>OY720634.1:34183526-34485703 GCA_963169105.1 Ceriagrion tenellum | reverse complement strand
CCCTCCACCCTTCCCCCCACCCACCACCCCTCCCACCACCCTTCACCCCGGTACGAAACACGGAGAGAGCGTTCCAACGGCTCAAAGCTTGGGAGTGCGTGCTGTACATGCATTAATGCTAGAAAGCAGCGGCATGGTTGGCGGAAAAGACACTTGAAGGCCTACGTGCCTCCACCGCAAAACGTCTTACAGTAGAGCGTCGATAATCCGGATCAAACGTCACCGGACCCAGTCCGGATTACCAAAAATCCGGATTTTTATACAGAACCAAAAAAAAGGCCGTTTGATGCCTTAAACATAAAGAACCTTTGCTAAAAACCGTAAAACAGTAATTTACTTTAGTACTGTAGTTAAATAATAAGAGCAGATAAAAAACCCATTAATAAACATAAACTTATACCGTGGTATTTTATTGAAACATTATACTGACAACACTAGAAATATGTACTTTGTATTCACTTCAACTAATTTTTCGCCGGATGTGAATCCGAATTATTGACGGTCCGGATTTTTGACGTTCGGATTATTAACGCCCTACTGTATATTAAATTTAATTCTTAGTCTGGCCTCCTTAAGGGAAGATGTCCTCTATATGGTAGGATCAACAATATCATAACTATCCTGCTAGAATCCATATTGAAAATATGTTTCGTACATTCTCACAATTTTTTGATTGTAAAAGTACAACGCCTTTCGCAGCTTGCTGCATCTTCAGGTATAATGATATATATAAAATATATTTATTATGCAATTGTAACTGAAGATGCAGCAAGTTGAGAATCGCGTTGTACTTTTTCAATAAAATTACTGTACACAAGTATAAAACATATTTTCCATATCGATAATAACATAGAAATTAGAAATTAATAATAATACAAAAATTCTATACAAAATTTCTAATAATAATTAGAAATTTTGTATAGAATAAAAATGGATTTTTAACGAATAAGTATACATTTGAAGCGTATTTCGCCAATTGATTTTATTTCAGAGCGACACAGATAATATTATCATGACTCCTCACTGTATCTCTAGGTCTGACAGAAGGGATAAAATAAGAGAGATTCATTGCTGAACAGATAAGTACAAAAACTCGTTGTTTTCGCGTACAATAAGCGATCGCATTACACACCGAGCTCCAATAAATACACTCCCATTATACACGTTACCATTTCACCTCCCAAAACCGTATCCCTAACACCTTTACACGGATGATGTCCTAACACCCCCTGTCACACGTCCGTACGGCGGCTCGCAGGGTAGTATGTAGATGTAGGTATACTTTACCACAATTAATTTATTGTAACAGTACAACGCTTTTCGCAGTTTACTGTATCTTTGGGTACTTTCTACTTAAAATCTATTTATTGTACAATTGTACCTGAATGTAGCAAGCTGCTAAACGCGATGTACTATTACAATAAATAAATTGTGGAAAATACGAAACATAAACATTCAATATGGATTGTAATATTAAATACTTCCAGGAAGAGAGGCGTCAAGGTGTAATGGTTAATCATGGTTAAAAAAACTAGTTGTTTTCATTTGTTTTACTATTGGAATTTCATCGAAACAACCAAAGTAAAAATATGCATAAAATTTTAATAAAAATACGTTGATTTGACTCATTAACACATCAGCACAAATAAGCGATCCTTTTTCAATAGAAGTAAAAATGTCTTCATTAAAAAATATATCCGAGGAAAAATATGCGCATTGCGTGTCTTAACTTTGTTTTGTAAAAATCAAGGCCGACGATAATTGAAAATCGCCGATTTTAAACCTTTTGAGTGCGGCATGACGTGATATCACGTCATGGTTATCTTTACGCTGTAGCTGATGACGTGATATCACGTCATGGGTAACGTGAGTGTTACAACTTTCACTAGGGGGCCTAGTGAAAGCTGGAACCCGCACATTACCCTTGATGTGATACATCGTCATCAGCACAGTTTCGCACCAGCGTAAAAACAACCATGACGTGATACCACGTCAGGTCGTACTCAATGAGTAAAACAAGGCAAAAAAATGTAGAACCAAGAACCTTTTTTGACTAAGACCGTCGAAAGACGGTTTCAACGTAAAATGGCCTCATTGTCATTCAATTTGCGTGCTAGATGCTCGTAAAAAAACGTTCCCCCTTTTCTATATGATCAAGAAAAATTCTGCCTACCTTTTGAGGCTATATTTTACGCAGTTTAAACATGATATTACGCGGTGCTATTGAAAAGGTTGGTGGAAAAATGTGGAGAAAATATATTTTTCTTTCTAATGTAAATGAAAATTTTCGGGAAAAACTGTTGGTGAGATACGGATTTTCCAGGAAACGGAACGGTGATAAAATTAATGCACCAATCCATCTTCGTTTTACAGCAATTAGCAAATGACTCAACAGCTTAGCGAAACGTTATTGGAAGGAGGGATACATTGGAAAAATTATGGCGGAAGACTGAGGATGGAATATACCAATCAGTTTTTGAAATTGGTCAGAGTGAAGATGTATTTAACACTGAAGCGGTTGGCAGAGATGCGTGGACAGCTTCAGCTAATCAATCTTCGGGTTGATGACAAGTGATCATGCGATGGTTAGCAAATAACAACATGAACCGAAGATAAAATTCCTTAGTTTAACATTATATATCACTGAAGTCGGCTGCCATGCCAGGGAAGAGTATTAATTAAAAATATAGCCAACTTCCCTATGAGTGTATGTCAGATGGCACCTCTGCCGAGGGCACAGCAACAAAGGATTCTATTTTATAATTAAAAAGTATATTATTTGGATCACAGATGTAACTAAAAAATCTGTACTAGGCTATATTAGAATATTTATCCAAATTAACTCTGTGGTGTTCAAAGTACATTTAAAAGAATAATATACAGCGAAACCTATATTAGGGGCGACCACCGACGGTTCGGTTTTACTCGACGGGGGTTCAGTTTCATGGAGTACATATTATACAAATGAAAGGACGGCTGATTTGAAAATAATGGGAAAGCTCTTTCTTCCTTTGCAATGGTCAAGGTTTAATACCCGCGCAGAGAATGAAAACTTTTATCAATTTTTTTCATACGTCTATGCTGTTGTTTCTTGCAGTAAAAAGTTTTTTCTTTTTGTTGAAAGCACTTTTTCTCCCCCGATGTATTGGATGGATGTTTATCTTGGCCACTGTTTTTCAACAAATAATATATTTCTGATTTATAGATTTCTATAGATTTGGTATAGATTTCTGGAATTATTTCACATGAGCGAAAAGATTAACTATGTTTTCCATACGGTTTTATTTTCCACGACCCGCGTCTCGTCGCGTCACGAATTTTCTGGGACGAAAAAGGCAGGCTTTATAGGAGATTCATTGTATGCAGGAGAGCGAGAGGGGGAAAGAGTAGTGGTCGAGAAGGCAGGGCAGATGGCGCGGGTGACCTAAGTGGAGGCAAGCTCCGAAATTCAGTGCTGGAATTGGCTTGTCGAGTGCTGACAATGTCTAGGAAGGTGGAGTGGTGCAGGTACAAAACATCATTCACTAAGTTTAGCATTTTCTGGAAATTTCCAACTCTTCGAGTGGGTAAATTTGGCCACATTTTCCTAAAAATGGAGATTTTTCTGAATGAAGTCACTGAAATGTCTTTATTTAAAAAAAAGGTGCTTCAAAATTATGGACGAGCTCTTGTTAAAAAAAATTGTTATTTGCGCGATAGTATCGCGTCGCAACAAAACGCAGTGTGTCGAAGAAATAAAGCCCATGAGGAAAACGACGTTAGTCTTTTATATTTCGAAATATTCATGATTTCAACGAAGAAACTGTCTTCTTACACGCACATTCCGGTCATGAAGGAAAATTTAAAAAAATGCATACCTGAATGGGACATGACCTCATTGGAAAGATCTATCAAAAGAACTATACCTCTCCTATACTTTACCTCTCTTCGAGGAATTTAAATTATATTTCGAGAAACGGCGCTATAAATCGCTGTGATAAATTTGCATTAATTCTGTAAAATTTAGTTTTTAAAGAAAAATTTCAGCACAAATGAATCTAGAAGAATGTTAAAAAAAATTAATATCCTGCCGAGGTTAAATGCCCACTTGTAACATAATTCTCAAAATATAGCATCATAAAGAACTATTTATAATTAAATTTTTCACGCTATGATATTAAATGCAATGAGTTCATTGAAGTAACAAAATAAACATGAATGGTAAAAAAGAATGGCAGTGATTATCAAGGAAAGCACTGGATTACAACGGGTGAAGGGCAACGTTCGTTAAAGATGACTTTTTTAGGAGAAAAACTGTTAAAAAAAGATATTTAAGTGGGCGTCTGCAGGGAAATAACTTTTGCATTCGTAAAAGCTGTTGATGATGATGCTGTTTAACCTTAAGAGCTTTTTTGAATGTTTTTAAATCATGTCAAACTAGTGAAGGGTGCTTGCACTAAGCATGCAGAGAAAATACTTATCAAGAATTTTTGGCCTAAAAGAGTCGGCCAAAGAGGAACGTTCAATTACATTGGAATAGAATTCTAAATTCAAGGAATATTTCAGAGTCTGGAACAATTTTAAATCATACAAAATTCTGGAATTTTACGCAATTTTTTAAGCCAAAACAATTGACCTCTTTAGGAATTCAATACAATTCTTCAAATACTCATAAAGAGTCGAAAACGTTAAGTATGAATCTTCGTACAAAATAACTGATGATGCGTCAACACATATTAGAACAATAACGATTTATAAAAATGCACGTTCATCACTTCACATATCTATGTCTTAAGTATACTGTCAAGCGTAAAAAATATGAAACAAACAGTGGTAAGCAATGTCAATGAGCACAAAAATGTATTAATCACTAACCACTGCATTGTTTGCGAATAAATCATTAATCGTACCTTAATACGCATGGACATTAAAAATTACTTGAAAGCAACACATGGGATTCAATTTTATCAATGGCATCTCAACTCAGCCATCTACACATTTGAATATGATTGATCTCACACAGTTGACTGTGTAACACCGAGTTCCTGTTTATTTTTCTCCTATAAAATATTGTTGATATATTCGTTTTATGTGCTCCATAATAATATTTATTTGTTGGTTTCATTAACCGAAAATGTTTCTTTGATTAAATTTTTTTCATGAGTTTATGGTTTTTATTTATTTATTTCAACGTTTATAAGGATTTGTTTTGGACATGAATACACATAATGGATTCAAATGTTAGGAATATTTCTCTAGGCTACGTGTTGCTTAAATTTCCACATTTAGTTTACCCTGTTCTTGACCATACTAACAAAAAAGTGTTCTCAGTCGAATCGTAAATGACCGTTGTTGATTGTTGTTAACGTGAGACTGTGGTGAATATTCAATAACGATTGAAGAGATATGAACTATTTGATGCTGTGAATAATAGCTGGCTATTTTTGGGTCCTAACAGTTACTTTGTAAATGCTGGAGAGGAAATAACTACCACAGGAAGTGTGTAAGAGGCATATCAAACTTCCATCGTGAGCCTTTTCTCAATTTGGAGATTTTGATAAATTTGGAGAGGAATCAAATATATATATAGACCAAACAATATTAAAAGTGTATAATTACGTTCCGCGTGTAGTACTACATTTTTTATCCACTGTATAATGATTATTTGTATTTAAAACCGGTAAGACGTGATTATTTACGATCTGTAGACTGCACTTATAATTGCACTGCCATATTTCATCCTTAGACGGCGCCATAATAAAAAAATTTGTATGTTTACGGAATTCTAGACAACAGTTTTGGCAACGAGTCAACAATCCATATCCATGGTTTTGGAGGAGATTGGTTGCTAAAAAAAAGAGGCAGAGGCGTGTATCGAGTCCGAACTTGTGCACTAAAATTTCTTATTCTCCTTAATTCGTCTTAAAAAATAAACTATAGCAAGAAAATTGTCCAACAACTATCTAAATAAATAGCATTACCAGGCAGTAAGGCGTTACAGCTACAATAGATATTCACTAAAGAAATGCGCAAGCCGTTTGTTCGTTAATTATAAAATAGGATGTTAGTGATGACAACGGTACCTACAAAAAATAATGACGCTCAAAAAGAATCTCGGTATATTTTCTAGCAGGATTGGGCGGTTTATTTCAGTAAAATTTGTTTTTTTTACCAATAATATTATTAAATCTGAAACAATAATAAGAAATATTTATCCACATGTAAATTATAATAATCCTTCATGGTAACTTTTTTGCATTTTCGAGGCAATCCTTCGAAAATCAGAGAATTGCACCTTAGAGCTCTGAAAGAATCACAATGAACAGTATTCATGCAATTTAACCTACCTCAAGCTCTCATACAAGTTTATGATTGGACATTTTCCGATCAAACAAAGATTCCGACGTTTGCGGAGCATAAAATTTTTCGGTGCGTGAGCACCGTTTACATAAGAGAGTTATGGATTTAGTGCCATGATGCGTGAAATGCAGTGGGCTAAAAGAAAGTGAGTCGGACGGCGAATACAGGAAAAATATTTTCTTACGGCCGTGGCTTTGTTGGAAAATCGGCTGCAGGAGAGAGGAATTTTTGGAAGTGAGTCCCAAAGAACGGTGAAACTCACGGAAGGGAGAATATTTGGAGCATTTTTTGAACAACCGGAAGGAGGATATCAAACGTCAAAGGCGGTCGTCCGGTAAGGAAAAAGCTTAAACATGGATGTGATGTATGCAGGATTCTGTTCTTTCGTCGGTAGGTACTGTTCTCTGAAATTATTTCTGTAGGTAAAATTATTTCTCTCAGATACTTGATTCTAAAAATATAGTCGAATGGTGAAAATCTTTCCCAAATTCCTCAAGTTAAAGCCTTCATCACCTGAGAAGATGCAGTAAATATGCACATAATAAAGTTCTATGGCGAAATATCGGTAATTTGGAAATTCTATTCCTGGGGACACCGACCGTAAGCATTACAGTTTAATACGGCAGCAATTTCAAAGATCAATTGAATCATAATGATTAAATCAATTTCTTGAGATATCTTGATGATAAAACCAAAATTATTCTTTTAAAATGTGATGCAATTTTACAGACAAAATGGCATCAACAAACAGGAGTAAATCACTAAAATAACGCTTAGATAAGAGCAGAATAAGGTCTGTCCCACTTTAAACTATTCCAGAAGTTTTATCGTTGGGGCTGTAACGGAGTTCGAGTTGTGTCTGAAATATGGGCAGCAATGATAAACGGTCGGAATGGGCATGGGGCTGAAATAATAACTTAGTGAAAACACATTAAAACAGGATGAATAAAAGTGAAATTAATTGCATGGGAGAGAAGTAAAATAAGTTTTCGTAGGAAATACAGAGAAGTGTGTGTTGATTTTGTGGCGCTGAAGATCGAGATACAATGCAGAGGATAGGTCAGAGGTCATTGTCGACCATTCCTAAATATTTGATTGATCATTTTTTAGTCATTTCGTATTGCACTCCAATTTTGGTAACGGTAGAAGGTTTTGTCTTAATTTGTCTCTAAAATGCATTTTTTATCCATCATCTTACAATGTTATTTTCGTTCTCTGGCAGTGACTGGATTTTGTATCTGTGCAAGACGCCTAAACAAGGCGTTTCCAATGAAAAACTTCTAGTTTTTAGTGTAGGGAGTTACGATTGTGGGATTGAAATTACAGGGTTTGTCTCTATGCTAACACATCAGATGTCCATCTTCTTGTTTAATTTTTAAATTTTCCTCTCTTAGGGATTATTTATTTTTAATTACCTAATCACTGATATATAACTTTAACCCTTTGAGTGCCAACCGATTTTCTAGGTACTATGCTAAAATTTGCCGAGGCATTTTTGCTGATTTTGCAGTAGTTTAGGAAAAAAAATTATGTCTCAAATACAAGTGAAGGTTAATATTAAAAAACTCAAGGGAAATTTTATTAAATGTGGTTTGACCTTTTTAATATATTATTTGACGATGTTTTTACAAAATCTGCATCTGCATCTGTAACCTGCATTTAAGTGCCATCTGTGAACAATCAGTGAAATACCAGCATCTAAGAGTGACATTGCATGAGGAGCGCTATCGCCTTCCTGGCACTTTTCGCGAGAGACAGGAGGAGCACGATAGCGCTCCCCGGCACTTAAGAGTTAATAGTCATTACCTTGCAAAGAGAGTTATCTCCGCAAATTTAATTGCGTCATTTAAACAACTATATAGTCGCAATGAGGAAAAACTACAAATTATGTAATGGTCGAGTAATTTCGAATAGAGTCACAAGGTAATTCACGGCCATAAAAGTCTACATGACGATGGGTGGTATCCTCTTAGAGCACTAAAAAATGAAGCTAACAAAGGACTGTTCATTAAATTGGGCTCTAAGACTCCGAAGAGGGAAGCATTTTTAAATAAAAACTCGAATGCCTAAGAGGAAATAACAGATTCCCTGATTGTTGTTAAATTTTTTAAAAATATGAAATGTTTTTGTAATGGTTTTGCACTCAGTAGAGCTGCAAAAAATGGGAAAGAGAGAGGCATTTGAGTCAGAGTAGGTAAGTATGGTAGCATACGCATCGCTATTCATCTGGTACTATTATTTTAGCTGGATATGTAAGAAAAGTTCCGTCGTATTACAGTAAATCCCCGGTATGCGTCATTTCGATTAACATCAGATTCGATGTTGCGTCCATGCTGACAAGGGTCGTCGGAAAATCTTTCCCTTTATAAATCCAATAAAATAAACCGAATGCGCATATGCTTTCATTTTTTGATAACTGAGATATAATCATCCTATCTAAAATAGCTATTTTTTCCTGGATAATGGCAAAAAACGAAATTTGAAACAACACCTTGCTTTATCGCGGTATAAATGTGGTCACAAATATCTGGATCCGTTTTACGTTGTTTCAACTTACGTCGCTCTTCTTCAACACGCATCTCCGACGTAAATCGAGGACTTACTGTATTATTCTGTGGAAGACAAATACGAATGTGATGTAATAAGATGGACAAGGCACCTAAAACCCTTCACTACGTACAACGTAAGGAAACAAAGGAAATTTAAAAAAAAACGTTGACCTATAAATCGATTTCGGCGAAAAACTTATATTCTCTTGAAGCATTTGATTGATTGAGGTTGAGGGATTACTAAGTTTCATCAGCTTCCTGAGATACTTATCCAAAAGCATGCAACCGATGATGAATCCGTATTCATAATCCCCGCTTGATAACTCTGTTGCAGCTAAATTGTTTGCTCCCTTCCTTTAGGCCAAACAAATATCTCAATCCGGGTTTCAGTAGATGATTATCATTTTTAGTGCGCTTATAAAGACTTGCGGAAACTTCAATCGATCGCTTTTTATTGACAATTTCGACAAATTAATTTCAATTTGATACGCAGGAGTGAACCACTGCTCATTTAGTTCATGTATCAATCAATAAAAACCATCTCTAATACGAGTGGTGATAGAAAAATAATTTTGCCAAGAATAATAAAATAAAGCTGGCCAAGAGCTTGAAATAGACGAATTTTTTCGCATCCGTGAAGGTAACAGGCAATCCCAAAAAATAATTTCTAAGGGAAGGAAATTTTAGACAATACAGCTACAACCTTGAAAGTGGTTTGCAGTAAACACACTGGAAAATAAAGAAGAAATGCAGAAATCTGAAGTATGGTAAAGGTACCAGTCTCAAATTGTTATCATTGGATGCAGCTGCTTTTCGGCGTTCTCACGGTTAATGCAGAATGATACTGATTAAATTGTTGAGTTGCCATTTTTCGGGTAACTAACGAGTTTCGACTGAAACATGTGTATAGGAAAAAACTGCTAACAATCACCTCCCTTACAAACGCCTGAAATATTATTGGTTCTCTGAAAGTCAAATTACGATATCTGGAGTACTCGGTCGGGTAATAATTTTGTCGTGTGAATAATTTGAAAAATGGTAGTGATAACTTGAATATCGGTTATTAGTTTCTTTCAAAAAAAATAATAAAAAAATATTAATTTCTATCTCGGTGAAGCCATAATTAAACTATGGCAGTTTGAAAGAGATTATCTTGGTGAAGACCGCTTCTGCAAAGGATATTTACCATGATCAGTGGAGTCCAGCGCTACAAGAGTGTTCTGCGAAGTCATGAACGAATGCGAATAAGTGGTCGCTGACCATGACTTGCACTTCAATAGGATGATTCAATTACACTCAAACCTTTCTCCCCAGCGTCATCCTACTCCAAAAGCTTTCCCGAAAGGAGACTCAATGTCTTTTCCTCCATTAAATAATTCCAAGCGTGTACGTAAGGTAACCTCAGGTCACGCTATCCCCCGGAAACTCTAAACTTACGCGCTGCGGATTCTTCCGAGGAAAAGTTTTCCTTGCAGATCCACAGTCACGATGTTGGGAATGTGATGGGTTAGTAGTATAAGTTCTTTGGCCTGGTATAAACCTTGCAGCGAGATGAGGTCATTTGTTTCATTCGGTTGAATTAAGATGGGAAATCTAACTTGTGGGGGGATATAGAGGAGAATAAACTGCAAGAGAGAATGCAGAGGAAATAAGTAGAGGAAATATGTAGAGGAAACAGTCATCATTTAAGGCTGAACGGAAATAATTACGAAAGATTTATAGGACTATTAAGATTACCCCATTGAGGTAAATGAAGATGGCGCTTTCCATGCTGGCCAATGCTGGAAGCTGAAGCCAGGCCGCCATCTTCGTTGCCCTCTATTAACCTATAGCGCTTGCGGGCTAACGTACAAATTTTACTATCACTACGATTACCAATCGAACTCAGATCGATATAAGCTTGGATCGATCTGAACATTCTAAGCCAGCCGACATGGATCGCCTGCTTTACCAATGCGAAATCGATTGAAATATTGATTCAAATCGATTCATATCAGTTTGAAATCACAGACTGGCAGAAAAGGTGGGCCGAATTAGCCCGCTTCTCATATCGATCCCACTGTCTCGTTGCGTGATGCATGTGTGATGATGATGCATGAGCCTGTTAAAAAAATGTTGGAAAGAATTTATCGTACGTTAATAGATATCTATTTTGTCGCCGCTTCTATCAGTACAACAAAGATATCATCGGATCAAAATCATTTCCTCTCTGTCGTACTGAAACTCACCTCATCTGAATATTTAACGCAATCTTATCCTAGCACGAAGCCTCTGTGTCTCCAACGTAAATCAACGCTGTCCTTCCGGCAGCCTTTTAGCTCTTTTTGAATCATTTTCTTTCACAAATTTTGCTGCTTTCCTTGATTTTTCTTTATTTATAGCTTATTACTGTGTTTTTTTTTTCAGGAACGAAAACTTACAAATTCTATCACAACATTACGGAAGAAGACATGGAAGAACTAGGATGGGAATTACTATCAGAACGCAGGTTAAAATTTAGGTTAAACCTTTTAAGTAAATTCGAAACCGATTTGTTCACAGATGACGTTAGATATATATTGAGAACCCTTGCGTATTATGCTAGGTTTGATCAGATTAACAAGATTAGAGAGATAGATTGTCGTACTGATAGATTTAAAATGCCATTTTTTCCTCGTACTATAAGAGAGAACAATAGGCAGCGTAGCAAAGGGATAGGTAGGTGAAATATAGTTAAAGTAGTCTGTAGTGCATGATGCATGTAATAAAAAACAATAATACCTTTTTTATTCTGTAGATACTAACCATCTAGCTGAACAATCAATAATCTCTTTCTTATTATTTAGATACTAACCATCTAGCTGCATGTGACCCTATTATCTAGCATGTCTCCCTTAAATATCCTAGTTGCATGGCTATGGTGCATGTTTGGTGATCTTCACTCCCTGCCACACACCCTCGTGGTGGCTCGCAGGGTGGTACGTAGATGTAGATGATGTAGATATACGGAAAGGTAATTCTCCTTCATGACTAAACCGCGATAGGGATGGAGAAATATGAAGCATGGCGCAACATCAGAAATAACTCTCCGTTCCAGGACACAATTTTAAATAGAAGCGTAGTCATAGAAACAGATTTACTCGAGCGCAAATACACCCGTCGAAGGTAACAAGGGGCCGATAAGAAATCAACCAATTGCTCGAGATGTGAAGGTCACGTATAACGACGGAGAAGAATAATTGGACTTTCACTAATTAAAACTTATTTCGATCTGAGACGATAATGATCTTTCAATAAATGTCGCGTTTTCACCTTGTTATCCACCAGATTAGTCGATCACTTACTCTGTTAATTAGCTCGTCAACTGAATTTTTTGATCGAGAAGCAAGCGGGTCTTCTTTTCATTATTTATACTTTCCTGAGAAGACATTAAGGGATTTGAAAAGTCTTAAATTGAGAGACCAACAACAGCGTTAGGGATTATAATTAGTTCCTTGAGGGGTTGGATAAATTTTTTTGTCCCCTCTTCTTTTTTGAACCTACCTATTGAGGTTCCTCATCTCAGAAAACAATGGCATCCACCGAACTGATTAGCGAGAGAGATACATGATGGCAGGCATAAAATAATTGGAAATTATTTTCATTTTTTTCCAATGTTTCTTCTCTTGAAAGAAAAAGCTCGTGATTAATTTTCATCAATGAATAAGATCGCCAATATCAACTAATTACAACAATACCAGTCGACTCTCTGGCACAATAAGGTCCTGCGTCAGTATTAATTAGTTTCTTCGGACATACTTACGCCACATTGTAGCCTCCAGTAGTTGTAATCCATTGGTTATATGAAGAGGGAACTACGTCATTCAACTATAACCAAGACAACCAAACTAACAACCATATTGCTATGCCCTGCTCCCTCTAAGCTTGGTTTTAATGGTTCGGTCGGTCTACACCACATATATTTTGCCGCATTCACACGGAATCTGATATACCCCCGGTGTCTTTAAGCTGGCGAGATCTTTTGCCTTAACCAACTGGTCTCTTAATTTAGATGGTGGTAGATAGATCGTATTAATGTTATAACGATAAATATATATTATGGATTGTTATCTCGTCGCCAAAAACTGTTGCCTAGATCTCCGTAAACAAACAACTTTTTGAATGTGGTGTCACCTAGTGAAGAAAGACGAAAGTTCAAATGTAAATATAGTCGATAGTTTGTAAATAAACACATCTTACTGGCTTTACTTACAAGTAATCGTAATCCAGTGGATAAAAAATGTAGTACTACACGCGGGACGTAATTATACACTTTTAGGCCACAAAAATAGCAAGATATTATTCAAAGCATCAAGTAATTCATATCTCCTCGATCGTTGTTGAATATTCACCACAGTCTCACATTAACAACAATTAACTACGTCTATTTACGATTCAACTGAAAAGACTTTTCTCGAAGTAGCGCCAAGGACTGGGTGAACTAAAAGTGGAAATTTAGGCAACACGTAACCTAGGCAACGATTCCAAACATTTAAATCCATAAAATACATATATTCATGGTTATAACGATGCAGAATGTGGGGAATCTAGCCCAATATAGTGGAGACATAACAGATCAAAGTTTTGGCCGAAGGTTGGAAAGAGTGGGCACTTCAGATTGGCGCAACCAGAGAAGTCGGAAGTGGTGGAACACAGCATCAACGAAGACCATGCCATGAAATGGGCCGATGCAAAAATCCTTTGCCGCGCTCATCGTTACTGAGACTGCATAATCAAAGACGCCATCGAGATGCGATTTCATCCGAATAATTTTAATAGAGACACCAGATTCCAATTAAGTAACACCTGGAGGCCTGTGATCGAATGTACTTTTTTTTAAATGGGAAAACAATTCAACAGCCAACGGGACACATCAGCCAATCAGGCGGTTTGTAACCTTCATTGTTGCATCTGTTTTTTTAATGGTTACATAACACAAAAACAAGAAAAAATTAGAAAAACTGCAGAGTTCGCAAAACTGACTCAATAGCGAAGCAGGAATGCTGTTCTCGTGGTAGAATAAGTCGGCTGTATCAAAAAGGACCGCTAACTTCCTAGTCTTCTCTTGGGAGGAATTCCCAATTAGTATGGATCCCACATATTTTTCCGAGGCCAAAGGAAATATTGCGCTACTTAAGACTGTAAACGGCTTTCCATAAGCTTGCGTGGTAGCTCACGATCGGAAGAAACTTCCTTCATTACACAAGTTATGAGTCGAAAGTGCACGTTTTGCGACTAAAGGACCGCAACAGTTACTAAGCCTGTTGATGACTAGAGTACACGCACCGAAACTTATTAGTCAAAATAATAACCACTTTATAAAAAAATAGTTTGCCTTCTACTTTAAGAAAAAGCTCTGCCCTGAGCCAAAGAAAACTAGTGTGCCTTTGACATAAAGCAAATTATTGTTTCTTCCACTTGAAGGCATATTAACTTCAAGTTTTAATTAGACGCCGAGACAATTTTAGCCTACAGCTGTCGTCGAGGGGCGATTTGATTGTGCATAAAATTTATCGATAGCTAATTATAAACTCATAAGTTTTGAGGTGAGGAAATTAATTAAGCTTAGATTTAAGATAAATGGAAGTTGCTGAACATAAACACAAACAAATGACAGAATAATTCACCAAAGGCCAGATATCGAAAAAAATATCAACAATAATCCTTTAATCAATTTTTTCATTCTCCATCTTGAAGCCTATGAATCAAATTGGGAAGCATGTATTGTACACAGAAATGCATTTATGGGCTTATTTATATGGAACAACTGTTAATGGAAGCAGGAACCTGCGGGGCGACTATGTAACTGTGAGAGCGATGACGGCGGGTGATAGCTATCACTAGCCTCCTATGACAGTCGGCGTCATCGAGCGATCATGTAAAGCACCGTCATAGCACCGTAACAGCACGTATGACGGCCACGGGCTTCCTGTAGGTTGGTAGCAATAGGAAATCTGAACAGCCAATGAAAACCATCGACACATTCCAAGCAAACAATTGCGGCGTGCTGAGCGGCTGAAACGATGTCGGCGGCACTAGAGTTTAAGTACTTAACATTATTCAGTTTTGTATGTTTAGGAATTAAATATTGTGTTAAATATGTTATAAATTATAGTGGAAGTGAAAATCATGTAGTTATCATTATGATTTCGTTTGTAATCAAAGGTTACCTATGTCTTGCAAATGCATCGCAGATTTGTTATGAATTCAAACCTCTCCGTCGCATTATTAATTTCAATGAAAGTTACTTCAATGCACATTAAACGGTATTAGTTTCGTTAACGTCATATGTATGAGATGACGTGCTGGTTATTCGTTACACCTAAGGTACCTAGTTATTAACATAATGCAAACTTGTATAATTTTTTAAGTTCATTTCTATATTGGAACTCTTTCGAAATTGTCATATATATGAGCCATCAAATAATTCGCAGAGTTATTCAAGTGTGACTTTGAAAGTATTAGTCGAGTGGGCTGTGCAACTGAACGGCAGCTGAAGTTTTATATGTCCACCTACAGTACATTGCAACAGTTGAGTGCGTAAATTGCATAGGATTATAACAGCAATTCCTAAAACGACCCGAACACTTTATCGTCGAAACTCTTACCTTCATTCACGGTTATCTTAGCAAACAAATATATAAAGAGCGAAACTAACACACTTCAATAAACCTACCGTCTATTATATGAAGGCGTACATTCATGGCTATCATACTGTCTAGGTAACTCTAGTTACAATAATGACGATTGTAAATTGTCAACAATAAACATTTTTTAGAATTAATACTGAATTCGTGTGCGAGAAAAAATTCTAAGATGCTTTAAACAGTGAAAATATAATTAATTAATCGAATTAATTTTTTTAAAGGACTAAGACAATTTATTCTCCCGTATTAATTAATCTTAGTGCTTTATGAAAGTCATTCATAAACTCAAAGTTAGATAATTGGGCATGGACTACTGTAATTCAATATTTATTCAACGTCTTCGCCCGTATATCTGATACCTTATGACGCCTATCGCCCCTAACACCATCAATTTCGAGCATGATACGCTATGACGGCGTGAAGGTGATAAAAAGTGCTATCGCGGATGCATAATCGCTGCTATCACCCTCCGTCATACGTATGACGTCGCCCTCACCCTTTTCACAGTTACATAATCGCCTCGCAGGTATTTCTTGCAGAAATGTTCGCAGAAATTTCCGCCAGAATAAATTCGCTGGTAACAAAAATTCACAAGACAATGGCTAGCATGGCCAATTTGCGGAATAACAAGCTACCTTAGTCTTCCCAAAGAGCAAAGAAATATTTGGTAACGTGGCGGTTTAAACATTTATCAGGACAGTCCAGACGTGTTTTCTGGTATCTGGGTCCATATTTTTGGAAATTTTGACTCTGAAATTGTTTTTTACAACCTTATTATTCGGCGGAAGGGGAGAACTTCATTTAAGGATATACTTTTTTAATCTCATTCAACAAAGCAAAAAATGTCTATCTGGCATAATCGGCTGAAAATGAAATATTTGAAAGACAGACGAATGGTATCATTACATCAACGATGAACGTGATATTCTAGGTAATGTTGAACAATATAGAGGGTAATGATGAAACAAATTATATGTAAAGAGACGAAACACACCATAGAATACTTGAAAGCATAATTAAGGGAAACACTTAATCTCTCTAATAAACAACAAATATAAAGAAGCGGTAGAAAATCGAACGAACGATATGAACATAATAAAGAAGGTGACGATGGGAGATTCATTAGTGAATGAGAGAGAAAGTCATTTATTACGAGGGGTAGAGATGTTCATTCATTGACGCAAACATTTTTAGATAAATGAGTGATGACTTGATATTTTTCGACTCCTTCTCTAAATTGACGGGATGGATTTCAATTGCAATGAAAGTGGAATGGGAGTTTAAAATGAAAAAGATCTGATTCTAGGAGCATTATTTAGAATTTTAAATCTTGAGAATGGACTAATATTGATGTGGGCGGGGTGAAAAACTAGAGTAAAATCTCTCACCCAAGCATTTCATTGGCTTAATATTTCCTCACTATCTTTAAAATCGCGGATCAACGGCATTCTTCCTCCGGCCTACGGCTAAAAAGAAGAAATGTTTTCAACTGTTCATTTTTGCTCATGTCATGGCTCATCATTTCATGTCAGGGCAACGGAAAGCATTGGTGACGTCTGTATGGCGTGACAAGCTTTCCTAAACTCTGGACATGCATTGTTCCACAGCGAATTAGATTTCTTTCAGTTGACAGCCCGCAAGTCTTGAGGTGCATTTTTATTTTTCATTCCGAGGACATCATTTTTTTCTAATCGATGGGTACAATCGCGGAGTGAAGTAAAATCTTGGCTCGAACATTTTATTATTTTTTTTCCGGACACTCGAATCAGCGTTTCCTCTCCTAGAAAGAGGGATTCAAAAACTCTGGGAAAAGAGCAAAAATGTATGAAATAAAAGAAGAATTCATATGTATACACCAGTCACATACTTCGGCCGTGCGTTTAGAGAGAGAGAAAGAGAGGGATATATGGGAAGGCGGGAGCTTAGGTAGCGTGCTCGGGCGGAAAGGAAGCGGCAGCATGGGTCCACTCACATCAATGTCGTTGATGATCCGCTCCTTCTCCGGTTCCGCAAGGGTCTTGGTGTACGCCGTGGCGATCAAGGCCAGGAACAGCAGGAGACCAAACCTCAGCACGGCTGCCATTTTTCTCGTCGAGTTTAAAAAGGCGGAAGAAGTGAGCGCACTGGAAGATAAAAAAAGGCAGAGAGATGAGGAAAGGCTGAATTTACCCTTCACTTCAACTAGCAGGGTAAGTATGGCCACAATCCTTTTACTATTCTGAGCACCAGGCAATCTTTATTTCTACCGTATTCTGTATATATACTTATACACAAATAAAGGTTCAAACAGAAAGGTACATAGAAAGTGGATCGGAACACAATATTCTCCGCACATGTCTTTGAACTGAATGCTAAAGTAATCATGAGGCCATTGTATACCAGGACCATTACTGGACAGTATGATGCATGAATGAGTGGGCATTAAAAATTGCGTCGTGTATGGCAGTGAATACCTAGATTGCATGTCCAAATTCATAATCGACAGATATAAAAATTGCCCACGATTCCTCGCCCGGGTTTTCGCAATTTCTATACATCAAATTGCATAAATAGCTTTGTCATGTAAAAATACCATTGGAGAAGAATAATCTCGCTCTATAAGCGTATTAAGTTATAACGCAATAGTATGCGAGATATTCTTATTAAATACCGATGTGTCTGAAAGAAGTGAAACTAATCAAAAAAAAAATGTTTTCATCCTATGACTGGTAAGTAAGTATTTGCAGCCCTATGCTCATTACGTGAAAAATTCTTGATAACCCTTTAACTCTAAAAGTTTCCTCTAGGAGTAAGGCAGATTTACACTGTAACGTTGTGACTTTCAACGAGCTAGAAAAAATTTACACAAGGTCGCACTTATAAAATGTTGTAATTCTTTGACTGGTGATGAGTAAGTCGATATACGATGTCCATTATACGGATAGTTCTTGAAATCACATTCCCTATGACCGCCAGAATTTAGACAGAATCTCTCTAAAACCTTCTGAGTATCGGAACGGAGAAAGGCTTATTTCAATTCTTTTCCGAATAGTTATCTCGGGATGGGGGAAATAAAAAAAGATCAAAGCGAAAACTGGCGTTGGATTTTTGTCTGTTCTCAATGAAATGCACCTAAGGGTCCTTAGTCTCGTCTGACGTCCGGAGAACTACAGTTGAAGTGGTCTCCACAGTAAATGGTCGGGATTCCAACGAACAAATCTAAGTTAATACCGGGATTCAAACCCTATCCAACAGTTTCAAATACAAACGTTCCCATCGAAGCTTTCCCTTTTGGAGCAGGTAAAGGCTTGGAAAACTGGCTACGTTTTAATACTAAACTCCATATATCCGAACCTCAACAACCTCTTTTATTTCTCTAAAACGTATGCATTGCTTCATACATGCTCTCTTATTCTAAGGAGTTCTAATATTCTTTCTCTTAAGAGTCTCTCCTTCCACATTCAGCCACGAATTTTGCAGTCTACCTATTCTCCAAACACCATTCCCTTAGCTATAATACCTTGCAGAGCTTGGTATTTGTCCCTACATCAAGCATATATCGTTTAACACTTTCTTTTTTCATTTGTTATGATGTTTTATTGAATGATATCATGATATGGTGGTAATATTTCTTTATTTTTTGTTGTTTAAAAGTTATTTACTATTTTAATTGATTGTTGAATGTTCATTTTTTATGAGGAAGTTAAGGAGTTATTGATTGGAAGTGATTGTTGAGAATGAGAGAGAGAAGGTTGGATACGTAAAAGCGACCTCTCCAAAATAAGTTGAGTTAAGAAGATTATATCATTGAAAAATAAAGAATTAGTTTTGTAAACAAAGGTCCGACATTATAACCTGTTCTGCAATTCTATTGTCTTCCATTCTCATGACATGTAAAAACCGATAAAGGACACTTATCTCACAAAAATCCATTACTGTTGCATATAGCCCTCATTATTTAATCAATTGCCCATTCCAAAACTTATCCTTCCCACTTCTGTGGAAAACAATTCCAAGCTAACTAATTCCGAAAGCATTTAACCTACTCATATCTTTTCACTTTTTCAGATTTTACGTCCATAAAATGACGTCGGAGGGCGATCACTTGTGTACACTGCGATTTTCGCTTCCCTAGGCAAACGCTCATTCCTACATATGCTCCTAATGCTACCTAAGACATTCGCCAGTTTTAGACATTGGCTTTGATAATGCATGTTCACAGTACGGATACATTAATGACAAATTTTAAGAGCTATATGGAAGGTGATATTTATCATTGTCAGGCTAATTCATGGGAGATCCTATCCTAGACGCCTCTTTGATTTGCGTGGCCATTCCACGTAACTCATAATATCTTCCCACAGCAATCCATGTTTTGCAAACATTCGGCCAAGGGTAGTCCGAAATCTGGGCACCACACGAGCGAAAATTCGTAGTTAAAATGAGAATAAAACATGCGCCTAATAGAAATGCAATTCAAATTATTTGAAACTAATGCATTTTCCGTAAATTTGGGTACGAGAAGGGTATCAATTACTTACTTCATTGTCGTGTACTGTCACTCACACTATGACATCAAGCGGCACATAAAACTGTTTCAGAGGTCAAGGAGAATATACTTTGGGCTCTGTGACGAACAATTGCAAAAATAAAGGACAAATCGGAAGTTTTGGTTAAAGTGTGGTGTTCACAGTATTCCTTTTCTTCCCAATGATTTTTAGTTTAAATGTGATAAAAAACATTCGGGTACGAAACTCCACTTCAAAGTTACACCGAAAGTCGTTAAATATTTTCTTTCTATTCCAAGAACAGAAAATCAATGGAAAATTACATTTCCTCATGAGATTAAACGATAGCCTGATACCCCTCTGCCTTCCCAATTATTGACTTAGATAGTCTTATCAACAAAAATGAGTCGGTAAGCTGAGCTACCGCTATTATATTTCAGTCTATATCGCACAAGGGTTGAACAAAATTTATGATTTCCACTGCCATTACTTCAGGCATACCATTTTTCACAAAGCGCAAGTAGCTACGGAGTAAGTAGTAAGTACGGAGGAAATGAGAAGTAGAATATCACAGGGAAAGGCAGCCTTCAGTTAAGTCAACCAACTACTTTCAGCCAGAGCAATTAACGTATGCTTAAGGAATAGATTTGCTAAATGTTTTATTTTGAACGCCGTGCTTTATGGAGCAGAAACATGGAGAGTTCGGAGAAGAGAAGATAAATACCTAGAGAATTTGACATTGTGGTTATGAAGAAGATTGAAAAGATTGAAATGGAGTGATAAAGTGAGAAGCGAGAAAGTGTTAGCAAGGATGATTGAGAAAAGGAATATTTTAAAATCAATAAGAAAGAGGCTAGGCAAACTAGATGGGATATACGTCCTGAGAAAAGATTGTCTGCTGAAAAGAATATAAGAAGGAAAGATCGAGGGAAAGAGAGAAAGAGGTAGAAGAAGTAATAATATGTTGACATATTGTTACTTCATCTAAAGCAAAAGTTCCTAGGATCACATGGCTTGGACATGCATAAATTGGGGGGGGGGGGGAGGAGGAGGAGGCTTGTTGTAGGGGGTGAGCAAGGAAAGGAGAAGAGTAATTGCTTTTGAGTGAACACCAAGACATTTGTTGTAAAAACCTAGGTTCATTTTTTATACAACTTTTGCTTTCAAACTATGAAATAATTGCGGAATTAATTAACAGTTTTAGAGAGTACGTCTCAAGAAAATATCTTCAAAATTGGCATATTTATTGGACGGATTGGATCGATTTACTCATGTGTTAGTCTCAAGCATGGTGATTATCAGAGTCATATGGCTGGAAAGTATCAAAGTCCTTAGAGTCATTGGTTCATTGAAAAATCGTGGGTCTCCAAATTTTGCCCAACTTGAAGTGCAATGTCCATAGCTGGCGCTAATTTTTTCAAATTTAGTTTTCATCGAACCAAATTGAGGTCGAATTGCTTAAAATTTACCATAAAAATATAAAGAAACAAATTCCTGCGTAGGGCACTAAGTTTTTAACTCAAACTACTTTCGATTACAATGCAAATTATTTGAAAATACAGTATCAAAAATGTGTTCCATCACGATTTTTATTTAAAATAAATAAGACCAAAAACTTTACCTAAAGTAAAGTTGATTTCTTTGCCAATTTTTTGCTCACAATTTTCGAAATACAATAAAACCTTGGGAAAAAATGAATCTGTTTAACATTCCTTTTATGTAGAGGTAGTCAGCAAGGAGCGGTCTGCAACTGAGGTCAGTTTGACTATTGAATACAAGATGAAAGAATGGTTTTCTCAGAATAACTTGAAAAGTCGAAGAACAGTTAACGTATCTTGGCATCATCATTACCCAACTACCTGTAAAAGACTGGTTTTTACCCCTTCCTGAAAATATCCTCGTGATGAGGAATTATTGAGGTGTATAACTGGTTGGTCATCGTGCAAAAATTTTCTTTTTCGTCTATTCCCGATCGCGACTAGCGAAATACTTCTGTGGGAATTGGAAATAAATTTAGTTCGCGATGAACACGGCGGGGATAAAATGAAGATGACAAGGGTGAATATGGGGGATGCATTTTTTTCCACTAGTGGTGCCCTTTTCGGCGTGATGAGGGCTTGGAAAGCAACCCTCACATCCTGATCGAAATACAGTGCCGCACACTCCAAATATACGCGTGAAGGGAGGAAATGAAATTTTCGAGGAAAAAAAATAAGGGAGGAAAGAGGAAGGAATTGAGAGTTGTGAAGGAGCAGCAAACAAACTGCAAAGCGTAATAAACAGCCGGGGCGGGGAGAAAAGCGGTCAGATATGATCCTGCCTAGATAAAACGATGCCTAGTGCGAATTTTTGCTATCGAAGCATCTTGCATTAGACTCGAGTTAGCACATTGCTGGGTCTCTGTCGCATTCAGCCAATCCGCATGGACAAAAGACTAGCTATCTCACGAATTCCTCTACACGTACTCAACTCGTTGAACGCTCTTCCACGATAGCTTTGATTTTTTTTCTGCCGATTTGATCGCAAATATCAGAAGTCACCAACTGGTGGCGCTCTATTCCTCATTTTTTTGGCACGAAAGAGAGAGAGAAAAAACCGTATATTTCGGATGTATATTAAAGGAGGTACAGGTACGAGGGTTGCCCAAAATGTAATACCCCACATAAGAGAAAAACTTCCTAGTAACAAAAATCACTGCGTCTAAACGATCATCGATAGACGCATCTCCAAGGCTTGCAAAGCCTTATCAAGTTATCACGACGCCACGGTATCATACATCTGAGTCTTCCGACTAATTATGTGGACCCTGCTTAGACAAGACTGAAAGGTTTGGCTTGCAAATACCAGTCTGGAAAAAACTAAAGACGTGGAAGAAAGTAAATAAATTTCCCCTTAATTTTGTCCAAAATATAATGCACCACATAAAAAAACTCCCTAGTAACAGACATTGGTCATACGGACCAATCCAGCGAACTGGCCATCGAGACATGCATATCCATTGTTCACAAAACATTATCAGGTTATCATGATACCATCATATTATACATCTGAGTCCTCCGTCCAATTTTGTAGACTCTGCAGAGAACAGATTGTAAGGTTAAAGTCATAAATATCAGTCTGGCACAAACTGAATACGTGAAAGAATATAAATTTAGTGTTAATTTCTCTTCTATTCTAATCCAGACAAAACGTACTTTTCTACACTGCTACTTAGGACAAAGATGAGGTTATTAGTGCAGTGAAAACCTGGCTCGGAAAGTTTACTTTATCAAAAATTGTTGCTTTCGGTCGATGACAATGTCTTGAATATTCATGATAAAATCATCAGTTCAATGCTGAATCACACTCACAGGCGGGAGAGTGAATGTATTTATGGTCTTGTGTTGATCAAGCTGACCACGTTCTGTCTCAAACTGGACTATATTATATTGATCTTAGGAAGGAAATTAAAATAAAAGCATCTTATATAAAAAAATGAATGTTTGTGCGCTGTTGGCAAACCTAGGGTAATATCACGGTTCCTTCACCAGTGATTCAAATTACCAAGCATAATTTAAACAATTACGATCACGTTTCTTCTCTCATGAATTCAATAGAAGAATAAAGATGGCTCTATTGATCGCGTTATGGAGAAAAGTAGATTCCCAGGGTGGGATCACGGTTCTTTCTTTCGCGTTGTTGTCAGCGTTATTCAAAACGCAAACTGCACTAGAAGGGCAATGCTTACAGTAAATGTCATAAGATGGTACTCCTAATATCAATTCTACTTATTGAGAACACTGCATGGATAAAATGTGAAGCCCTGCTATAATGATTTAACCCTCATGAGCGCGATTGAGAAATTATGATATCATGATTGAGCGCGCTATGGTGAATCATCATTGCTCCCAATGGTCCCTACCTGAAAATTGCGTTAATCCTTTAATAAACGTAGTTGAAGCTGGGGATATCAATTTTTTATATATTTTTTGTAACTAAATTTGAGTTACCAATTACAAGGATATTTTATTTGATCAATTGTTGTCCATGTTAATTTTAAAGGTGCGCGCTTGAGATATTCTCCACTAGATTGCGTGAGAGATAATAGATGAATTTCAATTGAAATCTCGCCAAAAAAACTTGAAAGACCTGAGAGAATATTGACAAATATTACACTGAAAAATTACTTTATGCAAAAGATTTAACTCTAAACATACGTGTTTAATTACTGCTCAATGAAATAAATTTGTTATAAAAATTTATGTTTTCAACTTCAACAACCTTTAGCTTTAAACTAATACAATTTGTAAATCAACGAAGGTCACACTCGTAAATCCACTTTATTTAATATCTGGTCGCTATATTTCCTTTGAATCTCGGTCTCGGAGGACTTTTCACCATCATATATGACTACTATTTCTCTGTAAGCTTGCCTTGGCAGCTGGAGACAAAGAGTGATCGTAATCATGTCCTTCTCCGTTTACATTATTAGCTTTCTACGCCAGATATTCGAATGCTGGTGACAATTTGGTCGTGTTAACGCAACTAAACACCAACCATAGAAAAGGTGTTTAGCTATTCTCTGTATGACTAAGGTAGGTGGAGTTAACCGACATTTGAAATGCGCGTGAGCCGTCATTAATTCAAATTGGGGTTGAAATACACTAGTTAAGAAAATATGGGGTCAAGCAGAAAGGTAGCATCAGACCGAAAGTTTAAAAATAAGTTCTCTTAGAGTAATAAAACAGTAAGACTTTCGAAGGAGGATGCATTCATTAAATGAATATTTTAGACGAAAATGAAATCTTAATTCTTATAAATACTGCTGTACGCACGTATATAGCTTGACGTGTTTTTAATGATCCACTAATATTTACCAAAGGCCACCAGAAATTTGACGTAGGCAAATCGAAAATCTTCTGAACTCAAGCAAGCTAGCCTCAATCCTCAAATAGCCAAAAGCCTCAAATGTTGGCCATCATTCAACCCAAGTACTGTAAACGGGGCATCACTGATTTTCATTTCGTGAGCCACGGGTTATGGCCGCTTCTTTTCAGCATCGGTGGCTCAATCACATCTAGGGATACATCGATCGTTACAGTATAATGAACGTCTGCGGGACAAAGCCGCCTTTCGTTTTTCGTCAGTATATCAAAAAAATGAGGGACGACGCAATGATTTGATCCAAGTTGTGGACTTTCATGAAGAAACTCATTTACCCCATGAACTGAGGAAAACGGTTTCTACCATTAACGCGGAATCTTGCAATAAGTGAAAGGGGCAGCATTTCAATTTTGGGAAAACCGTGGAGAGGATGCAATTTAACTTTATCAACATGAGCTCATGATTTCAATACCCTGGCCATTTGAATTCGCCCGCTGATATATTTTTATTTTACCTTTTCAAACTCTAAACCAATTATCTGAGGCTAGAAAAAGTCACATATGTCATTAATGATTTAAAACTCACATGCACACCATTTTACTTGCTTCGCTCAACGAATTAATAGCAAGTGAAAAATTTTCCTTTTAACGCTGACCATGATTGATGTGGGATCTCGCACAAAATTTACTACCCGAGGGACTGCACTTGAATTAAATGCCGCGAAAGCAAAACCAGCTCATAAATCTCTATCAATGCCATCGCGATTCATTTTTCAATTAACTAGCTAATAAAATTTTAAATTTCCGCCGAGAAATTTCATCTCTATTAATGTGCCGTCACCTTGTTACGCATAGGTTGTCTGAAATGGAAATGGGCGTAAGTGTTATTTATTTACGCGCTTTTACTTCGAAAACCTTCGGTAGCCGATAAATTATAGATGGATGCGTTACGACTTCTGACTTCCTCATCAATGTTACAATCTGACGCGAGGAAGGAGCACATACTGCATGTGAAATATTTTGATACATGCATTTTGATATGATTTTGCAAAAAAGGCTATATCAGTTTTTAGACTAACCATAGCGAGGAAGGAATATAGGTGTTTATATTTATGCGGGAATGATTAATTCGGTGCTCACATGGGACTTTAATACGGGATATTATAATTGCCAGGCACTTCCATTATTGTTTTTAATACGATTGTAAATTGCGGTCTTGCGGACTGGAGATTGACATATGGCAAAATTTTCCTCATTAATTTGTCCAAGCTAATCACTACAGCGAAATAAAACCCGTTTTTTAGACTAACCTATCATGCCGACTAATCTATTTAGTGCCAGAGAAAGAAAGGTCTGTTTTTGTCTACAAATGCAAAATATTTCAATTTTAATACATGTTTCCAGCAAAGTGTTTTGATTTTAGTAAATTATAACTAGCTTATTTTTTAAAAATAAAAAAATAAACCGTCCCTTAAGTAAGAAAAAAATGATATGGACAGGCTAATGGACATATAATTAGGTTTTTCCATCACTTTGAATTTATTTACCTAGGGCACGATATTACAAATGGTAAACCAGACCATTGTTGCCCGGTAATTATTAGAAAAAGCTCAAGAAATGAAGAGGTAAAAACTCAGATTCATGACTCGAGTGAAACCAAGAACGAATCAAGTATTTTTGTTGCATTATTTGGTCTATAAATATCCTTTCCTTGAAGCAATGCTTACGATGTTCTTCTGACGGTGGATGAGTAACAGTAATGGTTAATCATCCTCGTATAATGTCGTTCAGTATAACTGATGGGAAGGATATTAGAGTATACTTCGGTCGTAAATTAAAAAAATAATAAATATAATAAATTTGCAAATAACTGCATTGCTTGCCGTAGAATAAAACTCATTGACTGTAAGTCCTGAATTTCAGTGGATTGACTGAAAAATGGCAAAGAAATTTCTCAAAAATGAAAGAACTTTGCATCGCAGAATTTTGCAGACGCCATATTTACTTCTGTAAATGGCTATCAATCCGAGAACGGAATAATGCCTATGGATATGATCGTTACTCCTGGGGCACTTTTCCAATGCTGAGGCGTACCTTCCCGTCCTCGCCCCGTGTTTCCTATAGTTCCAGCTCACATTATTTCTTGGCGACTTCATGAGATTTAACGGGTAAATTTTGAACTTATCTCTTCCATAATTCACCTTGTTCCATAAGTAACATTTATAAATTCCTAATAAAAAGAGATCTCCTCTTTTAATCATCATGATTATGTATCTAACGGGTATAATTTTATCTAGCAACTTAAGACCACGTTATCTATCCGTTTCTGCTTTGAAAAAATCAACGACTCTGATTTAATTATTGCTTCTAATAATATTACAGTCAATTCAGATAATTTAAGGAGAAAAACCAATGTAAGTGATAGTTTTACGAAGTAAAATTCCAAAGGAAAAAATCCAAATAACGCAGACACATGATTTACCTTTTAGTTATACAGGAAAGAAACTTAAGAAGTCAGGCGAGTCTGAGAAATAATATTGATGAATACATATGTCTCGTCCTCATTGTTCACAAACATTTAAATATGTCTTAAGTCAGATTTATGGCATATTCAAATGTTTGAACACTTACAAGATGATCAGATCAAGAAAATTTGATTGAAATTTAGTCGCTTTCTACCATCGGACTGACAAAGGAGAGACCAACGAGTTCAAACCAATAACGGATTTTTGAAGAAATAATTAGTATTTCAACTCAAAGTACTGCGACTAATTTTTCTCTTAATTAAAAAAATCCTACGGCTATTTATTAGCATGAATTATATGTGAGCGTGAACTTCGATGAATCAGTGGGAAGCAGTCAGAAATCATCATTACTTCAGAAACCTCATGTTCTCTCCTCGTCATATCGAGTTTTTGCGTAAAATGAAAACCACCAATTTAACATATCAACTTATAAGTAGGTTTATGGCCAATATTAATACATATTTCTGGTGAGTTTGACTTTTGAATTTGGGCGGCGGGTCTTGGGTTGCTTTCGGAGAGATCTCAGAAAAGAAAAAGGTTATAAGTACAAAAGGGAAAAGGCACTGAGTGTAAAACTACATCCGCCACCGAAAGAGCTACGTTACACTTAATGCGCGAATATTGAGCAATACCATTATTTGACAGGATATATGGCCTTCTTCCTTCGTCAATGCTAAGCTTAACGATGGTGACTGGGAATTTATATTGAGAGGATTTTAATTTCGATGAGTCGATACTAACAAGATTGCGATTTTGATTTGCAAAATTTTCGACGCGCCTCAGTAATTGAAAATAAACATAACTGTATTCTGAAACGTAATATCTTGAAAATAAACTTAGCTCACAAACGCGAAAGTTGGAGAAAGTAAGTCTCTAATCCAGATATAAAGGAGTTGAGCAGGTCGATTTTAATGCTTTAAATCCAACACTAGCATAACAATAACCATCCAGACGTTAGCTTCAGTATCCGTACTTATTCAATAAGAAACCTTTTTTTAGGCCTACGGATAGCAACAGTGAGGTTTTGCCTATATAAATTTTCACATCTAATAAATTTTTTTATAAAATAAAAGAAAATTTTCTGAGTAAATTCAACCATTTACTCTACCGGCACGCGTCACTGTTGCGCCATTGCCCACGTTGGCCATGAAAGCTCGTTGTACCTCCATGATTTAGACGACTATTTTTTATCAAGTAACAACATCAGATATATCTAGTCTTTATAGCAAACTCAATATAGAATGCTATCAATGCGGTATCCGATAGCATATTCAATACTTGCCTTGAGATGAACAACTTTTGCATCCTTAAAATCTTTTTAATAGATTTTTTGGAGAAAACTGCAACTATTTCAATGATTTCCTCAAAATCAGTAAAGTTTGGAAAAATAAAAGATAAACAGAAAAATTATTAATCGTAGAAGAAAAATATTTGGTTGTTAAAATAACTCCACACCTAATTCATTCAAAATTTATAGTCTTAACATTTAAATCCTCGTATTGTTAATTATTATGATGCTCAGACTAGGCTCACAGAATTTCATTTCATACAGTAATGGTCACTATAGATGCAAGTCCCTTCGTCGTCTTTCGTATATTCTTACAAAGCTACCTTTTATACTAGCAGGCGTTACTTATAAACTGACCACTAATATTTATCAATTTTCAGGCTCACCCAAACATTAAGTTGTTCCCCAAATGATGAACCTTGTATAAGTTTTATAGCCTGACGTAAGACACTGAATTTACATCTTATTTTGCTTCATTTCCAGAGATACCGACCTAGAACAGAGATTATTTATGTTATGAAGGTAAGGGAATAGTTATTTTAGAAGTTGAGGTTAGGCGGAGAGAATCCCGTCGTCAGCATTAGAGAACTCTTCATGACAGGTGCCAAGCGGTCCAGAGGCTTTAAGCCTCATCTGATGAACAAAGTATTGCCTTTGAAGTTCTCTCCACATAGTAACAAAGGAAAACAGACAAGTGTAAGAAGTGAAGATTAAAACTGACGAAGTATTAACTGTCGTAAAAGCTCCACCATATTTGGGATACGATTACCCTCGCTGGCTGGTATCTTAGTAACCACAGAAACCCGATCTGCTACATTTTTTTTCATCTAAGCTCGAAAATAGCACATTACCCTAGGAATAAGATGCCTTACCTTGTAATTCGTTACGGTTAAATTTATAACTTACGCTAAAGATCACATTTAGAAGTGCTTTTTTATCCCTAGATGCATTGGTTATCAGTTTGGGAAAAATGCTTATAAAAAAAATAAGTTCGGAAAAAATGCTTCTCAAAGGTTTGCACTGCAATTAAGCATTTAGGAATAACTAGCACCGTACGACAGGTGAAGTGAATATCAACAACGTGCAGCTTCCTAGCAAGGTCACTTCGGATAGAAACTTTGGACTTCTAAAACACCATTGCGAAAAAAGAGCCTTTTGGTTTATAGACATCTCTCAGTATCCGAGGCATTAGCGATGACAACAAACGCATCAGACTTCGACACGTCAGAAATAATACGACCTCCCACCCAGTTGAGAAGATGCGGTAGAACAATAAGGAATTTTAGTCAGTTTACGCCTCATAATATCATAATGTGATGGAAAAAGCACAACGGACACCAAGCGCAGAATTAGACCATCTTAGGAAGCGTTAATGATAAAAAGGAAACTACTATGCTCGGAGAATATTGAACTACTTACAAAGAAACGGTAACTGAAAATATTCGTACGGAGCGTAGCAATCCATGGATCGGAAACATGGACCACTGAAATAGGAGAGCAGTATAGATTATGACCTTTCGAATCCTGGTTATTGAGGCAGGCGTTGAAAATTAACAGTGGACGGACTAAATAAGGAATGAAGTAAAGTACAAAAGATGAGAAAGAGAAGAACTATACGGAACACTATAAACAAAGTAAAACTAATAGGAAAGGGTAAAAACTGATGCACAGTGAGTTTCTGGTAAATATTATCCGTAAATGAATGAAAAGTAGACGGAAAGGTCTTAAAGAGGAAGGCCAAGGGATAAATACATATCCCAAACAGAAAGCAAAGCACAAGAGAAGAATTATCAGGGAGAAAAGGTTCCGGAATGAAATACGGGAGGAGTGCTGAAGTCAACCTATCTAAGTATTTAACTAAGAGGCATATTAATTCTATGATAACATAAAAGACTGCTTTCCTGCGTAACTTCTCAAAAGATAATTTTTAAACTACTCAAAAGAAAGTCTCATTATCAAGCAAACATACTTAGCCACCACAAGGCCATAATTAAAGCACAAGAAATTGGACAGAGCGGAATAAACATTAGTGGAGAGGAAAGAAACATGCTCCGCTTTGCAGATGATATTGCAGTCATATCTGGAGATCGCAATGATCTCCCAAGGTCACTAAACATAATAGCCCAAGTTCTCCAAGAATACGACATGAAAATAAATAAGACGGAGACAAAAATCCTAGCATGCGAAAGAGAGAAGCTGTATGCAAAAGTCGTCCTGAGATGAGGAGAGAAATTAAAGCAAGTGGATTCCTTCATATATCTCGTGAGTACCATCACGTGGGACGAAAGAAGTACAACAGACATCAAGCGGTGAATGGCCCAGGCTAAGAAGGCATTCATGGGGAAAAAGAAAACTGCCCTGTTCACAGAAGATAGGACTACAAACCATGAAGCAGTATGTAAAGACAATTGTGAGGAGCTTAGCACTCTATAGATCGGAACGATGGACCATTGGAAAGCTGACTAAAAAGAATAGAAGCCTTCGAAACCTGGTGTTGGAGGAGGATGCTGATGATAACATGGACGGACAAAATTAGAAATGATGAAGTGTTCAGAAGAGTAGGAGAGAAAAGGACCATATGGAACACCGTACGGAAGAGAAGAGCCAGATGGATTGGACAAAACCTGAGACACAATGGGTTTGTGAAGAACATATTTCTCGAATGAAATACGAGATAGAGGGGAAAGTACATAGAGGGAAAGTCCCACGAATAAGTTCTTAGACCAAATAAAAAAGAAAGTATATATGGAGAGATACCAGGAGATTGAAAACTAGCATTTGATTGGGAAATAGAACTAGTGTTAGATAGGGAAGGGTGGAGGGCTGCAGTCAACTAAGCCTAGGATTGAACGACCTATCATGATAATCAAGCTCTTCGGTTTTTTGGCACTGTCACTTTATCGCACCCCACTGTCCTTTGTAAAGTTTGATTCTCAAACGCCGCTATGCTACTGTTTTACATCACTTAAGTTTTATGCCATCGCAACAGTGATCATGCTCTTCAATCCGACAAGCTGAACACAAATTTCATCAGCCATTTCCAATAAAGTTCAGTTATTCATTTGGTTGAAACTCATTATGTGACTCATAAAACTCATCATGCATCAACAATTTTTATCGGACTCTTTCATTCAGAACTCCATTGCGTAGTGTGATCGATGTATTTGAAAATTTTTTTCAATAGTTTCACATTGAACGCAGTCACTTCTAATGTTTTACAGTATGAATTTCCTTCCTCTCCTTGGCTTTATTGGTGATCATTCCGATGCATTCATTGGCCTAACCCGTCCCTGAAAAATTGAGGCTTTCATTCCTCGATTGGAATGCTTTATTGAAGAACGACAAGCAGCTACAGGTTTCACCGATTTATTGTCATCTTCTATCAAATATTGAACGCTTTGTTTTATTTTGTTTCAATATCAGAAGGGGAACATTATTATAACTCTCAGGCAGTACTGAAGAAGATTCGAATCAACGATTCATATGTATAGACCTTCCGTATAAATACCACTACAGCCAGATCTAGATATTGTTAATCTGAGCCTCAAGGCTTAATAAATCAGAATTTTTCAATCGCTGTGCGCCTATAAGATTGAAATGAGCGATTTAAAGCATAATTTTGGACTTTTTTGATATAACTAATGCGTAAATTGACATTATTAGAACTGATTTGAGTTATCCTACGAGGTAGGCAATGATTTTAAAACTTATGCCTAAAGTGGCGCATAACCATCAGGATAAAGTATGGAGGCGTAAATTTCTTCCCTCGCGCCCTTAAAGGATCACCTTACGCTGAATCTCCACAAGTCCCGCCAAGGGAGGCATAAAATCATCCGCTATCTGCTCTCCATCAAAATCCTTCCTAGTCGGTCCTTTTTTTAGTCTTATCTGGGCGACACGGGTACTCATATCTTCGCCAGCATATCGATAGCGGTTCGGAAGCTGATTTATTGCGTCGAGCGATGATATTCACTGGCAGTGAATATGCGATTGGGTTGCCGTGACGGGTTAAATCCCATTTGCTGAGTGTAAAAAAAAGTAAATAGGAAAAAATCAAGAGTGGAGCCTAGAAAAAAACGCCTATGGACGCAGAGACGCGGATAACCTGGTTTCTTCTTGATGAAATAGATAGTTCATTCTAGTGAATAACGTTGCTTTGGACGCATTTCCACAATTTCCTCATCGTAGAATCCAAAACCTATAATGCGCTGGCAAACATTTATAGCGTGAGTCATTTAAGCTGCCACAGTCTACGCGGGTAAGCTGATTTTCTGATTTACGAGGGAAGTATCAATCCTAGTACTTAATATTATCCGCTGCCTAAAATCGTTCCAGTCAAGTGAACTAAGAGAAACTAGTCACAGTCATTGCTATAGTGAGAAAACATCGGTGGCTATGTAAATATATTTAAGCAGAAAACTCATCGATATGCCAAGACAAATCAAATTATTTTCCCTCCCAAAAAAATCACATTGATACACAGTTTTCGCAACTTGGAGAAAAGAGTTAATCATACATGCGAACATTCCTATTGCCGTAATTAACTCATATTCACTACTTAGAATAAATAAACTGTCTCCAACGCCTATAAGGGCACGAATGAAGTAACAAATAAATTATTGACAGTAATTAAAAAAACCACTCGATACTCAAAGTAATAATCGAATTTAAAAAAAAAAAAAGAATTTCTTTTGCGTACACATCCTGAAATGCTGATGAAAGGGAGGGACAACATTTTGTCGAAAATATTTTTTTCGTTACCAGATTTTCTCAAAAGAAAATGCAGAGCAAAAATCAACGATATGGCGACAAACATAAAAACTAAAAGTGATGAAAACTCCCAGCGATCGGCTCTAGGAAAAAACCATCAATTACTAAAACTTCGCAGATAGTCACGAGTTTTGAAATTTGGGAATCGAGCACGGACACCATGAAATGAAAACTCTGCTGTGGTTAAAATGAAATAAATGGGCTGAGTAAAACATGGGACTTCTCATGTAAGGGAATCGGAAATGGTGCCAGAAATTCACTCTAATTACTAAATTCTAACCCTGGTTTTATTTACACTGATTTTTAATAAAAACTTTTATCAATAACATTATTGCTTCCAATTGGGCCCTCCCTTCCACCATGAAGGAATTCATGAGGAGACGGTCGACTGAAGTCGGACGGAGAGTATAATAAAAATTTCGAAATAGTTTTTCAAATCAGTTTTGTAAGCGTAGATAGTCACCAATTACGAAATCGCGGAATAAACCTTGGGGACTATTACATGAAAAGCCTTTCATTTTTTGTCATTTACTTGGATTCGATTTTGGGGAGGCGACCGACAGCTAAGGTCATTTGCGCCATAGGGGCAGGTTAAGGGAGGAAGGGTGGATAGAAACACGGCGTCGACATTAGCTTTCTTTAAGCTCCAAGAGGACCTCGGTTTAACGTCTCATCCGACAGACGGAGTACTGTAATTGAAGTTCCCTTCAGATGATACTCAAGTAGTGATCGGGTTTCCTCTGAAAAACATCCTTCTCCGCAGGGATTTAATCCCTAGCCGTCCGTATGGCTAGCCAGTACTCTAGCCACCATATTAACCCGATCCCCGATGTCATTTACGTGCAATAAATAGGTTGGGTAAAGCGTGTGACTCCTCGTCTAATGAAATAAGAAATAGTGGAAATCTACGATATTAGTTAACTATTTTTAGAAAATATTTCTGATTAAGTGACCAAAAATACCTATGGAACGGTTATTTATCAAGAAAAAATAACCCACAATTCCTCAAAGTTTGATAGTTTATTCTACTTTTCCGTAAATGACCATCAATTCATTGAGTTGTGTAGATAGTCACGAATTACAAAATGAGGTAATCTACCACGGGGACTATGCATTGAAAAGTCTTTTATTTGATGTAGTTAACGTGCAATAAATGGGTTAAGTAAAACGATTTTGAAATAGCTTAAAAAATTAACTTGAAAAGTCGTAAAACTTGGGATATGATGATGAAGAGGTCATTATTAATTTCGTTTCGGTTGAAATTAATCAGTAGTCAGTTTTAAGCCGGTGAGGTTTCTGGAGCCCGGACTCAACAGTAATCCGTAAATTCAACCTTCGGCCATAACCCGGAAGATTGGTTTGATCGTTGAGGGTAGGGCTCACCAACTGCTGAGCCCAAAGGCATGAGTTATTAACATAAAGGGCAGCGTGAGCTGGATCCTTACCCTGTGGCGCCTACGATTTCCATGAAAGATCCCTCACCCAGACGATCGCATCTTGGGCTAAGCTGGACGTGTCCAAAGAGTTTTCTCCCGGATTTTACACACAGGGTCGTACCCACTAAGCTACTTTTCCGTGCGATAAGTCAATAATTAATGTACAACGATTTGGAAATAGCCATTAATATATTATGATTAAAATGGAAAAATAATTCAATGAAAAATATTAAAATAATTTAAAGTCAGAAAGTTGCCAGACAAATCATAGGCGCGTAAAGAGCGCCATTACAATTCTTCATTTAGCGTGCACCCGAGTTAACATCTTTATCAATAGCGACAATAAGGGAAAAATAGATAATATCATTTAATTTCGTCATCAGTTCTAAGACTTTCATTGCGATTGAGTAAGTGCATTTTTAGGTGCGTAATTGTGAACACTGCCTTTCCCGAGCGGTATGAGTTCTGGGCAACATTACCTAAAACGCAGAAGGTCCGAAGACTTCTGACCTGAAGACGCAATCAGAATGGCGAAAGAAGCTCTAGCCACCTTCGTGAGGAGAAATCGTGGCGCGCAGCGTCAGAAAGCTAATACCTATTGGAGCTAAGCTAATATATGTGATATAAAGATGGAGTGAGCACAAGGGTAATTCTTAGATACTTCGCTGAAGTTTGGAGAAAATTTCAAGAGCTTCCGCTTTGCATTTGCTTTTCATGAAGACTGCTAACCCAATGTACTAGAAATAAATTTTACGGTGAAATTTCAAAAAGGGGCGGCAACTTAGGCTAGCTGTTGAAAGTTAACACAAAAGGTTATCAAAACTAAATTGATAGACAGAGAGAAAAGCTATTTTTATTTTCCCCTCCCCGGATGGTTTGTGAATTAATTTGAGAAAGTTATCGGTTAAGCAACCTCAAGAATATACATTTACCATAGTGGGAATTTTCACAGCTTAAACATTTCAAATATTTCCTATAGACGTGGAAAGTAATGGAAAATTTATTATACCTTACGCATTACTCTACCAATTAAATATGAAGGGATTAGAAAAAATACAAAAATAAGCATAAATAGCGGAAAAATACAAATAAGTAAATACATGGACTGAGGTTGAGGTCCCACGGGAGAGGTACCAAATAATAAAATAACTTCCTGGCCTAATGCTAGAATGAAAGAATCACACGTCGAGTAAAAGCGCGGAGAAAAATTTTTTTTACCTGTTGCTCTGTAGTATTCGAAGGTGGGGAGGAAGGGCCTCGCCGAATGTCGATTCTCCGCTCTCTCGAGGATGCGATGTAAAGGAGAGAAAAATGTATTTCTCTCCCCGCAAAAAAATCTTTCAGCACCCGGCTTTTCGGGATCTCAAGTCGTCTCCCTTCTTGGTCGAACACCCCCTGGACGATTCTCCCACGTCCCTTGTTATCTCGAGGGAAAGCAGAAGGACCGACTGGAGAAAGATGAAAGGCTGTTTGTCGTCGAAAGGACTGGAGACGGGAGTACGGGTTTCGGCGGAGGAGAAAAGAGTGAAGCGAGCGAGAACCAGAAGTCAGGATATGCACTCGGCCGTTCGTCGGGGAATCCTGGTCGCGGGTCCGCGGCGCTCGAACTTATATACGCAACCCCCCACCTCCCCCGCTCTTTTACCCTCTCCTGACTGAAAGGCAGAAGGGGTGGGGGTGGAGAAACACTCGGTTCCCCACACCCCTCTCGCCCCCTTCGCGAACCCCTCCCCACCCCCTCCTCCTCGTCCCTTCCCATACCCCCCAGCGCCTCGACTCGCAAACCCCAACAGAGAGCGCCGCTGCGGGGCGGAGTCGAACAGGAGGTGCCAGTTTACGTAGTGGAGCGGGCGAGGGACGGACTCTTGACGGATAGGTTTGGGTTGATATAAACTAGGAGAGTTACGCGTAATATAGGACGCATTAAGGTAGTCCGATCGAAGTATCATTTTACTTAGAAATCAATAAATTTGATTTCATTTTAAAGAAAATATATCACCCTTCTAATGACACAAAAAAATTAACCCCTTATCACATTACTTTCGGAAATATTTGCCGAAAAATACCAGCCCTTTTACATGGAAAATGGTATTGGCATGGAAAATGGCATGGTAAAAATGTATTCACTCCGGAGATATATAATTTACAAAATGAGTTATTTCTATCACTTAAATGTCGTAAAAAAACAAACAGTGAGTAGTTTGTATGTTTTATCAACTATATTTGAAAATAAATCATATTGTCACCGCAGTAGATTCTTGTTTATCACAAAAAACCTTACGTTTTGAAGGAGTTTCAAACTCACCGCGCGAAAAAATGAGTCAAGTTAAAGACTTATTTAGATATTTTCATTTACTTACAATTTCTGTCACATAAAACTATATTAATGTATCAATAATAATGCAATATTTAATAGATGTGTCCTACAGCTGGTGAAATTAAAACGAATAATTCGAATAAGGTCTCTATTATGACTAGGGAACTATCTCGCTTGAAGTACCTTAGATGTCAATCGAAGAAAATGAACATTTCTTCATCTTCTTCACTCAATTTATTTAGCCTAAATATTACCCGAATCCGGAACCAATCTTTTCCTCGGTCCTCCCAAGTCCCTCCTTCGTTTCGGCCTATACTCCAGGGCTACCTTTTTTATAAACTATATTCTGCCATTTAATTCAAATATTAACACTGTATACTTTTACTTTATTTTATATTCTCGACTATCGATTGTATTCCTAGATTCTTCTTATTGACTTCATTCCTTTTCTCATCTGCTGGGAAAAATCCAAGCGTACATCTCAGAAATCTCTTTCCTACATCTTAAAATTTATTTTCTTCGTTTTTACCAACGATCTATATAACACTAGCACATAAAAATGTCGAAAAATGTTAAGATTTCAGGCGTTTATCTTTTCATGATTTATTCCTTAGCATTTTGTAGATTGTTTTAGATATGATTTAACTATGGAAATTTTTACTAACCTATAAATATTACATCCAAAAGATGTGTTGCACCCCAGGTATTAAAGGTAGTAACTAAGTAGGGAATATGACGTCTGAATAGCTTAATGAGCATTCGTTGCAAAATTGAGGGATCTGGGATCGATTCCCAGTCCAGGCGAATGATTTATCCACTGTGAAATTCACACAGTCTTATACACAAAGTTGTTTACTTATCAAAATCAGAGAGATCCAAGTCCAAAGATCGAATATAATTACAATACATTTACCCTGAGGACGATGTCAGACTACACCTTCGAAATATCGGTGCCGTTAAACCACCATCACTCGGCTGGAAACAGGAGAGCTCTGAGTCCTACGTATTCGCCGGTAAAGCTTGGAATCTTACATAATACATAAAATGCATACACTGAATACAGTACTGCATAACTGGGAAATAGGTAACTGCGATGCACAGTCTGGCAAAGTCACGTGGTCGGCACAAGGATAATGTCTGAAAATATATATATATATATATATATATATATATATATATATATATATATATATATATATAAAGAAAGTGTCTACTGAGTAACGCTACATGGTGGAAGAAAGAACGTCTAAGAGGCCTGAATCTAATATGCAATGAATGCCATATTCGTAACAATACATGAAATTTTGAGAGAAAGAGAAATATTTGTTTCGTTAGTTTGTAACTTTTTATTTATTGACATAAATTTTTTAATACCCTGCGCAAGTAAATAAAATTTATACGCAATAAACACCGATGGTAGAAAGGTGAATTTCACCCTTCCATGATAAAATGCGTCAAATAACCACAATACAAATCAATCCGAACTGGGATTAAAATCTTGAAGCTTAGTCGGCTAATGAGCCAACCACTATGCTACCGCATTAAAATCTCGAGGCTCTATTTTTGGATTCATCTGTCTTCCTTGTTACAGTCCCTCGAACACTCAAACTAGGTCCCTTTGAATACTCCAAAACTACCGCAAAAATTAGTGAGGTTGGATCAGTGTATCCGCTGGGTTAGAGAGAAGGATGTTAAAGTCAATGTACAACAAACTTACAACTTTTCCCAACATAAGTTTCACATCATCTACATCTACTTACTACGCTGCGAGCCACCGTATAGAATGTGTGGCAGGGGGTGTTAGGACACCAAATGTGTGAAGATGTAAGGGATAAGGTTTTGATTGATGAAATGGTGACATGTATAATGGGAGTGTATTTAGTGGAGCTCGGTGTGTAATGCGATCGCTTATTGCACGCGAAAAGAACGAGTTTTTGTACCTATCTGTTTGGCAATGAATCTCTCTTACTTTATCCCTTCTGTCAGACTTAGAGATACAGTGAGGAGTCATGATAATATTATCTGTGTCGCTCTGAAACACACCACTTCTGAATTTCCCAAGGAAACTTAGCCTAGCGTGTAGCATCCGAGTCTCTTGGGGCTCCCACATTAACCCATCTAAATTTTGTGACGTCAAAGATGTGCTGTGTTAAAGACTCATCAGGTGGGCTCAATTCTTCAATAATAATTTAAAATACAGTTTCATACGTTGCGCTGTATTTTTGGGCGGGATGACGGAACAAAACAAAGCGTTTGTCTGTGTGGTAGTTCTTTATCACAGCGCTCATGAGAGCGGAAGTGTGATCTATATTCATCGAATTTGCTTGACAGGTGCTTTGAATTGGTAATTCTAATTGATTATTCTTACGACAGTAGAGGCAAGCTCTGCTCCTCTAGAGAGGTTTTTGTTTTCATAAACAGTAGCTACAAAGTGAAAGAATAAATCAAGCCCCACTCCTGGTCCAAAGCCTAATCATTTATCCGCAAAGTAACAGTTTAACTATGACAGGAATTGTAAAATATAGTTGTTTAGAAGTCCGATGGTCCGTAGTAAGTCCGATAGTTTTTGTGGAATTTCTGGAGTATATAAATGCACGATTAATAGGATTGCTTCTTACGATGAATCATTGGGCATGCTTAAAATGTTTATAGGGACCAACCAACCGCGAGCATTTCTGACCCTGGCTAAGAATATATAGCTAAATAAATCACGAAGGAAAGTTTGCACTTCATTGAAAACTAACTAATGCGAGGGAATATATAGTGTTTTTCAGGCTTTAGAGAATTAAGTTTGGAGGCGATGGTGATTCGGAGGCTACACGCTAGGCTTAGCTTGCTGAAGAAATTCAGAAAAGGGGTGTTTTAGAGCGGCTCAGAGAATATCATTTTCAAGCCACAGTACATTTTTAGCTCCAACAAAAGCAAGACAATAACATAAATACATTACCAATACATATAGGCACAAAAATTCATTCTTTACTCGCACAACAAGTGACCATGATAAAAACTGAGCTATACTAAAAACACTCCCGTAATACACTTCTACATCTCCAAAAACCTTATCCATAGCACCTTTACACGTCAGGTGTCCTAACGGCCCCTGCCACCCGCCCATACGGCAACTCGTATGGTAGTATATAGATGTAGTTGCAGATGTACCTGTACAGCGAATCTGCGAATTTTTCCATTAAGTCCGTAACTTGATTCCCGATTCGGATTTTTTTAAAAGTCTTCGTGAATTCGTGATTTTCGTGATTTTAACGTCTTCATCATTCGTGATTTGTAGCTTTGATTTCTCGATTCGTGAATTTTTTTTACGCCTTAAATTTTTACCACTTAAGGTAGTGTGCACACGTGGTAATTTTCCACGAGGACTCTACCTATTAGTTATTTCCTAATCCTGTTCCTATTTCATATCACTTTTTCAATCCCTGCCACACACCATTCAACTCTTCCATTCCCATGTTCGTTCCTTCTATCACAGTCTCATCCGTATCCTCCTTCCATGAGCCCTCACGCTTCCTCGTACCACCATCCGTCAGCTGGTTTTTTTTAATGGGAAGATACGGTTGACGGGATCCACCCTGTTGCTTGCTTCTGTCTCGAGTGGCGAAGGATTAAAAACCCTCCCTTCCTCAATCCTTCCCTTCCCGAGCTGCAAGTCAATTTAACAAGTCCCCCACGAACTTTGCTTTCACGGAAACCTTCAAAATGATAATCAGTCCGTTAAAACGTTTCCCAAGTCCGCATTTATTGACATTATTCGTTTTGAATGCCAAGCGTCACATAGAAGACCGCCTTTAATAAGGGCTGATAAATTGGCTTGTATCTACGGCAGACGGATTTCGACTGATGAAAGAAGCTCGGTTCCTTTAAGGAAAACCTCGGTAAATAGTGAAATGGGAATGGAAACCTCAGAAAGGAATGAGGAAGGCAATAGCGATGCGACGGCTTCACCGTGCGGTTAATGGTTGCTGGGAAAAATAAGGCTCACAAGTCAAAGAAGCACTTGGGTATGGTCAGTAGAAATATGTCTCCGTATATATTTCCAACAAAGTGTACAAGACATTAGCGCAGATGAAACAATTTAAACATTTAATTCCACTTGAGCTGCGTAAAAAACTCATTAATCATATTTTAATTCCTCATATCGATTATTGTCTCCTTGTATTTGTTGATTTAACTAAGGAATTACAAAATAAATTACAAATATTGTTTAATGCCGGAGTAAGATATATATGTAATACGAATATTTACGAACATGTAACTCCTTATTATGTTAAATTGAAGTGGATGAAATTGGAACATAGAAAAATATTTAAGTTATCTGTGTTCATCTACAAAATATTATCAACTAAAACCCCTGATTATCTGTATAATTACAAATCTTGTTTAATGCCGGAGTAAGATATATATGTAATACAAATATTTACGAACATGTAACTCCTTATTATGTTAAATTGAAGTAGATGAAATTGGAACAAAGAAAAATATTTAAGTTATCTGTGTTCATCTACAAAATATTATCAACTAAAACCCCTGTTTATCTGTATAATTATATTATTAGAAACCAAAGTGTTCCAGGGAGACAAGTAAGAGGAAGAAGACGATTTAAAATTCCAAGGTGTAGAACAAATATGTCTCAGTTAACCACAATAAATTATGGCCTAAGATATGGAATGGTTTTCCTGTCAATATTATAAAATCAAACGATGTATGTAAATTTAAATCGGAAATGTTATCTATCTTGTATAAAAAATATTATTGTAGCTCAGTGTGAATTTCATTGTACACTTCATTTTTTGTTAATTTCTATAAAAAACTCTCTCTCGTCCTCACTATAGTAATTGTAAATATTATTGTATTAATGCTTTATGTATGCGTATTGAATTTTCATATTTGTAAACTGTAGTGACCTGAAAAAATATTATTTTTGCCACAGAGTTTTTCAGTTAAACTGTACTTTGCTCCAAAGGATATGTAGTCCTTGAACAATAAATATTATTATTATATATTTTCCCACAACTGATCCTAATCCCCGCAAACTGTGAGTTCTTTTACCATGATGACTACAAGTGCACCACACAATCACGTAAAATGCCAATTTCCCTTAAAAAGTTATTACGATAAACTCAATTATGAAGAAAATGTCTTGTTTGGAGCAACATTTCGAGAGTTTCAGTTGATAGTGATAAACCTCGGCTTGTGGCTTGCATGGATTTCTTTAACGAATACGCTCTGGTTTAGCTTGAATATATCCAAACGATAAAATTGATTTTATTTTTTTCATTTCATTTATATTCTCCATTATATTGTTTATTTCACCCCTGCACGTTCACAAAAATTGACTACGTTAAACTCATATAGAGTACAATTTGCGATTTTATAATAATACGAGTAAATGGGTGCTTGCAATTTGCAAGCAGGGGGGGAAGTATTATACGATGATACTCTTTAAAGAAGGAAAAATAACAATGAAAGCTCTCAAGTCTGCGTGCTACATGCAAGCAAAGAAAAGTATAATTCTCGAAAATGAATTACGCGCCTCATGAGGTATGGATACCAGACAGTTCTAGTACAAACTTATGTATTTTATGTCTTCCGGTTATTAAAGACTTTTCAAAATACTATAATCAGTATACCGAAATGAACGTGGAACCACTGGAAGATCATCATAACCTCATTTGACGGCATATAAGACGCTCTTCTACGTTAGATATTTCATTTCAGTACAGCATAATTTATAAGAGCACACATGAAGAATTTTACTACATAAATTCGATCGGAATCGAGATTTTTAATTAACTAATTTTCATATTTAATCTTTTTCTTCCAATCTTCTACATGGACTGCATGTTTTTTAAATTAAAACTACAATATCGTGAAGCTTGGTTGGTTGAAATTGGCCATCAAAGCTACGGTAGAGGCCAGGAAAATGTTGAAGCAATTATACCCAGTACTTAGCAGCGCGAAAAATGGTATAAAGAAGACTAAATAACATGCACTTAGGCGATAGCGTAAAACCAATTGCTAATTTCACAGTCAATTGACTTTACAGGTGTAAGTTTTTTTGTGCATATTCACGACTAAGGTAGTAACTAAGAGTCATTCGATTGATGATAATTTTGTTTGTTTCCACCTCCTTTAGTTCTTCACTTCTGACATCTAAAACGGTGTGATTAAAGAAATATACCTCGATATATTTTTTTTGGCAGGACTCATATCTTGCTATAATGTATTCTGCCACTTCAGGAACGAGCAAACCGTCAAAAATTTTTTTAAAGAGATATGGAGTCACATAATAAAGGATTTATGTAGGAATCATGGGGAGTCACCGAACGAGCGATTTTAAGACAGGTGACTAGTTATCCCTGCTAGGTAAATTCTTATTCCGGCAAGTCCTTATCGGTTTGGTTCAGAAGTGAAAAAGGATATGGGAAAGTAATTTACCCCGCCAAAGATGTGGAAGCGCGTGACCTGCATAATAAATTAAAACAAATTGTAACGTCAGAGCCCACTTGGCATTCCGGTGATACGTTTAAAAAATAAAAAAGCTCTTTATTGGTTTTCACTTCAATACAAATGGCTACATTGCTCAAGGGTGTACTCTATATTAATTCCCCTTAAATGACACCCTCCTGAAGCTCTGTTTCTTCATTGCTCATGTAAGCTTTCTTTCCATTTTCTAATTTCATTATTCATCCTTGCTAAGGAGTCCTACCCCAAATAGATCAGTACCGGCTTCCACGTCTGTAATGACGCCAACTGGCTGTGAGTATCGAATAAAAATGGCAGAGTTCTGTTTAAATGCAAATAAATTCAAACGTAACAGTCTCTAAAATACATAAAATTTTTCTTAGTTTATCTACAAAATGAATTCCCTAGTAAGTAATGTCCATTCATCGTCCAAGTTATTTTTATGTTTTTTCGTTATTTACTCCTTGATATTAATTATATTTCACTCAGAAGTTCTGAAACAACTTTTGCAATCTTACTCTTTTTATCGTAAGAGATCTCTTTTCTTGAAATACCATAGGTTGTTCAAAACGTTTATTTTCCAAGCGAGATACTGACTTTGATCGTAATTTTTATATCTCTGGCAATTTTATGCGGATACATGGAGTCCTTTTAAGCAACAATTTATAATACTAAATATCATGACTGCACACATTTTCCTCGTTGTCTTTATAGTAAAAAAAGGTTTTACCAGATTCATTCGGAATACTACAACACATATACATCGGACCGTGGCAATCGAGAAAATTGATCAAAATGGTCTATCATCAGGTCACTGCTAACCAGAAAGGCCACATTTTTCAGCCTCTTCTATTTCAATCAGTTTCACTGAATCCATTGAACACAAACCTGAGGAAATAAAAAAATGAAAAATTTATTACTGGACAAAATTTATCACACAGCCAGGGTGGAAATGGTTAAATAAATAATAAACCGTGTCGCATATCCCCCGGTTGAACTTAAATGACTGAATATACACATGGATTTTATCTATCAGGCATATGCGACGTAATTTCATCAGTTTCAAAGTTTATAATTTAAATACATATTAAGAATATCTGAGTTCATTAAATATTTGTATAGTAAGCTAATGCTGTATATGTGGACTCAATGCATTTCTCTCTCCACGCCGTTGGCCTCGAACTTCATCAAGTATTATTCTAGATCTACCGATAAAAGCAGCTTATTAAGAACTTTTTCAAATAAAATTTTTAACTACAGGAATTTATCATTAACTGTTTCTATATTGATTCAATTAATTTCCTGGCTTAACTATTCAGATAAATCTGTAACTACAAGTTGCATCGTCCAAAACGTAATTTATTATATCTAAGAATTTCACCGGTAGTGCTTATGCAGTCAAAAGGGGCAGCGTTCGCCATTTAACATGCATTCCAACTTCGTATAAAAGGCAGATTATTTTCAAGGGCTCCAATTATTTTCGACTCACTGGGTCAAGCTGGAGTGACCAAAATTAAATGGGGCTGTTAACTGGCTTAAAGGAAAGCCTTCTAACCCCTCGGGTGCGGCACTGGCAATAATCTACCGTAAGAGATGTATACTGACCGCAGATAACCAAAGCCCGCATTTACGGCGGTGCGCTGGATTTGGAAGGAGAGAACTTAATTACCATTCAAACTTCGTTTCTTTAGACCGAGAATCTTATCTCTCACGCCGTTTAGTTTATAGTCCCTAATCCCTCCTTCTCCATCCTTTTACCAGCCTCCATATCTCGTGCATAAAATTCCTTACCTCATTTCTGGCACCTCGAGAGGTCTCTCATGGACACTTATCATATCTCATTCCCTATAAAGCTAACATGCTGCTTATAGAGTATGGTTAATTTTACAGAGCTTGGTGTTAGAATAAAAGGAAAAAGAAAAAAATCAGCTGTCTCAAAATTCAATTTATGATGATTCCCTTAGGATTACGTACATCTAATTCGAACTTTGTAATAGACACAGTCAAAACTTAAAAGAGTTCTTCTTACTTTTTGAGACCTCATTTCACCAGCTTCGTCCTCGGAGAATAATAACCCACGCATTCTCTCTAATTTGGATTCGTACCTGGCCACATCAGAGCTTCTTCCTTTTCCCAGCATCCTCCTCCTCTCCTTCCCTCTATCAAAGCCTCAGCCCCGTTTCAAACTTTTTTCCATCTCTGGTTCACCAATTTACGCGATGTACGTGCTTAGCCTTAAAGCATTGGGATTTATTTATGCTGCCTCTAGTTACCTATCCACGCCTATTTATTCTCTCACTCAGGGTGTCCAGCAGCTGGGAATTTGAAAATTCTCTGAGATTTCCAGGTTTTCCAGACATCATTTTTATTTTTTCAGAGGAAATATTGATGTTTTCTCTTTTATTATAAGAGAATGTTTGGCATGTCTTTTGAATGATTAAACGTAAGGATTATTTTTAAACTTGCATATTTGGAGGAAAATAAACAAAAATTGTTAAGATAGTTTGAGAGAAAATCACACAACCACCCTTTCTTAGATTTTAACATTGTCACGCTGGTGCTCAGGAACAAAGTTGTATTACAGCCATACTTTGCTATGAATAACATTGATATAATATGATCAACACCTTCAAAAACTGAAGGAATTGGCTTTTTTCCTTATTTTGCTCAATGCGATAAAGCAAGGGTCATTTGGCTTCGCAACTTACCGATAAAGGCACGTTCTTCACGCAACTGATTTACGGACTATGACCAATAAGAACACAATGTACCTATATAGAAAATATTGTATCTACTTTCGGTGAATACACGAATGCAAAATGCGACAACGCAAGGGAAATTTTACTTAGCAACTTGCCGTAAAAGGCTCATTGCTTCCGTTGCTGTTTTATGCATTGACACCACAGATAATTCCAGAGTCAATTCGATATTTCCCTGAAATATCCCTGATATTTCCAGTGAAAATAAAATTCCCTGAGATTTCCCGGTCTTCCCGGTTTTCCAGCGTGCTGGACACCCTCTTACTCCTTGACACTTTAAATATGAATAGAAATTCTAGCATCGGAGTGGAAAACAAAATGTTTTTCCTTGAGCAGAAGGAATGTTTTCACTACCCTAAAGAATTTAGTATGCCTAAAAATTATTTAGCAAGACTTTCACAAAACGCCCAACAAAAACTACTTCATTTTGATTATTGATGACCTTTCCGCAGGAACTCAGAAGATTATTGTTTACGGTAAATTAACGTACTACAGTTCATCCTTCGGGTTCCTGTTATTTCTTAAAAGGAGTTATTCTTTTAGTGGGTTGAGGGGGATATGGAGAGGTAGAATATATAATAGACGTGTATGTCCCAGTTCATTATATCATGAAAGACCAATTTTATGCTAAAGAATACTCCAAGTACTCATTTGGTTAAAATTACTGGCCCCTTCTTCCTCGACCTTCTCTGTGATTCTACAAGACAATTTATCACTCATCATTTTGATTGATATTCCCCTATCTCTCTCCTCGATTTTTATTCTTTCCTCATATCAGTTGCTTATTATTACACATATTTTAGCTTAGCATAAGTTATAACCAAATTATTCCAGACCTTCTTTGACTTATAATAGATCTTGTAAGTTTTCAAGTAAAAATATAAGTACAAAAGAGGTAATGCGATTAATAAATTCAGTTAAACGTGCGACACCTGAGAACGCTGAAGAAAAATTCGGTGAAATAAGGAATCAGCTAAAAAAGTTCCGATACCTTTTTTTATCAAAATACCATGTTTTTTGCGATGCATTGCAAGGAAAGATAAAGAAGGATACACTATGGATAACAGTGGCGATTTTTTAAAACAGTAAAAGCGTGTAAGATGGAAAAATCGGGAAAAAATGTTCATAAGACAAATCTTGGGATGGGAAGGGGATCTCGGTTTCTCTAAACTTAAGGTGGGGTTTGGAGTTGCTGTGAGGAGAATAACAGGCTGCCAGGGCAGTGACAAGAATAGAAATTGGTTCCATTTTTAAAGAAAAATGCTCTCAACAAGTAAAAGCATTACTGTGATGTAAAAATTTCTCCTTCAATTTGCGTAACTTTCAAATATTTTTCCTCGAAACCATTTCAAATAAAAGTAATGCGCAAAAAAATGAAGCCTAAATAACGAGCACATATTGAGGATAGAATTTCTCAAACGTTGAAATGTTCCCATAAACGAGGTAATAGGTAAAACGAGAGGCGAATCAGATGTCTTGGCACTAAACGAAACGCCAGGAAAAATAAAAGGACCTACTTTGCGTATGTCATTAAGAGAAGTTTGGCCATTGAATGCTTTAATACCTTCTAGGCATTTTTATTGGAAAAAGAATGTTTGGATTTGCTGGGGAAAATATTTTATTTGGAACAAATCGCCATTGTAGTAATTAAACTGAAAATACAAAATAGCATCTGAAATAAATAAATGGAGCAAATAAAAGAAGAACGGGTGCTGTATTTTAATGACACATTCATAAGAATTCTGAAGTGATCGTTAAGACGCAAATCAGGAAAAGAATTAAATTAATTTTAAATTAGGACGATTTGATTCTCAGTTGCCATCGCAGGGGTGGTAGAATGTAAATAAAATCTTTTGAAGATTTTAGAAACATGTTAAAAAAATTACTGTAATCTTAAATATTTAAGTTATCTACTGGTTTAATTGGTTTTTCCGCATTTTACCACTTTTCTATCACCAATTTTAAGGCTTCAATGTCTCTTTTTTCTCTATCTCTTTCCTCATAAAATCAAAACAGTATTCCGATTCTTCTCTCTAGCTTTCCCAGCATTTCTTTCCAAATAAAGAGGCCTTTAGCAACTTATTTCCATTCACTGCCTCCTCCAGTCACTTCATGAGTCTACCATAAATTTTATCCAGCATTTTCTCCACAAATATGGTGAAAATAATCTTTATATGTCTTCCTTTTAGTCTATCGTTGCTTTTTCTACCCTTCACCGTACCAAAATCTTGTACACTTATGGTCTCCTCTCGTTTCCTCCTCCCAGGATCCAAGTTGGCAGCCATATGACTCTGGTCTCCTTATCACACCATTTGCGAGCCTTTTTTCCACGTCTCTCCACTCAGGCTTTATGTCATTAGCTCTATTAGATACACGAAACCCTCTAATGCAATATTCCGCCGAATGCTTACCTTTAAAACTTTCCCGTCATAGTCAAGTGCGCTCTTCTAGTAGCAAACTGGAAATCCCTGTGGAAGTGCATAATTTTATATAGGAGGGAATAAGTTAAAGCGGCACCAAAGATCAGAAAAACTGTCCAAAATCAGCTGTGAAAGAAATTTTAAGCCTTATCATGTCATGGCAATGAAGAGACTTTCCCAGTTTTAGCTATCACACAGTTTTCCGAGAAAAATCACAACCGAAACGGCGGCTTTGTTCAGGAAACATTCTGTGCCGCCGTTGGTCTTTTTCTGTTCCTCAATATCATGCCTCACATCTTGAGGGACTTTATTGCCAATCGAGTTTTACATATTTTCACAAATTCCCGGCGCCTTATACGCAACTTTTCTCGAGCATTTTGCAATATACTCTGGTTTATGTGCGACGTTCCCCTCGGCAATGCACAAAGATTGATGGAATCATAACCTCAAGGAAATGTTTTCCCGTTTTTGTATAATCCGAGCTTCATTTTTGTCAACTTTTACAGCATTTCACCAATGGCAATATCATTTTTCAAGCAGAACGTGCGTCACACACTGCAATCAGACTTAAATTTTAGCATAACTATGTCCCTATACGAAGATATTGTTGGTCTCAACTTACTATATCTACGACTGGTTTTAGTTTTTGGCATCTTTTCATACTTAAATCAAGCGCCCTCTATCTCTCACTTTCAATTTCCTCTCCTTTTCAAGGTTTCTTTTCCGTTTCCCTCTTATTGTTTATACTTCCTTGGTACGTAGACGTGTATCATGATTTGTCGTTTTCATCTACCATTTTCGGCCCCAGTGTCTCCCTTAGGTGCCTTTTTCTGCATGCTTACCCACTTTGATTTTATATTCTCCCCATTATACGGCTGTTATGCTCGATATATCATTCCTGTGGCAACTCAAAAGCCTTTCTTGGGTGAAAGGGGATGTCTTTCGACTTTTTTCTTGAAAAATCACCGAAATAATGGAGTGTGTCTGGAATAGTTCCTTCAATTTATTGCCTGTCTTCTACAAGCAGTCTTATTTTGTAAAGAGTGTGCTACTATTAAACTTTTCCAGAATTGACACCGGATATTTAATGTAATCGTATCAAATATTTATTTCAGCCAATTACTCCACTCGCCACATGTGTTGGACATAACGGAGTATTTAGGGATTGACTTACATGCAATTTCCCGTTTATTAAGCGCAGGGCTGAAAATATGGCGTTGAGGAATGATTCTGAAGCAGGACTCATCTCTCATATATTGATATGTTTTCTAGTTTTTTTACTTGGATTTTCTGACTAATAAAATATCATGTGCCAATAACATGATATTTAATCTGCAAAAGCCAAACTATAACAGGAGAAATGATCTCAGGCATAAAATCAAGGAAATAGACTAAAAAACCAATAAATTTAAAATGGCACTTTTTTCCACGTGCAACGAGGGGTTATAATAGAAGCAACAAATCAATTCGGGGAAATTTTGACCCTCAGTGGGTAAAATAGGTTTTCTACTTGTGCCAAATGTCTAAACATCATCATTAACCACTAACCCCGAATGAAATATCCGGCAAGACATAACTCCTGCTTGACTTAGTACCTTTTATTACCATTTTTTGGTCGCTACTATTTACTTTGGTACTACTAATAGTACTATACAGAAGTTGTATCCAACCAGTAGTTGTAAATTATATGCTGCAAGATAGCATGCTCATTTACGTAGCACTATCCTAGTTTATGATTTGGCCGCGCATTGTCATTCTGACTGCTTTTAGACTGCGCCTAACATCCGGGCGAGCGTGCATCATTCTGATTTCAGCTGAGATGAGTATTGCATGCCTGGTGTGGAATCATCCCGTGCCACACACCCTAGTGGTGGTTTGCACGGTATTTCGTAGATGTAGATGAAATTTTTGATTGCATTAGTTAAAACATCACAAACGAATTAAGTCCATTTTAAGTTGGTTTCATGGTCACATTCGGCAAGTCGCTTGCTCGAGAGAAGTAAACATAAAACTTTTAATGTAATCGTTTAATGCAGTCCGTAATCTCATTCATCGGAGTTGAAGACGACACGATGGTAAGCAATGTAAAAGGCATGTTTACTGTTCACTTACCGTGAGTGGATGGCGAAGCAGTTTCTAACTGCAAATGCTCAGATAGTGAGTGAAATTCCGATTTCAATTTAAAGCGCTAATGAGAATTAATCAGTCACTCTTCGAATGGAGGACTTCCTTCGTTGCTTTTTTCCCTTGGAGAAATGCTTCTAGCACAATTGAATTACCTTTGATTAAGTGATCGTAACTAGGGACTTTAATAAACAATAATTAAACAAAACAATGAATAAACAAGGAAATTTATCTTATACGCGGTAAAAAATTTTCTTGAAGTAAACTCTAAAGAAGGAGGTTTTAAGCTCGCATGTGCTAATTTAATTGTTTTTATCGTATATATAATTATATGTATATATATACAATATATTGTTTTTTCAACGAAAACTAGAATTAAGGTTCCCTGACAGTTTTTTTGGGTGTTAAAGGATGTAAAACAAGGTTTGACGCATCAGATTGTTGCTAAAGTGGCCTTCTCAACACGTATTCCAACGAATGTTAGTCAATGGCTGATGGTCGATTTACTTTTTGAGCTAGCTTTAAAGTATTAATTTGGATTACAGAGCAAAATTTGGAGCTTGGATTCACGTTAAGACCATAGTTTTCTGTCTTCGCATTAGGTATATCTACCACTCTTTGTATCGGGAAGCAATGTAAATTTACAGTGTTTTCTGGTTCCTTATAAATACAGAAGGGCAGTGTAAAAGGCATCATATTTATGGGCGATATCTCGTGTTCGCGGTTTAGCTATGCCGCGACGCGATATACGTACACTAACGTTGATATTTTAAAGCGATATGTTCCATTGCCCGTTCAACCAAAATGCAAAGCGATATCCCGAGAATAATGCATATTATTTCAAAAATGAATTCACTTTTACCGGTTTATTAACACTTGAATACGAATTTACTGGCGTATTGAAAATTGCTATTGTTGGGACATCACAGACAAATTTCGTTCACATTAACAGAGCCTTTTTGTGGCATTAGTGCGATCATCTTGCGCTCACATGTTAGAATTCCATTCAATATTTCCCTTGAAGTAACTGCTTTATACATTCATTGCCTTGCCACACTTTTTTGCGTCCCACCATCGGTTCTGCTCCTTCATTCCTGTTGCCCCGCCTCTTCATCTTCCGTCATTCTCTTCTTATCCCTAATTCACCCGACCCTATTCGTTTTCACAAGGCGTTATTTCCTGTCCTTCCTTTTCACGGCCTCTCTACGTCCTCATATCTTCTTCTGCATCTTAGGTCTCCCCGGTTTCACTCTCTCTCTCTCAGCAACCCTCACACTACTTTCACTCAACCCATTGAGGTAGATGGAGAGGGAGCTTGCTATGGTGGTCCACGCTGGAAGCTGAAAAGTGGGCGTGGCCTCTCTGCCAATAATGTTAACCCAGATTTTTCTCTATCTGTTTCAGGCTACTTTTGCCATTTTACGATGTTTTTTATTGAAAAATTACTAAAAATCAGCATTTCCTTACTTTTTTATTTGCATTCTCCTCAAATATGTTGTTTATTAATTTATATTAACAATCATACGCGTTCCTAATGGTAACTATGGTAACATGGAGAAGAATTCATAACGCTAAGTAACCTATGTATTTCATGGGTTACTCGCCTCAAGTTTCGTTCAGATGGTGAATATTCTTGCTTTACATATGCTAATTTGTCCATTCCGTCGTGCTATCCATATAAAATTAAGGAAGGAACATGGTTATACAAACGATATGGCTGGTAATTAGGTTGTCAGGGTTCAGTTTGATGACGAAATTCCCTCTTAATCTTTCTGAACGGTCCAACCCCTCTTCCCGTTCCAGAGATCTTAGGATCTTCTTTTGTGAGGTGCATTAAGCTCTCCTTTTTAGTGTCAAAGAAAAATAACATTGGTTAAAAATGAGACTATGAGATAAGCAGAAACGCATTATGAGGACAACGCAATGGAAAATCCCGAAAAAATAAAGTGACTCTTTCAAGTTGAACTTTTGACCTTAAAAATGAAGGAGAAACATCGGATTTAGGAAATAATTCGTTTGTATACCTCTTTTTAAGCAACAAACGTAAGTAAAAAAAGATAAGAAGTGGACCTTCAAATAAAATTTAGAAGTATATATGACCTATTTTTTTAAATGCAGTCCGACTTTGTCAAGAGTAACTGTAATTTTGTTTCCGCTGTGAAATACATGTATCCCAATTCATGCCGTCAATAAAGCTGCATATATTACCTATTTCGAACAATTGATGACTCGACCTTAATTTTCAGAGTTAAAAGTTTAATATAAGCAAGTACCTTAACTTTTTCTAGATTTATAATTACATCAACTTTGTAATTCTTCTTAGTTTATTTCCATATCTCATTTCTAAAAACAGCTACTACAGTCGGTGCAAAAAAATTGTATGGATTCCAGTCTGGCTAATGATCAAAAATGGACCGTTCTACAAGCATCAATGTTAGTTGCATCAAACTTTACCTTATTTTATTCTGCGTTTAACCACGATGGATATTTATTCTTACAATACACCGATGATTTTAATCAAGAGGGGAACGAAAAAGCACTGGTTTATAGACATTTGCGTTTTCCAACGCAATTGGATGGGATGTTCTCATCGGTATTAAAAAATTATTGGTGTGCGGTAAAAATAATTAGTCACAATGATTAAAAGCAGAATTAAATAGGCTGAAATTTGACGTGACTTACATTAACTAGGATAGAAAAATTCATTTCCAATCGGTATCCAAACTTGCTTCCACATAATTTTTGGCGTCAACGGTTTTGAGAAGAAAGAGGTCCGAAATGCCACACTGTGGCGCCCCCTGTGATGTTTCTCATCCCTCCCAACCATCCCCCAATCCTCGAACCTTTCTCCAAGGGGTTATATCTCGGTCTCGCCCTTCAACCTTTACAACCGACTTCTGTTCTCCTCTTTTTTTTATACGGCATTCGAATTTCTTCGTACGACCCTCAATCTCCTTTGCCGCCGGTTCTTCCTCTCCGCCACCGCCTCCGCACCCTCCGCATATCCTCGCTTGCACCGCCTCCTCTCCTCCATCCCCCACACCCATTTCAAAAGGCCTGCTCCTATCTCCCACCCTACCACTGTACCCCCCACAGATGGTTCACCCTTTCGCCGCCTCCAGCCGTGTGACGAAACGGTGCTCCCTGTCTCCCTCCTCGATTTTTGAAAGGGCCAATCATGTCTCCCCATCGCGTCGGTGACGTCACTCAACGGTACGTGCGTCGAAATTATTGGGCGTTTGCGTGTGTTCCTCGCACTTCTTGCACTCTTCGCTTCGAGGTGAGGTGGGATGGAGAAGGTCGAGGAATGAAGATGAGGAGAGAGGGAGGAAGAAAGGAAGAGGTGCACACATGGAATAGAATATAATAAGTTTTATTATGCTCTGGATTTCCCCATCAGAGCAAACAAGAAAATACACATCAAATTCTGCTTCGAACGAAAAAATATATATACCTGGACAACATCTCACAGCGACGAAAAAAAATCGCGGTCACAGATAACTAACACTAAATATAATGGAAAATATAATATACAAAAACGGAAAATATAATATCAATCTCAGAGAGATAACGAACCAACTATAATTTCTCAGATCATTGTGGAAATATATAATTCTATAACAGGATAAAAATTTCAATTATTGGGATACATGCTGCTTATGGTAATAATTAAAACGTTTTTCCTTAAAAAGAGACAGCAAGGAGGAATTTTTTATAGATGATGGCAAAGAATTCCAGAGATTAGTACCAGAGATGAGAAATAATTTAAGGTATGTATGCATATAGGGTGTAAGAGGTAGGAGGGGTCAGTTCTAGTGGTTCTAAGAACAGAGACTGATTTGGATTTGAACATGGAAAAAAGATAGACCGGATATGTATTGCAGAAGAGAGCGAACAGAAATTACCCAAGTAAATATTTACTCCGATAAGAGGTTTTAAGCCATGACTAGTTGCGAAGGTAGTGGGAGATATGCTCGTCTTTACGAAGGTCAAGGACAAATCTAGCACAAGTATTTAAGAGCCGCTGAAGCTTATTTTCTAATTCCATTGAAAGGTCGTTATAGACCATAATCAAATGAGGGAAATATAAGCGCTGAGACAAGCATTTTACGGGTAGAAGTGGTTAGAAGAGATTTGTGTAATTTTAACTGATGTAAAGTTTTGTTGACATACGGAAGAAGGGTACAAAGAAAATGCAGGAAAGGAGAGGCGACGCAAAGGGACGAAGTTTAAGGTGACTCTAGTCTCAGGATCACTCATTCCAGATTTTCTGAAAACTTGTACCCAGCATCTTAGAGGTTTGTTTTATTAACAGAGATGTAAACGAAATAGAGTTCCAATTGTAGTTTTACCGTGATTCAGCCCTGAAAGTGGAGATTTTAACATCGGATCTGAACCCTTTGTGTCGACGAAATTGTGAGATATCAGCAAGAAAAAATTACTGCTATTATATACATTTTTTAAAGTGCTATTTAAGCATGTAAAAATGCAATGTATTTGATAACATTTATTTTGAAATGGGACGTATTTGTATTGCATATATTTAATTTAAAACAGTACTTTACAGAAAAGTATTTACACAATGGTACTTCAACATTACCTTCATAACGTACCTTTTTTAAACTTTCCCAAGTTTTTCTTCATATGACAGCAGAAACTATTTTTTTCAGAGCTCCACCAGGCACGCCATCGTCAGTGAATAGCGTCACTCATTCATCTATTCAAACTTTCTGACAAACCGCCGAAAGAGATGCAAATTTCCACACATTTAATCCGAAGCGTTACAATTCTGTAAAATCGCGGAAAAGCCTCTTAGAAAGCAGATACTTCAATGATTTTGAAACGTAACAAATTTGACTCGCTCGTCCATTGAGGGATAAGGTAGTTCGAGCGAATATATCATTTCATAGAGAAATAAGTGAAGTTGGTATCGTTTAAACGAAAAATGTTTTAATATTCCAAAGATGCCAAAATATCAGCCCCTTAACCTAACACCTAGATCTGGTCCAAAAATTAACAGAATGTAGTTTGTGAGTATTTTTGACTATTTTTGAAAATAAATCATATTTTAATTTAAGTGATTTTTTTTCAGAATCGCAAAAAATCTTCCAATGAGAAGGAGTTTTGATCGTATCACGTGGAAAGAATCAGCAAAATCAAAGGCTTATGTGGATATTTTTATTTGATTACCCAGTATTTTAATCATATTTAAGTATATTATTGCACTATGAATGGCATAGTATTAAATTCATGCTTCCTACGACTGCTAAAATTAAAACGTATGCTTATAATATGGTCTCAATTATGAACAGGGAACTATCTCACTCAAATTACCTCAAGACGACTGCTTACATTAAAGCAAAAAATCGTCAGTTTGAACGAGAAAGCATATTCAAGCTTTTGATTAAAAGTGTTTGGATAAAGCTAAACGCACTGGGAAACTGGATAAAAAATATTGTCATCCTGTCACCTGTTTTTTTTAAAGTTACCAGAGAATAACTGCAGAAATTAAAGTTAAAATGCGGTCATTCCGTACTACAGGCGCTGTATTCAGCTCATATGGTTGGACAGATGTGGTCATTTTAAATATATTCGTGGAATAATGTGCATATTTTAAAAATTTGTTTTGGTTTTCAATAGATCACTCATTTCTTCAGCGGAAGCAGGTTTTTTTCCCAACTCGAATAAATAGAAATGAGTACCTTAGTATTTATTTTGACTCACAGAGTCAAGCCAGAGCCACCTTAAAGAGAATCGTGGATGAGGAGAGTGAGAGAATGGACCGAGACGGGGAATCGATAAGTGGCTCACTTAGGGATCCGTTGTCACCGCTGTTGCATTGGCCGTGGTTCCTGGGGAATATGAAGGGAGAGAAAAATGGGGTCCTTCACATGCGAGCAGGTGTATCAATTATGAAGTAACTGACTGTAATGTTATACATTGGTAGTCATGATATATAATGTTATACTGTTCGGTTGGGAGCCGCTAGAGACTCGGAGGCTTTAAGCTAGGCTCAGTTTGCTTGAGAAACTTAGAACAAGTGTGTATGAAAACGGCATAGAGAATATAATTTTGACGCCTCCTTACATTCCTAGGCCTGCTGGATGTGATATAGTAAGACAGATGCATAACCGAACAGATAGGTGCAAAACTAGGTTCATTCCATGCACAATAAGTGACCATGATGAAAACTTACCTCCACTCAAAACATTCCCATTATAAACTTCACCATTTCATCTCCTTAACCCTTTTGAGTGCGACATGACGTGATATCACGTCATGGTTGTCTTCACGCCGGTGCTGATTACGTGATATGACGTCAAGTGCACCGTGAGTGTTCCAGCTTTCACTAGGGAACTTTCACTAGGCTTCCTAGTAAAAGCGGAAACACTCACGGTACCCATGACGTGATATCACGTCATGGTTGTCTTCACGCCGGTGCTGATTACGTGATATGACGTCAAGTACACCGCGAGTGTTCCAGCTTCCACTAGGGAACTTTCACTAGGCTTCCTAGTAAAAGCTGGAACACTCACGGTACCCATGACGTGATATCACGTCATGGTTGTCTTCACGCCGGTGCTGATTACATGATAAGACGTCAAGTACAACGCGAGTGTTCCAGCTTTTACTAGGGAACTTTCACTAGGCTTCCTAGTAAAAGCTGGAACACTCACGGTACCCATGACGTGATATCACGTCATCATAACCAGCGTAAAGATAACCATGACGTGATATCACGTCATACTGCACTCAAAAGGGTTAAACCTTATCCTTTACATGACTAGTGTCCAAACACCCCCTGAAACACTCCCATGCAGCAGCTCGTATGGCAGTATGCAGATGTATATTGATAACAATGAGTTATTTTTAAGGTGTACCAGTTGAAATATATAATAATAGTAATAAATTTATTTATCGATTGAAACAACCTTACATGCACACCTTAACATTTCAAATAAAAAAAGGAAAAAATTAGGAATCTCTTTTATGCACTGCCTGTACTTGGAATACCTCAACAAATTTTTCATTTCGGATAATTGAGAAATGAATAAACTGTGACCAGAACGTAATATAAATATGCATATATATGAAAAAGATAATAATATTTTGTTTAATCTCTGCTTGTCGTGCATACAGCTTATAGTGAGCGTTAACTTTACTACCGGCCAAAAAGAACTCTAGAATTACTACATCAAATAACTATCTTTTTACTCCGTTCAAAAACGATATAACATGACAAATTTTAAGCTATCCGAGACTAGCCACGGAGTTCCACTTTTACGGAGTCACCCGCAATTTTGAAGTGAAGTTTCACTTTGAATGTGCGAATTTTCATAGAGAAAAAAATCATCCTGGTCAAGGTGGATGATTTTTTCTCTGTGGAAATCCGCACGAAGTTACATTTCTTTCATTTGTTTTTCAACAATTTAACCTCGATGTTCCATCATGCACATGCCTGTCGACGGGAATTATGTAAAATTAAACATAATTATATAATTTGTTTCTTCTTTTACCAACAAACTATAGCAGCTCAGGCTCATATACTTAGGAAAATATCAACAGAAATGCTAAAAAAAATAACAGCAAAAATAACGTCAAAAAACAACAATAGAGCCTTGATAAAAATAGTTTTTTACAGTTTCATTAATATTTGTCTCTGTAGAACCCTTTTTACAATCTTTTTGAAAATAGTTACACTAAACTTATGTTCAATAATTATATATCGTTTATCCAACCAAATGCAGTGGGGATCGGATCCCTGAGAAGGGCTTGCGGTAAAAAGTAACGTGAATGGTGCCAGGATTGAGTGGGCGAGGAAATAGTGCAAGCTTGTTGCTCCAATATTATAAATTTTATGTAATCAGTGTGCTTAATTGGTATGGCCGTGTCAAGAGAATGGATGGGAGTCGAATTGCTAAACAGATATATGAGAGTAGAGTAAATGGTGTCAGAGAGGAAGTGGTAGACTGCTAAAGGCACGCTTTAATGCGGTAAAAGAGACTAGGAGAGGAGAAGGAATGAATATTAGGAATCAAATTATAGGGAGACCATGTACAAAGGAAAGCATTAGTGAAATGGTGGCGAAAGTGGTTTTCAAGGATAAGGTATTATGGGGCTAATTACTAAAAGGGAGCTGGTTATTTAAGGCTGACTGCAATGAATGAAGTCTTCAACTTTGGCTACCCCGAAAGGGAATGGCGCTACGGGCATACAAGCATATGTTCTTATTAAAACATAAATAAAACGTATATTAAACTATGTCATTATCATCAACTATTCTTATCGCGCTGATAAAGGCGAAGCAAACACTTGCAAGTTCGTAATCAATTAAAATCTCCTCCCAGTTACGACAAATTTTTCCCTCGACACATAAAATAACGCTCCTCTAACAAACATTGTACCTAGTATTGATATCTACTTCAAAATGAAAGATAATGGTAACTTTCCACACAGATTTTAATAATCACCGACCATGGTTTCAGCACCTAGTGCCATTATCAAGGCACAACTTAAAAAAAAACCTCAACCATATGTACCCAGGAATGGAGGGGCGGGGGGGTCAGAGAGAGGGGGGAGGAGGTTTAGGTAGGGGGAAGAAAGTGAGACGGAGAAAAGCCGTTGATGGTGAATGTCAGGGAGCATGATCATGGGGTTGTCAGACACAAGGAAGAACAAGGTTCAAAAGAGGTAATCCGTCATAAAAAACCACATCATTACATAAATTAGCCGGGCTATGAGCAATTTCATATCGCTCAAAGAAATACAACTTAGCCCCTTTGTTAAAATGGTGTAAAACAGCCGCGTGAAAATTACCAAAATGATAAATGCACTGGGTGCTGAAGCTATGGTCGGTAATTATAAAAATCTGTTTGGAGAGTTACCACTATCTTTAATGTTGAAATGGATATCAATATTAATTACTTCCACAAAGTTAAGCCTGATACGCTTTTATATAATGTATCTGGTATTTACATAATGACACTGGGGAAGACTATTGTTAGTGACATTCTTTTCAAGATCAAGCAAGAACACTCTTTCAAAACACATTCCATTTGACCTGTTTCTTCCCATCAAGTGATTTTAAGATACCTAACTTGGAAGTTTCCGGTATGATTGACGGGAGTGAGTGTCAGTCAGAATTGTTTAATGTAACAACATGGGTATCGCAACTGAAAGGGTGGGTTTATATTCCGTTGGAATTATTTATAAACAAAAAAGCAACGGCTGATCGAGGTTGATAATCGCTGAATTTTTTGCATGACTTTAGAAATAGTGGAGTTTTGGGGTCATTTAGGCAAAGAGAATGAGAACTTACCCTCGATTTCCCCCTGAGCTATTATCTTATTGTAATCAGTAGGTAATGGCAAAAACAAAAGATCAATCATAAATTGCTTAATGTTTTCAATGGCTGATGTGTGTTTCCATCATGATTTATCGATCAAGAATTCTTGGCTTATCCTGTAGGTCTCGTACATTGAAATAACCAATTTAGAATTCAGCCCGCTTTTTCATAAATGGAGATTTTTATGTTGATTTCACGAACGCAATTTCGAATGAGTTAACATCTGCCCGTACGGTCATCTTCCTTTATTTGTCTTTCTCCTCATCATCTCTAACCTTTCCTTAATTGCCCTATGAAATCAGAAGGCAGATCGCGTCGTGTGCCCTTCGATATATTGGATTAATCCCGGCATATTTAGCCAACCTTCGATTTAAAATCTAACATAACTGTGATTTACACGACGAATTCAGTAGGTGGATGGGCATCGAAATTCTATAAGAAATCTATTCTATTCTAAAACTATACGAGGGTCGCTATTTATATTTCTGGCCTTGGCAACAATAAGTGTAGGCCCGTAAAGGTCACAAAAATCCACAGGGAAAGAGGACGCTTCGGTACCTTAACTGGCTAAAGCACTCGGACGGAAATCGAGGGATCCGGGTTCGAATCCCGGTCAAGGCGGATGACATTTTCTCTGTGGAAATTCGCAAACAATAAGTGTTGCCAGGCGTTATCTGACATTTACATTGGAAACTTATCATTGTTGAACATAACCTTGTTCAGAACATTTTGTCATTTGAGCGCGATTTTTGTTGTTTAGAGTAACTTGAAAAAATTATCTCGGGCAAACAATGGAATTAACTCGCGAACATTATCGCGCGAGTTTTTTCTATAACTTTCGACGTGGATTATCATGGCAGGAGTGCATCGATGAACTTAATTCTTTATACTACGATAAAGCACCATCCTACGGCACTGTAAAAAACTGGTATAACGAATTCAATCGTGGTCGACGTTCGCTCCAGGACAAATTCCCGGAAGGTCGTCCAAAACCGGTTGTTGTGCCAGAAAACATCGATGCTGTGCGTGAACTGAGAAAGCAAGATCGTCATGTGATATACCGTGAGATTGAGGCATCTTTGGACATGAGTATGACAAGCATCAATAAGATATTGCATGATCATTTGGCCGTAATAACGATTTGTTTGCGTTGGGTCTCGCATAATCTGACAAACGCTCAAAAGAAGGCTCGTGTCGACTGGTTCAAGGAAATGTTGGAAAAATATGTTTGAGGTGCGTCAAAGGCTATGTATAACATCTACACAGGTGACGAAACCTGGATCTATACATATGAGCCCGAGAAAAAACAGCAATCGACTGTTTGGGTCTTCCAAGTCGAGCGAAATCCAACAAAAGTTGTTCGCGGAAGAAGCACATCGAAGCAAATGGTTGCCTGTTTCTTCGGCATTACCGGTCATGTGACGACAGTGACATTAGAGCATCGTAGGACGGTAAATTTTGAATGATACACGACCATTTGTTTGCCAGTAGTCTTCGGAGAAATTCGGAAAAAGTCAAAGAATAGGCAAATCATTCTTCATCGCGACAATGCGAGGTCTCACACATCGGCTCAAACAAAGGAATTTTTGACCGGTCAAAACATCAAATCGATGGGTCATTCGCCCTGCACCCCTGATTTGGCACCCAATGACTTTTATTTATTCCCGAACATCAAAAAAAAATTACGTGGTCGACGTTTTTCGACACCCGAAGAAGCGGTTGATGAATTCAAAACGCATGTTTGGGAGTTACCTCAATCGGAGCGGAAAAAGTGCTTCGAAAATTGGTTTAAACACATGCAAAAGTGTATTGATCTTCATGGAGAATATTTTGAAAAACAATGAAACCAATTTTGATCATAAATATTTGTTTTTTTATCATTAGGCCAGAAATATAAATAGCAACCCTCGTAATATTATTATGGAATTGGTTATTGAATAATTAAAAAAATAGAACTTTTACTTAGCGCAGACGAACAAAAAAATCAAATGTGCACCGAAGTGAAACGTATTGCATTAAATAATGTAAACAAGGTATTATTCATGGCTTGCATTCAGTTATGTTTTGCTCCTATGTTACAGCAATTTACAGGAATTTACCCCTAGAGACTTGGAGGCTACACGCTAGGCTTAAGACCACAATGACAATAAAAACTGACCTCCACTAAATGCACTATCATAACTCACGTCACTATTTCATATCCCAAAACCTTACATATTTACTCGGCTAGTGTCCTAACGCCCCCTGCCACACGCTCATGTGGCGACTCACAGGGTTGTATGTAGATGTAGAATATTTTGTAACACATCGAAGAAGTTGAAAAATACTTGTTTCTGTATCTGGATTTTTTCTACAGTACATATGTATGTTAAAGAGTTGGCAAACTCCGAAACAGGACTATTTTTTTCTACACACATTAAATATGCATTTTTTGTGCGTTATGATGAAATTTACCATTTATATTCTGTAATGACATGTGTTATAAGGAATAAATTGACTATTAATTGATAATTACAACTCCGTTACAAACCACAGGCGGTGAAATTGTACTTTCACTTCCAATTTCCGTGTAAATCAATTCTCATCACATCGCGCTCATGAGTAGGCATAGAGTCTTCTTCTGAAGAAGGTAGAATTCGGTTGCGTGATACGCTGAAGGTGGTTTTGATATTTACCCGACGGTCGTCCTCTTCACACTGGAGCACTTGGATTAATGATGTAGTCGAGATAAGCTAGGCGGCGCTCCCCCGCGTCTAGCACGCGATGGCCGTAAGAGTCGGGAGCGGGATCATCCCCGCGGATGAAAACTCACACGAGGAGGCGTCCCTCTGCGCTCTTGAGGGGGAGCGGCAGTTTGCTTTCGGGAGCCGTCCGCAGTGTGTCCTGAGGGGATTTGGCCCTCTTCCTTGAGTGGTTCACGCGGCCGACGCGAAAGGCTCTGTCCAGATTGAAATATGCACGCGCCATTTGGCGTCGAGTTACATATTTCATGGGTCCAAAAACTAGATGATCTCCTAGTCAAACAAAAAGTTGGTCGGGACAGTTGAGCATCTGGACGTTTGTGTGTCACAAACACTAATACTCTCACGCACTGGTGGGTGGAATACACCAGTGGACCCTTTCTCAAGTCAAGCAAAGAGTGGCTTATTAAAGTATAACATGATACATAATTTATTTGCATTACTACCCGTTTTTTACCATCGTGCGGAATGACGTGATATCACGTCATGGTTGTCTTTACTCTGGTGCTGATGACGTTATATCACGTCATGGGTACCGTGAGTGTTCCAGCTTTCACTAAGGGGCCTAGGGAAAGTTCCCTAGTGAAAGATGGAACACACCCGGTAACCCTGACGTGATATCACGTAATCAGCACCAGAGTAAAGACAACCATCACGTGATATCACGTCATTCCGCACGGTGGTAAAAACGGGTAGTAATGCAGATATATTATGTATCATGTTATACTTTAATAAGCCACTCTTTGCTTTCCCCACTCAAAGGGTCAAGGAGGAACATTAACGTATGCCTTGATTTTAACAGAAATAATAAAGTAAGATTTCGACTACCGAATGATTTTATAATATCACTAGGTCATCGGGCAATAAAGAAATATATATTCAAAAGATCTTAGGTTTTCCCAGCGTATCTGCTGGATAAATGTTTCTCGGGTATTCCACCGGGCAAGAAGGTCCATTTTTCCCGACGTTTCGAAGAACGACTAGCTCTCGATCTTCAGGGGTCCTGAATGAGAATACCCGAGAAAAATTTGTCCGAAATATATATTTATTAAAAATTGATGAGTTAAAACACGGAAATACATGCCATAATGGCAGTGTTAAGGCATCTCTTCACATATTTCTTAATCTGAATTTCCGCCGGAGTAATATTACTGTTGAAACTATTGTAACATCCACTATGTATTGAGACACCGAATATTTTTTTCAGCTTAGTTCATAATATAATATAATATAACACGAGTGTACAGGTTTCAATAAAAGGCCTTCTGATTTTGTCAGGACACATAGCCGACATATAGTGATGAATCGTTGCTAAGGGATACTTCTGTTGTTTTCCTTGTTTACAAAATATTTTCAATGAATATCAAAATCAGGCATTTCATATACATAGTTTAATGTTTTAAGCCTTAAGGTAATAACTTCCTTCCCTTGGTTCGTTGAAAAATAATTATATGAAACCCACCTGAATTGGCAATGGATGCTGGAGTCAGTATAAATACTTGTTTTCGTTACGAGGTAAAAGCTTGTACCATGAATATACAAAATGGATTCAAATGTTTGTAATCGTTGCCTAGGCTACGCGTTGCCTAAATTTCTACTTTTAGTTCACCTAGTCCTTGGCGCTACTTAGAAAAAAGTCTTCTCAGTCACCTCATAAATGGCAGTTGTTGATTGTTGTTACCATGAGACTGGATTCAATAACGATTGAAGAGATATGAACTACTTGATGCTGTGAATAATAGCTGACTATTTTTGAGACCTAGCAGTTACTTGGTAAATGTCTTCTATATAAATTTTTTTTCACCTCGTATTATTGTTTAATTGCCATGGAACGATATTCACGAAGTTTTAAGAAGTTAATTGTGCATTTCTTTCATTAAATTTGGAGAGGAATTAAATGTATCTGTAGACCGGACAATATTGAAAAAGTGTGTAATTACGTCCTGCGAGTAGTACTACATTGTTTATCCACTGTATTATGATTACTGGTGAGTAAAACCGGCAAGACGTGATTATTTACGACATGTAGACGGTATTTACATTTAAACTGCCGTCATTCATCACTAGACGAAGCCACAATCGACAAAGTTGCTTGTATACGGTATTCTAGGCAACAATTTTTGGCGATGAGTCAACAATCCATACGTATATTCATGGTTTGTACTGTAAGATTCAACCCAAATGAGTGTTTGCATGGAAGTTAAAAAGTACAAGGCAGCACTAAGCCAAAATTTAGTCATTACAGCTAACTTCATTCATCTCAACACAACAGTAATTTGAAGCGTTGGTTCCTCTTTAAGATGGTGCAACACCTTCACTATTCCACCGTATGCGGATCGGTTTTGATAGGCCCTTTCAGCTTGGTTTTCCCATCTGAAAACATTCTTCAAAACCATTTTTCCTCTTCTCTAATTTGCATTTATTATAAATCCCTCTTCATAGTTTACCTAGCATAGTTCATTCGTTGTTAGATCCAAATATTGGTTGATTGCAGCCCTCCACCCTTTCCTATCTAATTAAAGTTCCCTTAACTCCTGGTATCTCTTCCTATACTGTTTCCTCTTTATTTGGTCCATGAACTTATTCCTGGGTCTTCCTCTGGGGACTTTTCCCTCCGTTTTGCCTTCAATTATCTTCTTCACAAACCCATTGTGTCTCAGGGTGTGTCCAATCCATCTTGTTCTTCTTCTCTGTATAGTGTTCCATATGGTCATTTCCTCTTCTGCTCTTCGGTGCATCATTTATTATTTTGCCCGTCTATCTTATCTTCAGCACCCTCCTCCAGCAACAGGTTTTAAAGGCTTCTAGTCTCTTCTGATCGGCTATTCCATTGGCCAATGCTTCCAATCCACACAATGCTACCCTCCACTCTAGCATCCTACCCGCAATTTAGTTTTCAGTGACCCCGCACTTCTTATTGATTGCTGAGTGCACCTGCTCTATGCTTCCGATCCACAGAGTTGTGCGCTCCACACTAGCATCTCACCCGCTATTATAGTTTTCAGCGACTTCCGCGATTTTCATTGGTTATTATATACACCTGCTCTGCCTCCAAATTTCCAACAGCGGCCTTCTTTCTTCATCCACTATGTGACGTATCTGCCTACCGTCTTTTCTATTGATCGTATTTATCTAAATCCACGACTACAAAAATACCGAACATGTACTCTCATTCTCGCTGACTGTGTTCAGCTTCAATTTCCTCATCTAGCATTTCTAAACTACTTTGCATAGAGTTTCTGTCGTCAGTTCTCTTTTGTTGAAGAAATATTGAAGTATGATTTTACACTTTCCCGGCGAATAACATTTGTGTAAATTTCTCGGGCTCGCCACCGGGTAAATAAATTCATAGGCAGCCGAAGTTTCGGTAACGAATGAGTAACGAGTCGGAGCCCGAAACGTCGGCTGCCTATGAATTTCTTACCCGGTGGCGAGCCCGAGAAATTTACACAAATATTGAAGTAGTGAAACGAGGCATTAAATGAGCGATATAAATTGAAATATTGAAGCAGGTAATTAAAGTTAAAACTGCCTACTTCAAAAAATGTTCGCAAATTAATAAGGATACCTAATAAAAATATATAGTTGTTTGATGAAATACAATTGTTTCACTCATTTACAAAGTACAAACTTTATAAATCAACAATATGATCGCAAAGTCTAACGAGTGGCAAGAAGATATGAGATGAAAATTCAGTGGTCGAGTAATGCAATGACGTCTCAACAAATGAGGTCTCACAACTGACTGATGTAATTTTAAGGGGCCTTAATTACTCGGCACAAATTACTTTTAAAGTGCAATCAAAAGGAAGGTAGCTGAGAAGAATGAAGCGCTAGATTTTAGTTCCTAATTACAAGTAGAGAGAGCAAAATTATTGTTGCGTTTTGGAGTTGTTCTAGTTTCTATGGAGTGCCATGGCTACAGAATAGAAACGCGTCCCAATCCGTTTAAATGCGTATTGATTAAAAATGCATCAAATCTATGCAGTAAGTCGCGAATATAACAATTCCAAAAACCCTCTTCGCCCATCACGCAGGTTTGTGAAGACACACTCGATATGGTTGCCAAATAAGTAGGTCAGGATTTCATTCGAGGAAATTCAATTTTCATCTCAGCTTTCACGGCTTCATGAATACTTAGCCTAAAACTTCCGAAGTTAGAGACGTTTTTCTAGAAACTTTGTCATTGGAACATCAAAAGTTAATTTGAATTATAAAGAGGATACAAACTGTCTTCGGTACAGATTCGTTTACCCTTTAGAGGTACGCGGTTTACTTGTTTATCTGCAGTTAAACTTCTCCATTTTCTAATTTACGAGCCGTAGATAGTCCTTCATTGGCGCAATAAAAGTCAACTCTAAACACTCATAAGTAGGTTAACACAAAAATGATGAACCAGATCCACTTTAAACATTGGCATTACAGACTAGATTTTGAATGATAAATATTTTTGGCGAAAAACTAACTACTAAAGCTGTAACACACAATCAAAACGCGAGCACCATTTTCAGTCTTACGTTTAAAATGATATTGCAAAACACAAAAGAATATGCGTGCACCAATTTCAGTCTCAAGTTCATAAGGATATATTCAATTCAAATGGTTATTGGGCCCAATTTACATACAACTACACACACATGTATACATATATAACCCAAGGTCAACTCTAAAAATTGGTCCAGCGTGCACCAAGCTTCATGCAATCCCATTAACCAAAATTTCTTCCACTTATCCAACACCACGCCAAGGTCACCCTCCTTTCTCTCAGGCTCGCGGCACTCCGAATCTCTGGCCTCTCGTCCTTCCTCTTATTCACGCGAACCTTTCCTTGCTCACCGCGTGACACAAACCATAAGATCCTCTGCTTCCGCGGCCGCAGTCCGCTCCTCACGGCAGATCCCTTTTCACTCCACGATACGGGATATAAAAACTATCACGCCTCTCGCACACGCCGCGTCCGTCCGCTCCCAACGGCAGGTCCCTCTTCCTCCTAATATTGTTATCTTCTCGCGTCCCCCTTTTTCCTATTGTTAACTGTTTACATCCATTTGGCGTCCCTAGCGACGGCCCTTGTTACGTTCTCGCGTCCCGCTTTTCCCTATTGCTAACTGTTTACATCGAATTGGCGTCCCTAGCGACGGCCCCCCATGTCGATATTGTTTATTACCCAGAGTTGACCTTGACTCTATATTTACAACGTTACAAAGCCCAATGCTGTTAACATTTTCTATTTTTTCAAATCATTTAAACACAGGAAAATGTAATAATATTCGAGTTAGTAAAAGAAAAATGACTTCGTATTTTCTACGCTTTTTATTAAAAAACCTTGTTTATAATTGTTTCAGCATTCAAAACATGTAGTCGTTGGGTTTTCAACAATTTTATTCCTGACCAATTGTCCCCCCTTTTTACAGTGCCTCTACCCCTATCTTGAATATCTGACGCTGATATTATTGAGCTTTTCTTGCGGTAGTGTCCTCACTTTGTTATCCAACCTAATCCACTCCCCTCCTCCCAATTTCTCCCCATCCCCAACCCCTCGCTCATATTTATTTTTTAATATTTATAAAGCTACAAAACTGACTGACTGACTCATTCATCCAAATTCCTGGGCATTTTTAATCGAGCTAGGTGAGTTAAATTTTCAGAAAAGGGTTAGAATTATGTGTAGAGTTGTAAAAAACTCGAAAAAGTTAAAAAAAAGAGTTGATTAGGCTTCGAGTTATTGCAATCGATAGCTTTACATGGGAATGAATGTGAAAAATGAAAACTTTTAGTGTAGACCTATTTTATTTCATTCATTAAAATATGAAAGAATTGAGCTAAAAGATGGATTCCTTCATAGATATGAGGCTGAATGTTTGAAAAATTTTATTCTTGCAATCGATTTTCCCTATCTAGCGTCAAACCGAAATTTGAAAACTTTTATCGGGGGTTTCATAAATTTTTTCATTTTTTTTGCTATGGATAGATATTCTCATTGTTGCTAGGCCTCTTGTCGATTTGAGATTTGGAACTCGGCGAGACAGGCCAGCTCTCTGTTTGATTACAGTATTTTGAGAAGTCGTTCATAACCGGATGAGATATAATATGGTTTGTACTAGAACTGTCTGGTATCCATTCCTCATGAACCGCCGTGTAATTCATTTTGAGAATTCCATGATATATTTATTTGCTTGCATGTCGCACGTAGATTTGAGAGCTTTCATTGGTTTTGTAAGGATGATGTATTCATCTTCCGTTGGTTAAAGAGTATCATCATATACACACTCCCCCCCTTGCTTGCAAACTGCAAGCACCCATTTACTCGTATACATATAAAAGGCCATCGCACCTGCACTTGACACCCAATTTCTGAAGATGATGTTGTAACATCGAAACCTGTTAAGGAGGCTCACTACCTCAGCTAAAATCGCCTCTGCAGACCACTTTTATTTTAATTTTCACCCTATTATTTTTTTGCGTAGGAAGTTTAAGTTTTCACATTTTTGTTAGGAAAGAATGTATCTGAGCTTTCATTGAGATACATTGTTCACTTCACTAGACATATTAATGATAATTAGTGTTTTCAGTGACCTTTTTCAGTCATTTTTCAGACCTCTTCATTGCCCTTTTTATTCACTAAAAGAAACATATCACGTAGTAAGATTACATAATGGTCTTTGGTATTTAATTTGGTGTCATCTACTTTATTGTGCTTGTCACTATAAGGCCTCAGACTTTAAAATGCTAACGCATGTTTCGTGTTTTTTCGCGATCTAGTCACGGCATATGGCCGACTGCTCCAACCTCCTCTGCCGTCACCCCCTCCTCTAACTACTCCCCCCCTCGACAAGAAGATTAGGACTTTCCCATTCCACTCAGGTCTCGGAGGGGAGAAGCCAGACGAGGAGAATCTGAGAAGTAGTGAGCCCCCTTAAGGTGTTTTAATAAAAAGTGTGGAAAATGCGAAGTCGTCTTTCTTTTACTATGTCTAAACTCTACAAAGTACAATCGTCTACAATCACGTATAGAGCTACTATTTATAAGCTTCAACTTTTCCGACGCTTTAAATAAGTTCCACTTTTCACCCAGCCGTTCAAATATCACTATATGTGATGAGTTATTAGTTATAATCTCCAGCGTTTTCGGTGGGCAGAATATTTTTTTCCAGCAAATATATTTACATTGAACTCATTTTTGTGAAACATTTTGCGTTTCAAGTAATTGCATCCCTATAATTTGCTATGAAATTTTAGGACTTGGGCAATTTGGCACCGTATGGAAGTAAAAGTGAAAAAGAGAATAGATAGGCTAAGTTTTGTTTCGTTCAGTTGGCTTTAAAAATTCTGATGGGCAATTTAACAATATCGTCCAAAATAGATGAATCAGAAGACTAAATATTGCAGCTCGTTGGTGGGTGGTATTATTTATGGCTCTTTGAGATAAACAGGGTTATTCGAAAACTTTACACGATCAGCAGCTCTTGGAATAGAATTCTGAGAAGAATTCAGAACGCCAGAGCTAAGTCCCCGCTACGCTGGTACTACGCTGGTCAACGGTCCTCCACCACAACAATCGGGGCTCGACCAATCCCGCCCGCCTAGAGCCAAATTAAACAGACTTTTCAAGCTCGCATCAGTAGCCTTGAGAATGGGTAACGAGTCGGCACCCGAAACGTCGGCAGCCTATGAATATCTTACCCGGTGGCGAGCCCGAGAAATTTACACAAAGGGTTGTTCGATTCGATAAATACGTAGCTCCATCGATACGGGTCTTCGCAATCATTTCCATCACAGGCACTCCATTAATTGTGCATAATGAGCTTATACTGCCATAGTACACCCAAGGAAATCTGCGATTATGTGACGCAAATCATCATTCGAATACAAATGCACTAACAAATAAACAAGAATGTTGAAACACCAATACTACGCTCATGAAAACTATAAGCAAATAAGCACATAAATGGTGGAGTTGTTTACGTTGCAAAGCCCTCTACCGAAGAAAGAATACTATCGATACTTAACGACCTTGGAGTCAATTAAAATTCCGCGTCGGAATTAGAGAGAGAATCTTATGCTGTACCCGCACCGGTTGCAACTTGAAATTAGGGATTTGAAAACCTTGAGTATTCAAGGTAGCTTGAGTGAAATATCATTTTACTTAAAAATCAATGAATTTACTCTCATTTTAAAGAAAAATATATCTCTCTTCTAATTAAACAAAAAATTCAACTCCTTACCACATTACTTACGGAGATATTTGCCAAAAAATACCAGCCCATTTTCATGGTTAATGGTACGTGTAGGCACTCTAGAGAGACATTATTTACAAAATTATGTATTTCTAACCCTTAGATGTCGTAAATAACAAACAGTGTGTAGTTTCTATGTTTTCTCAACTATATTTGAAAATTAATTATATTGTCACAGCAATTGGTTCTTGGGTATCGCAATGAACCTTCCGTTTTGAAGGAGTTTTAAACGCGCCACGCGAAAAAAATGAGTCAAGTTAAAGACTTATTTAGATATTTTCATTTATTTACTTACAATTTCTGTCATATAAAACTATATCATTGCACCATTAATAATGCAATATTTAATTGATGTGTCCTACAGCTGGTGAAATTAAATCGCATAATTCGAATATGGTCTCTATTATGACTATGGAACTATCTCGCTCAAACTACCTTAAAACCATTAATAACAACCTTAATGTACGGATAATGAGCTGGACCTTAGGGAAGGAAATTAAATTTTTTTAGATTCGCATAGAAGCCGAAAAGATCTATTTCAGGGTATAATTCATAATGATTTTCTGCGATCAAACTGTCTTGGATCTCCTATAAAACGGTACGGATATATCCGCAAAGGGTATGTGGGTCCCTTTCGGCTCAGTCAGGTCATTTCGACTCTTGGTCATTCTTCATTCATACAACTCGACCACCAATACCCAGGTCACAGCAAAATAAGCTTCTTTCATACTCAACATATTGAACTCTCTGGGTTAAAAATTAAGATTCATTCATTTAAGTTCATAATATCCCTGATAGCCCTGTAATTTTAATAGCATAAAATAACCTAAAAAAGGATTATTTTTACGACAAGATCAAATAGTAAATTTACAATATAATAAATGTCAATCTAGGAAAACTTCCGCCAACGCTTATTTAATCCACCAAATATTTTAGTCAAATAAATATTTCAAATATATTTCATTAAATAATGATTTCAAATACTTTCAGATAGATTTCGTAAAATAATAATGTCAAATAAATTTCATTAAATAATTATTTGAAATATTTTTCAAATAAATTTCCTCAAATAATAATTTAAAATAAAATTCTAAAAAAACTTTTTTCATCAAAATCGTTGGAGCGACACATTCTTTAGAATTTTTTCAGGACAATGTTCCTTCTAAATTAAATTTACAGATCGTTATTCACTTTATACATACATAAGCTCATATGTTAACGACTTCTTTGATATTTTTGAGTTGATCTGAGAGCGGAGCACGCCCATTTTCCGTCTCCACGAAATGGGTCAAGTTTAAGCGGCAAAAGGGAGTTTTCCACAGTGCCTACTTCGGGGAACTAGGAAAATTTCAATTAGGTTCCCTCGAAGCTCATGTCCCTAATACTAGAGAGGGCCCGGATTTCTCGGGTATTTGGGAATCGTTCTATTTAATTTATGAGTTCTAGTTTAAATTGAACTTTGCTCGGGAACGTTTTGCATGATTAAGCGTGGAGATCGTCAATCGTAATTAATTGTCGCTGAATTTGAAGCGGAATGCAGTTGTTCGATACGGGATGCACAAAATCATTCCGCCGGAAATTAAATTCGTGCATTACCTTAACCTAAAATAAGCATTTGACGATAAATCTACACATTAAGAATCAAAAAGAGATATTGGCAGTAATGTGGAGAAACTCAGTAATATGGAGAAGCGTGCAGAAGTAATATTTTTTGGCATTAGCTAATATTTGTTGAGGGAAAATGTGAATGTATGCAACAGCCAAAAGGTAGGAAAGAAGAAACATTAATTTGTGAGAAATTATTTTTACTTCGTCTTAAAATTTAAGTTTCCTAAAATTAGAGGATTGAATTCGTGCATTACCTTTACCGAAAATGAACTTTTGATTTTAAACCTATGCGTTAAGAATCTAACAGAGATATTGGCAGTAATATGGATAAACTAACATAATTGGGAGATGCATGCTAAAACAATATTATGCTTGACGATAAATCATATTTGTTGAGAGAAAAAGTGAATTTATTGAACAACCTGTGGGTAGGAAAGCGGAAAAACATAATTTCCGAGATTTTTTAAAACTTCTCTTAAAATTTAAGTTTCCTAAAATTGGAGCCCTTCAGTCAAAAAAGAGCGGGTATCACCTATCTCATCATTGGAAAGATGGAGTATAAAAAAAAGAGAACAGTTTTCTTTCAACCTAAATATATGCACAATCTGAAGGGAAAACAATGGATCTACTGTTTTCACTCCAGATTTTTTCCTGGATAAGGAGCTAAAAAAATTACAGCGGAAGTTCAAAATATTGGCAGCTGCAAAGGATAAAATTATGTCAGCCATTTGCCTACACATCTGAAAACCCGACGGTATGTGTTTAAATATTAACAGATTAAAGCTCGTTCCATACGAATTTAAATATGAATATCGCTTACAGTACTATGCCGGCTGATGGATCCTTATAACATGCTCTCTTATTATATGCCCATCTGATGACAGTTGAGGTTTCCCTGTCATTATCAGCAGCTATTTATCCAGAGATTGGCTAGGCTTTTATAAATAACTATTACTGCCAAATTCTTTCGATTCGATTACGGCTTTCAACCAAATAAATTCATGCTTCCAATCATTCGTTCCCATGACTATTGCCTCAAATTATAACTTAACTTAGGCTGTTGGCTATTCAAAAATTTTTTGCCATAAAAAGCTAAACGAATAATTATAAACCAGTTGTTTCTCTAAATTTTAAGTCTTTTTATGATGACTAAAAATAGGATTAAGTGGCTATTAACTATTGAAAATTTTGGGGGTATTTATTAATTTAACTAATATTATGATTTAGAATGATACGCACATTCTGATCATTTTTTCCATTTTATGATTTAATATTTATTTAATTTTAGGTTATTCAATATCATATAATCTTTAAGATGGTGATGGTAATCACTACTTAGGTTTTTCCCGACGGCCACATATTTTTCTCAATTATACATTTTACCACACATTTATCTCAATTATACATTCCGCCTGTGTAAGTGTTAAGGTTGATAATGCTTTAAATTTATACACCCGTGGTCATCATTCTTTTGAAAGTGTCCAATAGCTTTGCCTCTAGATATTTTTAACTTAACACAAAATGCATCATCTAAGTATTGGCCATATCATGCGCATAACTGACATTTACATTCGTTATATGAGCTAACATCAAGCAATTGTAACAGTTCAGGACGCCAACACGCCAAATTAATAAAAGCAAAGCTATATAATTTCACTGTCTCCCCAACAATCTCCTTTAATCATCAAAACAATTTGGGTTTTAATGGAGAAAGCTAGACTAGAAAAGGAAAGAGTGGCGGAAGTTTGAGAGAAGCTCCACATTCTCTGCCAGTCAAGCGATGCGTAGACGGTCTTTTGCCAATGATCCTTGAATTATAATTTCACTGCCCTCAGTAATGGATTTCTGGTGTATAAAAAATATATATAGGAACTCATCGGCACAGCTGAGAATCCGAATAGCGCGATGCTTGAGCTGGCTGGAAAACACCTCGCACCGAAAACAAGCGGTATCGCTCATAACAAGCGGCTTTTCACTGCCGACGCATTAGCATGCGATGGCGCGCCTTTTAATTGTTTTATTTTCCGCTGTTCGAAACTGACGGGAAGTCATATGATCGGAGGGCAATATGAATGGTTAAGAAAGGATATTATATTCTTGTCATAGCGGGTTTAATTTTTCTTTCTGTGGCGATACAATGCGATAAAGTGTGTACCAACATTACGGTCTTTGCGTCCTTACAATGGCTTACGCGAATATCGGATGATGAAGCGAAATTCATCGCTGGCATTAATCTCGTGTTTCCAATCAACGGAGAAGAATGACGTTGATGAATTCCTGGGCATTGGCTTCATAACTTTCATCCACACGGTCTTCATGAAAAAAATGAAAGATACCACTTTAAAAAGGAGGGGGATTTATGTTGTTAAAGTTTCAGGGAACCGATTGAGCTATCGACGTTAAGGTACCTATGAGTAAAGTCAATAACTAAACGGACGAGAAACCTAACAAATGCCTATTAAATAGTTACCTCGGTATATTATGCAAAATATGAAAATTAGAAACTTAATTCTATAAACCATATCTATACATATTAAATGCTTTCATAGCTAAGGTTGATGACCGGTAACTCATTAGCTACATCTACATATTGTCTAGCAAGCCACCTCAGGAGTGTTCGGTAGGGGGTGAGTTATCACAAATACCTAAGCACTGTAATGGACATGTAACTTTCACCAACATACACTACACAATATGAATGATACCAATGCTACTAAAATTATTGAATTAATGTATTATGCAACTACGTAAACGAGACACGAGAGTCATGTAGGGATCATGCGAAACGTGATGTTAATACTACGTGGCAGATTATAAAAAAAGCATTGGGAACAAATCAAATAATTAGCTTGACTATCTGTCGATTAGCATACTGCAAAGTGTTAATGGCAGCCATTATGATTCCTTATCGATTTCTAGAAGAAAGACATTTCAAACCTGTCTATAATGCAGTCTGTTTCCCTAATTTTATTCTCATGATGTAATCTATCGTAGTATGTTTGAATTTGTAAGACCTTTATTATTTGGTCGGAAAATAAATCGGTGTTCAATTTCCTGCGGCTTTCTTCGGTCCCCCAAAATTTCCGACCGATTTCTTTAAGGCGCAGTAAAACGCTCCTTTATTAACCACCTCCTCGAGGAGGACTCTATATTAGTTATGTTAGAGGCAGTGAAGTATTCTATATCAGTTCAGCATCATTGGTCGTTCAATCCTGAGATTGGTTGACTGAAGCCCTTAACCCTTACCTATCTGATGCTAGTTCCCTTACCTCCTGGCATCTCTTCCTATGTACTCTCCTCTTTATTTGGTCCATACACTTATTCCTGGATCTTCCTCTGGGAATGTTTCCTTTATTTTGCCTTCAATTATGTTCTTCACAAACCCATTGTGTCTCAGGGTTGTCCAATCCATCCGGTTCTTCTTTTCTGTATGGTTCTTTACTCTTCTACTCATGTGTAAACTTCATCATTTCTTATTTTGTCTGTCCATTTTATTTGAGGCATTATCCTCCTGCTCAAATTTAGAAGGCTTCTAGACTATTCTGGTCAGCAGTTCCAATATTCCATGCATCCCATCCATAGATTTACACGCTCCACACGAATGTTTTTACATACTGTTTCCTATTTCAGCTATCAAGAAATCAATCACTCGATTACTCTTGACCACATTTTTTATGATGACTAACGTTTTACATCAAAGTTAACCGGAATGATTATCCGTATCAAATATCAAAACGACACCTTAATGAATCAACACAAGCGTGTCTTTTTCTCGTAGTGACTAAAAACGTTGACACAAGTTATGCATGCGTTGTCAGGTGATTATTGATACACTGATTCCCATTCTCAAGGTGTATGCATTCTTCAATTTCCTCAAATATCATGGACAAACGAAAGCAACTGTTGAATTTGCTATTTTTGCAACCGTTTTTTCCTTACATGCAATTAAAATATTCATCACAGAGCGAACGCGAGGAAAAAAAATTTGCTGTTAAAAAAATTATTAAATTATCATTTTTAAAAATATTTCAATATTTGCTTCAATAGTCTTTTTGAAATGGAATTTACTGGTACTCATTTCGACAAGCAGACATTAACTCGCTGGTGCCGTATTGACACTATTTTTAGCCTTTTATACTTTTTATTTATTTTTTAACACTTCGTAGTGGCGTTGGAGTATTTTTGGTTCAAATTTTGCATCTTCATCGCCAGACAAAAACGTGTCTCAGGTATTATTATTTAAGATTGTTGGCTTAGATGAATAGGCCTATGCTCCACTCATGTTGACAGTAATTCAATTGCCTTTTTTTAGTATGAGCATATTGCACAGACTGATATATTTATTACCTCATTTAACTGGGATTTTTAAGAAATTTTTTAGAATTATACGATAGAGAGCCTTTTCTTAGGTGTGTATACATGCCGGACAGCCAGCTGTGATAAGACACAAGTTCACAAAAATGCTGTCTAAATATTGATTCAAACTGTCTGTCTGTCGTAAATATTGGCACCTAATCGAAAGTCCATGTTTAAAGAAACTAACTGACTTCACAAGAACAAAAATATTGTAAAATGAAAATCTCTGTATTCAGTTCAACCGGGTTGGAGGGAGAGGGGATGGTACCCAGAATAAATAAACTACAAGTCAAGTCAACCCCAGGAGTTAATAAAAAATTCACCTCGCAGGTGTTTCAAATTCGCGGAAATAACAAGTGGTTCCTTTCCTCAGAGAATTGGAGTAAAAACCGCTGATTTAATGTACCCAGGGAGTTAGTCCATCTCCGTGCTCGTCAACGACCTAATTACCAGAATGCAGGCTATAACACTAATCGGCTCGGGTGTCTAGGTTTATAGGTCGCTCATTAAATCAGTAAGCAACCCGATTTAGGCTGTTGGAGACTGTTTATAGTCATCACGGGAGAGCAATATTTTCTGCAGCCGACCTCAACAGGAAATGGCACTGATCGAAACGAGAAAGAGCACGTTCATCAAATATCGCAGAGGATAAAATTTATGACTTTAACGAATGGCAAACTTATTTTCTCCTAAAGCATCGTTCGGAGTTGTTAGTTATCGTACTTTTTTGAGGAAAACTCTTAAGTCTATATTCTAACAGATATTTACTGTGATTGCCCAATGCACCTTAGAGCGTTCACATAATTAAATAATGACTTATCACATGATTATCCAGGCCATCAAACCAACTCAGCTTGGTATCTCCATAAACCTTAAATCGTGTGATTTCCCATAGCAACTGGTACGCATATTGAAAACCAGAGAAAGGATAAGATTCGATCAAATTCCACGCACGACACATTGAGTGGTCACGATTCTCCGCGCAGTACGGAAGAAATGAAAATTGTTTATGTAGTAATTTACGAGAATGCGCGAGACGAAAATTAACGCGGTGATTGTGATTGATACAATGCCATTATGAAGGCATCAATTACAACACTTTCATTATCTTTCCTCAAACAATTTAAACACTAACACGGAGGATAGATATTGGAGGAGGCGACCGAAGGCTAAGGTCATTCGCGCCATCGGGGACAGGTAAGGGAGGAAAGGTGGATAGAAACCCGGCGTCGGCATCAGCCTGCTCTTAACAAACGGCGCCAAGGGGACGAAGGTTTAACGTCTCATCCGGCAGACGGGAGTACTGTACTTGAAGTGCCCTCCACAAGACACTCAAGTAGGGTTCGAGTTTCCTCTGAAAAACATCTTCCTCTGCAGGGATTTGAACCCTGGCCCGTATGATTAGCCAGTACTCTGGCCACCACACAAACTCGATCCCCTAGCACTAACATGGCTCCACCATAAAATTACTTGAATATAAAGTAATTGACATTCTGGCTACGCATAGTCAAACTTGCCCTTTGATTTACATTAAAACGAAATAACAATAATGATAATTAATTCCACATCACGCATGTCATAATAGAATTTACGTAGTAATTTCATAATTAAATATGTACAAGGAATATAGGCACCCCTGAGAAAAATATTTCATCTTTGAGGAGGCCTAATCTTTAAATACATCAACCTTCAACAGAAAAAAGTCAAGATACAGAACAAAAAATACATTCCATTTGGTCAATATGTTATAATCTATTGAACATCGGTAAACTGTTAAAGCTTAGGAGTTGAAATAAAACGAATAAAAGCTTTGGTAATATTTTGTTTCCATTAGCTGAAAATTCCACAATCGTGTTATTCAGCAAACAAATCCATATCTAACTGTAACACCTCCATGAACTATTCACCTTAGAAATATCAGGTGGTAGAGTACTAAATATTTAAGTCCTAAGTATTAATAGGGTTGCCTAAAAAATTCCATTCCAGGAGTTGGGATTAATAAAGTATGATAATTCCTTTTTCACAAAAAACATTACTTTCCACGATATTTAACATTAAACTTGAAATTACTTCCTACTTAATGAAAGAATGGGTGAAATTCTATTTTCATATCTAATAACGGTACCATTTTTGAGAAAATAGTTTATAAAATATGGATTCTCCAAAATATTTTGACATAAGAATATTTAGACTAAGTACTACCTATCTTAATTCTCATGCCATCAGCCAACTAGAGCAGTGATTGAAGTGGAACTGTTTACCATGGAGTTTGATAAAAGAAAATCAGGCACACAGCATTTTTAGATATTCTTTTACAAATTCTTGACAAAATTCTTTAGATATTAGAATCTACTGAAGAAATTGAGGTCAAATTTGGTCAATTCAATTTAAATGACGCTTCAGTAGACTGCTATAGTTGAAGAGAAGCGTTTAAAATATTCATCGAAGAGCCCGCGTAGTCTGTGCCTAAACTTTTCGATTGGAAAGGTAAGCCATTTGAGAAATTTGGAACTTTTTTAACAAAAAAAAAGGACTAAGGTCGAATAAGTATTTGCTCTGGTCACAATGTAATCTCCTAGTGTTAATATTCAGTTCATCCCAGCCTCAAAGGAGCTGTTAAAAATTTTTAATTCACTTAGTTACCCATTCCTGTTCTCCTAACTCGTCACGGACAGGCTATGAGTGTTCCGAACACAATACGCTTCCGTGTCATTTCTTTCTACGAATGCAAAAGGACGCATTACAGATACGTTGACGGCAGTTAAGGGCGCAGCGTACGAGGAAAGATAAGGGCCGCGGCGCTTACCGCATCGAAACTCGGCGAAAATACTCGTGGCGGAAGCTAACGAGGCACTTTTAACGCCGGGCCAGACGAGATTTCGGGAGACCAGGGCTTATGGCGCGGCTTTTCCATAAGGATAAGGGGGAGAGAGAGGGAGACGGGGAAGAATACAGACATCATTCCTCTCCCCCATACAAGACCCTTACCGTGGTGGGTATAGTTGTGACGTTTCAAGGGAATGAGGAACTAAAGAGACCTAAAGGGTTTGTTTGTGAGGGAAGAATGAAGCCTCTCGATACATGTCAGCCGAAACCGGTACGTATCATAACCAATGGTCGTTCAATCCTAGGACTGGTTGACTGCAGCTCTCCAATGATAGTTCCCTTATTTCCTGGTACCTCTTTCTATGTTCTTTTCTTTTGGTTTGGTTCAGTTTATTTACTGGGTCTTTATCTGGGGAAATTTTTCTCGACTTTTCCTTTAATTATGTTCATCGCAAATCCATTGTGCCTCTGAGTGTGTCCAATGCATCTACTCTTTTCTGCATAATATTCTATTATTTGGACCTTTTCTCTCTTACGTTTGTTTAAACTTCATCAGTTATCACTTTGTTCATCCATTTTATCTTCATCACCCTCCTCCAGCACCAAATTTTGAAACCTTCTAGTCAGCTTTTACAATGTTCCATGCATCTGATTCATATAGTGCCACGCTCCACACGAATGTTTTCTAAAAATATTTTCTGGTTTTTTAGTCGAATATTCTTTGAGCTCAGCTGTTATCTTTTCTCCACGGACGCTTTCTTAGCTTGTGGGATTGTCCGCTTAATACCCGTTGTACTTCTTCCATCCCACACGATAGGACTTCCGAGATATGTTATGGAGTCCACTTGATCTAATTTCTCTCCTTTCAGTGTGGCTCTACATTCAGCTTTTCTCTTCCGCACACTAGGATTTATGCCTTCGTCTTATTTATTTTCATGTTTTACTTGACGATTCATATACGTAATCATAATTAACCACAGCAATTTTTCCTCCAAATCAGAGTGAAATTACTTGGTCATTAGGTGCTGGATATAAGAAAAACTAGCGCCCTTCCATTAATTTCCTCTATAATGTAAACTACTTTGATACCTCTTTCACTTCTCTTTGACTCATGGCATGCTTTATACAGGCTAATAAATTATAAAGACTTCTCATACTCCTTATGATCCCTTTCCAGGTTTTCTGCTGCGTAGGGCAATTTTTTATGTACGCTAAACGTTTCGTTCTTCCTACTGTAAAGGTTAGCCCCGTGCTTCGTTGAAAACTACAAAGAGCGAACATGTACTGTTCCTCAGCTTTCAGAGGGATTAGGGCGGGAGCTGCAAGAGACTCGGGGGCACACGATAGACTTAGTTTGAGAAATTAATTCAGAACATGTGTTTCAGGGCGACACAGAGAATATCATTTTGACGCCATACTAAATCTCTAGGTCCGACTGAAGCAATAAAATAAGAGATACGTAGGCGAAGAGATAGGCAAAAAAATTTGTTCTTTTCGCGCACAATACGTGACTGTAACAGAACCGGAGCTCCACTTAAAACACACCCATAATACACTTCACCATTTCACCTCTCAAAACCACATTCTATAAACAGTTACACGGCTGGTATCCTAACACTCTTTAACTTCTGATATATCGGGGAGATTATACATACAAAACATATGTGGCACAGCATTAAAAAGACTAGATTTTGTTAAACGTAGAAAAGGAAGGTCCTCGGATAAGAAGGACATATAGGTACAAATACTCGTTCTTTCCGCGCAAAATAAACGATCACAATAAAAATGGACACTCCACTACACTCGCATAATACATGTCGCCATTTCATCTCCCAAAAACTTACATCTTTACGCGGCTGGTGACCTAACACCCCCTGCTACATGCCCATGCGGCGGCTCGCAGGGTATTATGTAGATGTAGACAGTGGCGTAACTAGGACTTGGCTTTTGGGGGGGGGGATGGATCAGATTGAATTGCACACCAAACCGGGCAATAATACACGTAATTTTGCTTTATAACGCGAATGTATTTTAGAGAAAACATGGCTACATTTAATATTTGTTACAGAAAGGTACAAGTTTACAAAATCATTAAATTACTGTATTTCAAACAAGTAGGATTGCTGTGATACGAATATTTTTTTTATTTTTAGGGTTCTTGCGGGTGGAGGTGGGGGTCCAACCCCCTCATCCCCCTCTTAGTTACGCCACTGGATGTAGGAGTAGAACACCCCTTCACACACGCCCATCTGGTGGCTCTGAGGGTAGTATGAAGATGTAGACGGTCCTGACGACGAACTTAACAGAAAGAACGAATCGTTGAGAGTATATAAAAATTACGCCTGGCAGCAGAAAAGCTGAAACTATTTGATTGTAATAATACTCATCGCTGCAACTGCCTGATGACTTAGACTCCTTATTACTCGCATCTTTAGTTTTTTCATCAAATTCACCCATACTTTTCCACGTTTCACCCCTTCCTTCCGTACCATTTACTAATCACATTTTTTTTCGCTATGCAACACTCATTCATGCTCTCTACATGGCCAAACCAGCGAAGTACATTCCTTTCATACATAACCAATACTGATGAAATCAACCCATATTTCCGCTCGTTTCTCATCACATCCTGCTTTTGCCGGAAACTCTTTTTGGGTACCCATTTCATCTTCATTTACCCCACTATCTTCGTGTAGTTTAGGGGATGGCAGCTGTCCACCAAATATTTTGAAGGCAAGAAATTTTTGTTAGGATTTAAAGTCAAACATACAAGGTTTACCTGGTCCAATTTTTCGTTATTCTGCTTAAGTCATCACAATGAATCACATTAAACAAATAAAAGTGAAGGTATAGAATATAAATGGGAAAAATAGAGAATATTAGCAATAGTTATGCGATCGCATATTGCTCCCAAAAGACTTGAAACCATACCATCTGCAAGGACCCCCGGTAATCTCTGACCCCTCCCCCATCCCTCCCGAAAATAAAATGCTTTAATTACGCCCATGCCAATTGTTTGTGTATGTCTTAAAATGCCGAAGTTTTGCAACCTTACATTTTCGCTGGGAGAAGATATTGTTGAACACTGAAATTATTCTTACCTAGATTAACACCCATTTCTTGATCTGTTTCACATTCCACTTATAACTTTCCTTCCAGCTTTGCATACCTCTAAACTTGTCTTTAAATGCCCATCTCTTTATGTCAGCCGAAATAGATACTGGTGATAAATCATCGAACCTCCCGATGTGACATTTAAGGAAAAATAGGTAGATGTATCACGAAATTTTGAAAATCTTGGGCGAAAAAATTAATATATTTTTGTAGCTTTCTGGGTCAAAGCTTGTATCGCTACAGCGCCCACGATTCTTGACTCAAAAAGCAATTTCGGAGGATCTAAAAGAGCCAGCTGACGTATTCCATCATATCTACATACCACCGTTCGAGCGATAACAGGAGCACGAGGCAAAGGGTGTGAGGACATGTGCTATTGAGGAGAGATGGAATATGAAAAATAAATCGTAAGAATGAGAGAGGGCGGAAAGCTATGTCTACTTTAAAGCATTAGATGGCGACCTGTCATTGTTGTAGGGAAACGGCCGGCCGGGATGAAAACACCAGTTGGAAAACTCAGTCACCGATCACACACGTACAGTCACCGATTATGCATCGTTGGACTCGGCTCGACTGTTAATCGTTCGAGTGATATAGTTCCTGCCTGAAAATGGCAGACAGTATGTCAAAAAGGAGCTTCGCATCAAAGCACGTTAAGCAAAATTAATACCTCTACTACTGTTTCTGTTGTAGACGTGAATGATAAGTGAAATGAAAGGGGTCCTGTTGTTAGCTTGCATATTGTTAATTTACCGCAAACCGAGGTGAGGCCATTAAAGTTTATTTTAGGTCTCCTGCTCTTATCTTTCATTTTTTTCAATGAAATTTTTACTAAGGAAAATCAACCCATCAATCAATCAACTGATCGTTTCGCGTTTGAGTTTTTGCACGTTCAACACTAAAAACCAGGAAAAAATAGAGCTAAATTTGTTCTACCTTCACCCCATGAAGTGATGAGAAAATGGTGCTCCAACGTTCTTGGTTCAAATCTCGTTGTTATTGACTCTATTTCAACTTTACTCCCTTAGTTTCAGACTTCCACTCTTTCTACAGTTTCTGCGGACTTGGGAAACGCCTCACCAACCCTCTGAGTTTATCAAATTTCCCGTTTATTAAATTAGAGCAAGCTGTTACCACTTCTCAAAACCACTGAAATCTTTGTTAGAATAGAATAGAATAGAAAACAATTTTATTGTCCTGGGACAAAGTCCCTTGGGACATTGAATTTTTTACATGCCTTCATGAGGAGTGGAATACAAAACATAACAAAATACAAAGCCTTACAAATATAGGAAAATGAACAAACAACTTTCAAGTCCGCAGACTTCATGTCATGACTTTCAAGTCAGACAGACAGAATGAGCAAGGTAAACAAAAGTGTACAAAGAAAACAGCAAATGATTATAATGAACAAGTAATGAACAAGTAATGAACAAGTAACAAGTAACAACGTCATCTCATATAATTTTGTCATCTCATATATTGGCGATGGAACATTAAGGAGACAAAAAGTCAGCCATACTTCTTTTAAATTGAGTGACATTCCTAGAAGATTTAATACTATCAGGCAACGAGTTCCATAATTTACAGGATGAGATATGGAAAGTATTTTCATATTTTATTGTACGGTATTTGGGGATGTAAAATGTTTTTGTTATACGGGTCGATCTCTTGTTAGTTTGGGCGTTAAAAATCAAGTTTTCATATAAATAAGAAGGGGTTTTCGTGTTCAGTACTTTGAACAACATTAAGGCCTTTTGAATTGTTCTTCTCTGATTCAATTTTAACCAACCCAGCTTTGCGTAATAGGGAGATACATGCTCGTTGAAACGAATATCAAAAATGAATCGCATACATGAATTTTGCAGTCTTTGTAATTTAACGCTTAATTCATTAGTCATATCGGAGTATATAATTGAACAATAGTCAAAATTTGGAAATATTAAACTCTCAACCAACCTCTGGCGCAGTGTTGTTGGGATTAAGTGCCTGAAATACTTCATTTTGTAGAGAGTTTTGTGAACTTTATTTGAGATGGCAGTGACTTGATCGCGCCAGGCTAAGGTACTGCTCAGGCAAATTCCAAGGCTTTTGACTGTGTTCGAGTAGTCAACTTGAATATTTAGAACACTAACTTTGGGTAGGTCTTTTGAGAGGAGCATGCGTACATTAGGAGCACTTCCAAATATTATTGATTTTGTCTTGTTGGGGTTTAGTTTTAATCGACTTTTGAACAGCCAATCGCAAATAAATTTAATATCCTCGTTAACCAACGCGATGGCGTGGTTAATTTCAGAAGGGTGGGACTCTATATATATTTGCAGGTCGTCAGCGTAAAAATGATATTTGCAATGGGATATTTCCCTAGCGAGTTCCTTGATGAAAATACAAAACAGAAGGGGCCCAAGTATTGAACCCTGTGGAACTCCACATGAGACGGGTTTGAAAATTGATACATTGCCGTCTTCGTCTTTAACAGCTTGCTGACGATTTGACAGGTAGGAACGATACCAGCTAAGGGCAGAGTGAGAGAAATTGAGTCCACTCATTCGTTCCAGTAGTATATCATGATCAACTGAATCAAAGGCCTTGCTTAGATCGAATTGCACCAGAACAGTTACTTTCTTTTCGTCTATTGATCGACGTATATCATCGGTTACCTTTAAGAGGGCCGTTTGTGTGCTAAAGTGTTTTCTAAACCCTGATTGATACTCATCGAAGAAATTTTGCCGCATAAGATGTTCCACTGTAGTGGTATGAACTAAGCGCTCGAGGGGTTTAGAGAGAGCGCATAGTAACGCTATTGGTCTGAAGTCGGACATGTCTTTGGGAGCAGGCTTTTTTGCTATGGGCCTAACTAAGGCAGATTTCCACAAGGTAGGAAAAAAGGAGTAATTTATTGAGCAGTTATAGATGTTGAGTATCATTGGCATTACAGCAGGTAGAATAGCTTTTAAGATTTTTGCACTGATTCCATCAACACCTACAGTATTCGATTTTAAAGCTTTCACTTGCTTTAAAAGCATGTCAGGTGTGTAGTGAGGGAAATAGAGCCTCGTGCTATCGAAATCTGAGAATAATGTATGATCAAATAAAATTGGACCGTTTTCAGTACTAGTAAAATCGATGTCATCTGGGTATTCGTACGAATTTTCTTCCCTGAAGACTGGTGTAAGGAAATGGCTGTTCAGATCATCCAAGGGGAAGTTCATTTTGTATGGGGAACGTCTAGGCTTTCCAAGGCCAAGGCGCCTCAGCTCCTGCCAAATGGATTTGGCGTCCCATTTTGCAGAAAAACACTCAATATAGTACTTCTGTTTGGCTGTTCGGATTTGGTACTGTACTCGATTTCTAATAACTTTGTATTGCTCGTGAAGGTGAGGTAGAAGAGTTCTTCGGAAATTTCGATGAAGACGATTTCTGAGTGACATTAAGTTCCTAATTTCAGGGGTTAACCAAGGGGCTGGTTGACGCTTTGGCCTAATTAATTTTCTAGGCGCATGAGTATCAAGCAATTTCCAAATAAGTTTGTTAAAAATTTCAACTTTTTTGTCCACAAGATGGGTATTGAAAAATTCACTCCAGTCACTTTCAAATACATCTGATTCAAATTCAGTTAAATTAAAACCCTTGAAATCACGGAAACACATTTCACTGGGCTTATAAGCACGTAACTTAAATCTATATTTTACATAAATTAGGTCATGTTCCGACAAGAATGTGACAGGGTGCTGCTGATACTCTTCTACCTTTGACAAATCGTCGACGATGAAAAGGTCTAGGAGAGTATTGCTGTTCATGAGGTTGTGGGTTGACTGATAGGGAACTAGGAATAGATTACAGCTGAATAACATGTCACTGAGATACGTACTATCATAAGTTTTCTTCAACATGTCAATGTTTAGGTCACCACACAATATCACATTTTTGTACCTTGAAAGAAGATTATGAAGTGACGGCTCAAAACGTTCAGACATGAACCCGGTTTTTGGGGGTCTATATATGACACAAAACAATATTTTGCCTTCCTTTCCAAGTATTTCTAAGAACATGTATTCAGGTCTGAAAGGAGTACCATCAGACTTTAATAACAATTTAAATGACAAGCTTTCGTGAAGATACACACATACACCACCGCCTACTCTTCCTGGTCTATCGTTACGCAACAATTTGTAATTGTTCAACTCAACAGCGTGCGTTGTTAGGTAAAGTCTCCAGCGTAATTTTAAGTAATATTTAATGCCATGTTAAATAATACACCACGTTATATTACACATTTAATTTTGCTCAACACCGGGATTGGTTTCGATACTACGTACCATATCATGGCGGTTTTTAACTTTTAGGGTCAGGTCACATCAAATACATAAATAGTATTATATGAAGGTATCATATTGGAATAAAGGAATAGGGTAATAAGTGAGTGGAGAGGGGTGGAAGTGTTCATTAGGAAGGTCCTTGTGTCGGTTTTGGGTGAAATAATGATTATACACGCCCTCCTGTTTTTAAGACTCCTAATATTCTTCCTCCGAAGAATTTCCTCAACCACATTCAACCACAACTTTCTCGGCCTACCTCTACCTCTCGCAACACTCATCTCACTCTTGTATATCTGTTTCGTTATTCGACTCTCACCCATTCTCTCAACATGGCCAAACGAACGAAGCACACTTCTTTTATATATGTCCATTACTGGAGCATCTAACCCTCATTCATTTATTACCCACTCATTCCTGACCTTATCCATCCTACTTTTTCCGCAAACACTCCTCAGATTACTCATATCCACGGCGTTTAGTATACTCTTATGTCTATCCGGACATACTCATGTTTCACTACCACACAACAAAGTGGGAAGAAGTACACTTTTGTACACGGCAATTTTCGCTTCCATATACAGACACTCATTCCTTGATATGCTCCACATGCTGTTGTGTTATTTAACTATGTTTGACGTTGAATTCGTCAAAGCATATTGTGGTGGCGACCGCCTCGATCGCGTCCTCATCTTGCTATCATATACCTTGCAAAGGGAAAATGTTAAATTCGCCGTGAAAATTCATTTGAATTGAACACCTGACCGGCAATTGGGAAATCCGGGTTCGAATCCCGGTCAAGTCAAAAAATTGTTTCATGACGAATTTCAACCCTTGATGTATTTAGCACATTTCTTCAATAAATGTGGAATAAGAACTTTCTGTTACTTCTTCCGGGATTCGGCCGCGTCGGTGTTTTCCTGACAACGTTTCTCCTCCTCTCCTGGAGGCATCTTCAGGTCGAAGATGATCTGAAGACACCTCCAGAAGAGGAGGACAAACGTTCACAGAAAAGAACAATGCGGCCGAATCCGAGAAGAAGAAATGGAAAGAATACCTGCTAGCTGAGGAAACCTAAAAAAAAATTGGTATAAGCACACTCCCTCAATAAATAATGGGATTAAGATAAATGACCCCACTCCTATGTTTCATTTCGTGTTCCTATATAAGTTGACATACATCGCAATTACTGTCTCCATCAGCCATCGAGGAATTTGAGCATCGATGACGACTAATAGAATATGGTTAGACACTCAAGACTAACGCATTCGGAACTGGACTTACACTTGAACACATTCAGCACCAGAAAGGATTGGGTTGGTTTTTGGGGAGGCGACCAACAGCTAAGGTCATTTGCGCCATAGGGGACAGGTAAGGGAAGAAGAGTGGATAGAAACTCGGCGTTGGAATTAGCCTGCTCTTAACGATAGGCGCCAAGGGGACCACGGTATTACGTCTTATCCGACAGACGGAGTACTGCACTTGAAATGCCCTCCACAAGACACCTAAGTAGGGATCAGTTTTCCTATGGAAAACATCCTCTTCTGCAGGGATTCGAACCCAGGCCGTCCGCATGGTTAGCCAGTACTCTAGCCACCACACCAACTCGATCCCCTTCAGTACCGGATCAGATACATCGTCATGTATCGGACATCGTGTCGTAGTATTGGACATCGTGTCGTAGTATCGGGAAAAGGAGTATCGTGTCCGCCCCATGTGGGAAGCGCTCTGGTGGGCGGGGAGAGGACAAAGGTAGGAGATGCGGGTGGGAGGCGGTAACATTTCCACCGCGTGAGGGGGTGGAGTTTGGGGCAATGTGTTGGTTTTGGGGGGGGGGGGGCGCAAGGAGGTGGGGGTAAATGCGGAACGAAAAAGGATTTACATTTCATCCCCGTTGCGCAGGAACGACAAAATCTGTCGGCGGCGAGGATGAGTGAAATGGATAGCGACGTCGCCACGGGACGAAGAGAGGAAAATAAATACGAATTTGAGACTAGTACGCGGGCCCGAAAAGGGAGAGATGGAGAATTGGATCAGAAGCGACGGGGATACAACCTCCCTATTCGGGGGGTAATTGATAAGATATCGTTCCCTTCAGGCTCTCGTCTTTCTCCCAAGGAGGGCTCGCAATATATGTCCAATTCTCCGACTGCGCGTCCGGTTTAATCTTTGTAGTTTTTCTCTTGCTCATAGCTTGTAACAATTCAGTTGTTAGGAGGATTTCATGGTTACCGATGCCTCTGTCTTAAGTATGGTTCCTATTTATCGTTCCTCTAAGGAAATCGTGGGAGTTAAAAATGCACAGCAATTAGCCATGCACGCAAGCACTGGTTGATACTTTGAGCCGATCTTTAATTACACGTTTTAACGATAATGAATACATTTTTGGGAATTCTTAGGTACTCATTCGCTCGTAATTGCCTCGCTCACTGGTTTAAATAACCGTGGCTTATGCATGGTGTTTTCGGGAAAAATTATTTTTTATTAAGCTGAAGTTTAAAAACGGAAAGACGAAAACAGTACTATAAAATAAAATCAACAGATGTAACTTCGCTCTACTATTCTCATCGCCTCGCTTAACTTTGCTTAAATGAAATCAGATACTATTCCCTATTTATACTATGATCTAGGTAGTTAAAATGCGGATGGTTTCAAATTTACTGGCATGATGCGCCTACCAACGAGGAAAAAAGTTTGTGTGTTAATATACCTTGTAGTGAAATGTTTTATCTAAGAAATTGCAATGACGAGTGTCGATAATTTTTCGGTTAAAACTTTGTCCCCAGATTCAAATGTGTTTACTCATCTGAAAATATTCAAACATAGCAGGTGACATTTGATGAAATTGGCATGAGAAAAATTCGGCCTGGGCCGGGAAACGAACCACGGACCTTGGGTTTGCCGGACCATTGCGCAGACCACTACGCTATCTATAGTACCTAATTATCTTTGCAATTTTGGTGGATACAATGGAACTAGATCATTGGCCCTCAAAGATTGTAAAGATGCCATCAAAGATGGCAACGCAAGGGAGGGTCCATGCCGAATTTTTCTCATGGCAATTTCATCAATGCTCACTCATCATTATGCCTTGGCAAAATTCACTATTGCGTCCCTCAAGATTCTTATTTATTATTGAATGGAACTACTTTTTTTCTTTATGTTACCGTCGCCAAAGTTTTCCGCTGCCTTTTTAGGTCTTATTATTTGGAACGGTGACCATCAACTGAGGCCATTCGAACCATGATAGGATATATTAAAAATTAAACCACCATTAGGATAAATGAGTAAATTTTTTTTGTTTGCCGGAAGATTTTGTTGGCCCGTATGTCCCCGGAATACCAATAGGCTGCTGAGCCTGTCATCAGGTTTCCCAGGGACCGGACCGACAGAACTTGACATACACCCATACCCTGAGTGGTGAGAAACCCACCCAGGTGGGACTCGAACCCGCGACCCTCGTTTCAACTGGCAGGCGGATTGGAGAGCAAAAAGCTATAAGTGGGAACGAGAGAGAGGGTAGAGGGAATCCCTACATTGAAATTAGTCCTTCCTTGAAGATAGGCGCCCGAGGAAAAATTTAAGAAGGACGGAATACAACGCTTTAAATTTAAATCTCTATACAGCATCGGATAAGGATTGGAATCCCAACCCTTAACCTCCTCAATCCACTCCCAGAGGAGTCAGAACTCCTGTGCGAGGTATAACTTTGGAATCGCATATTGTGAACGCGTGACGCCATATTTGAAAACTCAGATGGCTAAAAATACAAAATAGGCGCTTACTTAATATGCCAATATTCATGTTCAAGTTAATAATGACAGAACTTCCCATATATTTACACCGGAATGTACAATGCAATGTCAGAACAAATTCAACTTACGTCCAATACACCGCATGGAAGATCTTAATATATTCACACTATCAAACATCTGCATATGCTAGGTCTTTCCATGTCACCTCTTGCGGAGAATAAAATAAATCGTCAGAAGAGATAAAAAATCTGAAATATAAATAAATTTTTAAAGAAATATCATGAAACATTACTTCAAATGAACTAAATATTGTGCTACACCCTACAAAATCCGATGTATTTTTATGTCTTTTTTATAATTTAGCCGTTTTTTTATATTATATCAGATTCTGTGATATTAATTCATCTTATTTATCTTGCTATTGTAATATTTGCTTGACTTTAAAGTTATATATAATCATATATGTTCATAATGGACACACTTGTCCAGAAGTAATAAATTTAATATCTTGTTTCTATTTCTAAGCAACGGTATTCGAAACTTGGATCTTCGGCATGAGAAATCAGTCACCAAACGAGACTGGTCCCATTCCTTTCGGCGACAATATTATTTCAATAAATAATTGGTCTTCATAAAGTACGAAACTTTCGAATAAAATCTTTATGGGAAAAGTAATATGTGATGTGGTGTTCATTGAAATTGCGGCTAGTGGTCCGATCTGAGGTCATGCGCATTTTTTTACAAAGCAGTACCTTGCACTTTACTGATAAAAATTTATTGTCTGAGAGCTTTTCACCTTTCATTTCCTAGAAAAAAGGCTATATACCTTCACTCTGACCGAAGGATTGAAATTTCCTTTATGTATACCCTACTCTAAAATTTGAAACCAATTTTTCTGGATTACCTCCGACAAGTGAAAACTCGCGAGATAAGGAAAAGCATTGTGTTACGTAATTATAATTTGCACTGATCGAAGGAAATTTCATACGCTAGGCATGGGACGAGTATCCTTCACTCTCGCTCTTCCCTAGGCATTTTGATGTCCAGCTCATGGTGTGCGGGCAAGCAAGATAAAACGGATTCCGAGTAATGAGGTATGGGGCAGGAATAAATATATCAGCAGATGTTACCATTAAATTTACAAACGTCAATTTAAGTTGAAAACCGATCTCATTCAACTACAAACACTTCCCCAGCTGAAATTCACACTCATTTGTCCTCTACTGAGTTTTTTCATGCAATTACGTTATAAAAGTGCTTATTTTGGTTTGATATCCTCGGCAACCAATTTTATTTGAGTTTTAGGAAGTTACAGGTGCGTAGTCATATGTGCAACATTGAGGCACCACGAATGTCAAACTTTACTCTCGTTATTTTTAAAGAACGCAACTGGCATTAAATCTTTTTTCACTTCATAGACCTGCGAAGCTGCCCGCGCGGTAAATTTTACGTTGTCGACCGCTAATAGTCACACTATTTTGAGAAATTTACAGCAAAATATTGTTTATTACGTGGCTGAGGACGGAACTCGGCGATTGTGGAAAAAATGTGAGTCGCAAATTCCTACTTCTTACCCTTGTAACGTACACGATTTTTTGCCACTTCTGTAACGAAAGTTCACTCAGAACATTCTTAATAAATTGCCTTCATATGCATAGTTTACGCTATCAACACTTAAAAAATGATGGAAACAAAACACGGTGATATTTTTGATAGATTCGGGATATATTTTTCCAAATGAACGCGTCTAGATTTTTTCCTTATTTATGGCCATATTTATGACTTCTTAAACATATCTTTCTGCCCAATGTATCGGCTAACTAATTTTTTAGGTAAAAATACTGTGAAATATTCCAAAATTCCACATTTTTAATCCGACGATGTCTAAATAAAGCTGAATCAAACAGCCCACACCTCCGTTTGTAGCGTTTTTTTTATAGTTCCGTGAGAAAAGCATAAAAAAATCAAACCTGAAGCTCGAAGGACACAGCAGACGTTGGAAAATGCTAAGAGAATGCCCGGAGTCGTATCGCTCTCTCGCAGATGACTAAATCCTGGAGGTGAGCTGAAATGACAGAGATATTATAAGCTCAAAACTCATTCATGAGGAGCCGAATACGGCCGGTTGAATTATTTCAAATTGAAATGAGGTGAAGTGGGAAATTAAGGGAACTAAGAGGGCTCTCAAGCAATGAAGCGAGAAGCTAAGCGAACTGTGATGGAAGTGAACAGATAAATTAAGCGTTTCATTCACATTTATATACATTAGCTCAGAATACACCATGCCATTTTCTTATCACGAACGGGATTTTTAGCGGATGCCCAAGGATGTTTGTTTTCGTTTTACGTTTAGCCTCACTAATTCCGACAATATTTGTTCGGCACAAAGTGACCCGACCTATTTACGCCGACTTTTGGTCATCATTATGTGGAATCCCATTGAGGAGACAGTAAGCTACGGACTGAGGCGTATGGCACTGAAAAGAACTTGAAGGCTTTCCGTGGAATGTTAATTTTCTAATCAGCACCAAGCATTCGCGCAACTATGTGCACAAAGAATTTCCTCCTATCAAGGAAAATCATACATATAGGTTGACCTCAGAACTACAGCGTATCATGCCAGAAATTTTTATAGAATTCATCACAGATTATTTCCCAGTTTTCATTAGTATTAGCGCTTCTGAGTTGAGCCAGATTTACAACTTTGGAACATAAAATAATGACAATTACTCTAAAAAAACCGAGTGGGCATGTTTTTATGGCCCCTTTAAGGGAATTTCACTGATTCAACCGCGACATTGTCAGTTGTTGCTATAACTCAACTCAGCTTTTTTGATTGGGCACCAAACATATTCTTTCACTGATGAATTGTCTCATCAAACAATAACCTAAGGTGCTGAAAAAACAAATATATTGGTAAATATATTTTTAATTGATTATTTTCTTAAGCATGAGAGCTAAATAGCAACCTTAAGAACGAGTAGAAACCGTTGAGTCTCCGCATTTTGACTCTCATTTTTGCAGATAATCGCTAACAATTAGAAAAAAATATCATATAATGGTGCCAAAATATAATTTCTGAGGAAAAAGTAATTGCCTAAGAATTTGCGCTTATGTGCACAAAGAATTTTCTCCTATCAAGGAAAATTATACATATAGATTGACCTCAGTACTAAAGCGTATCATGTTAGAAATTTTTATAGAATTCATCACAGATTATTTCCCAGTTTTCATTAGTATTAGCGCTTCTGAGTTGAGCCAGATTCACAACTTTGGAAGATAAAATAATGATAATGACTCTAAAAAAACCGCCCAATCGGCAACCGAGTGGGCGGTTTTTTTAGTCTTATTATTTTTTTTCGGAGTTTTTCGCAAAAAAGCATTAATATAAGTCAGAAGAATTGAATTTTTCCTCATTTATTGGAAAGTCCAAATTTATCAACAATTTGAGTAAACGGCATAGCTATTGGCTACTTAAGGAAAATTTGATGCTTGAATTACAATAAAAATGACAAAATATTTAAATTAAAGTGACTTAACTTATTTGAAGACCTCAGTCATTTCCTTGTTGACTATCATGATGTAACTACAGAAAGAAGTATGCAAAAAAATAATTTTGGACCTGTGTCAATGCAAAGCGATGACTACAAAGTGATGTGAAGGAGAGGAGATGAAATCCAGAGTGGAGTTGCATTTGTAATGAACAGAGAACTTGGTAGAAAAGTATTGTATACAGAGCAGGTGAGTGACAAAATTAAAGTGGTCGGGCTAAAGGCCGATCGAACGAATTGAGATGAAATCCAGAAGTATATGCGTACCATGAATTACATAGAGGAAGAGACAGATGGGGTATATGATCAAGGAGAGGAATTATACCTAGAGTCCCTGAGAGTGAGCAATTGATAGTGATAGGGAATTGGAGTGCGGAGGTGGGTGAAGGAAGAGGTGGGCGAGAAGTGGGCGATTATGAGCTAGGAAGGAGAAATGAAATAAAGCGAAAATACAGAGGCATTGATTGGGACAGTGAAAAAGAAGTATCAATGGGAGATCGATAAAATCATGGATAGAGATCGGGGTGTGAGACCAGCGGGAGAGGAATGGGGAATCTTGAAAAAAGGCATTGGAGAGGCGACGAATGCAACGACTGGCGTACTAATTACAGTTAAAATTATAAAACCGTAGGTCACGAAGGGAATGATAATGGAGATGCAGGGGATATGGAAATGGAATTGCGTAAACTCAGAGCTCGGCAGAAGGATATATCAGGAATTAAACGACAGACTCAGAAGAGAAACAAAGAAAGCAAGGGAACTATGGTGGAGAGAACTGATGGAATCCTTAGAAAATTTTCAAAAAGAGGGAAGATCAGGAGCACTGGATTGGAAATTTAAGCAATTAACGGGTAGTAGTAAGGGAAGGGATATTGGGTAATATCCAATTTCAATCTTTTGATATCCTGATTCTGTTACTTTAACTCGTTCCTTTAACTCATTGTCATTTTAGCAATGTGATACGTCTTAGTATCCGGCCGTTTTTCTTACAACTGCTAATGACACGTGGAAAGAGGGAAAGTTTTTTACCTGTTTGGCAGTGCTCTTCTCTCTTATTTTGTCGATCCTGTCAACTGTATGCATAGAGCGGGATCAAAATTATTTTCTGAAACTGGTCTGATAGAACTTTTCAAGTTAATTTAGACTAGCTTTTAGCTCTCGAGTTTCTAACTGTTCCTAAGGCCTCTCGGAGGGAAAGGAGCGGCCAACGTCAATCTGCATCTATATACTACCCTAGAAACTACCGCATGGGCTTGTGGGAAGAAATTTTAGGATGTTAGCCGTGTAAAGGCGTGAAAGAGAAGGGTTTGTTGATGACTAAACAGTGTAGTGTATTTTTGGAGAGTCAAATGTTTGGAGAAGAGCTCAGTTGTTATAGTGATTACTCGTTGTGAATGGTAAAAAACGAATTATTGTATCAATCTGTTCGGCAATGTATCTCTCTCTCATTTTATTGCATCTATCGGATACATAAATTCAACGCGGGGTCAAAATTATAGTCCCAGAGTAACACTGAAATACATGTTCTGAAATTTTCAAGTCGTCTACGGCCTCCCGATTCTCTACAATGCGATGTAGCATTGCACGCTTAAGGTAGTCTGAGTGTAGTATTATTTTAACTAGAAATCAATTAATTTGGTCTCAATTTAAAGAAAAGTATGTCATCCTTCTAATGACACCAAAAATTCAACGCCTTACCGTATTTATTTCGGAGATATTAGCCAAAAAATACATCCCTTTTACATGGGAAATGGTACGTGTATGCACTCCAGCGAGGAATTATTTACAAAAGGAGGAATTTCTAACACTTAGATGTCATAAAAAAACTAACGGCGTGTAGTTTGTATGTTTTCTCAACTATTTGTTGAAAATTAATCATATTGTCACCGCACCCTTGGGTATCACAATAAACCTTCTGTTTTGAAGGAGTTTCAAATGCATCGCGCGAAAAAATGAGTCAAGTTAAAGACTTATTGAGATAAAAGATCGTAGGCTTTCCCGGCGAATACTATAGATAAATAGTTCTCGGGTTTGGCACCGGGTAAGGCTGTTTAAGGCCAACGTTTCGATGAGAAACTCACTCATCGTCATCAGGGCTAAGACTGACTGAAGAAGTCAGTCTTAGCCCTGATGACGATGAGTGAGTTTCTCATCGAAACGTTGGCCTTAAACAGCCTTACCCGGTGCCAAACCTGAGAACTATTTAACTTATTGAGATATTTTCATTTTATTACTAGCCATTTCTCTCATATAAAACTACATTATTGCATCATTTATAATGCAATATATAATTTATGCGCCATATAGTAGGTGAAATTAAAACTTATAATTCGAATATGGTCTCTACAATGACAAGGGAACTCTCTCGCTCGAACAACCTTAAGAGACTTGACTGATTCCAGGAAGACGCTCGGTTCGTGGACAACGGCGCAACTGCAGGAATCTCCTGGAAGGGGACGGAAATGAGAAAACGTCACTCGACTCCATTCGGGATGTCGGGGCAATTTTCTCTCCATTCCCGCAAAACGCGAGGGCGCATGTGCGCACCTCAGCCGGTTGATTCCATTCGGACGGCCCGACGTCGTCCGCGTCCTGTGCACCCTCCTCCACACCCGGGCCGTTCCCTTTCTCTCACTCTCGCCCGCCTCCCGTTCGTTCTGCTCCCCCAGGCTTCCTGTCACCGCACACCCTTGAGACGCCGGGATCATTTACTGCGCGCACATGCGAACTCAACTGTCTTTTAACACCGATGACGTTCCTCACTCACGAGTTACGACTTGATTGTTTCTCGACCCATCCCTCACCTAAACCCTACACGCGTCTCTTGTGTATTTTGTTAGACTCTGCAAAGAGGTCTCATCTCCTTAGCTCTTGGAATGTGTTATGATACTGAAACGAATAATTCTTTTAAAAATCGAGGGAAACTCGTGCATGGTCGTGTATTTGATAAAAATACCAAAATTCTCCCGAGAAACCTCTGAATGACGAAACTGGATTAAAGTTATATATTAATTTACAAAAAATTCATAATAAGTACAGTCAATACTGCGTCACTTTTCAGTTGTAAAAAGTTAAATAAGTGAAGAGTGTGAAGCTTGCGAATGAGCTCCGCTGAAACTAATGGTCTCGGATAGTAAAAGATCGAAAATAATAAATAATGGTGATGCAAGAATAACTAGGTACTTTAGTTTGCAAATAATCTGAATTATTTTTAAGGTTTTTTATACTTAAATGTGTAATTCATGTCGTTTTCTTGGACTGGAATTTCCATCTAAGGCCAAATAAATAAGACATAAATTTTATGATTTTAACTCATCATCATTGGTCGTTCAATCTTAAGACTGATTGACAGGTGCCCTCCATCCTTCCCTATCCAATGATAGTTCCCTTCCTTCTTGGTAGCTCTACCTATGTGCTTTCCTTTTTGTTTGGTTTATTTATTTCTTACTGGGTCTGGATATGGAGTATTTTCCCTTGACTTTTCCTTCAATAATGTTCCACACAAACTTTGTGCCTCTTGGTGTGCTCGATCCTTCTGGTCCTCCTATTCTTCATAGTATACCATTTGGACATATCCTCTTTCACTCTTGCTTAAACTTCGTCACTTATTAATTTATTCGTCCGTGTTATCTTCAGCATCCTTCTCCAGCATCAGGTTTTGTAAGCTTCTAGTCATTTTCGGTATCTTTATCCAATGTCCCATGCCTCTGATCCTCGGAGTGCTACGTGTCACGTGAGTTTTATCACAAGTTGTTTTCTCGCTTGTAACTCTATCTAATTTGAACTCTTTCTTTTGTTTTTTTTGTTGATTTTTATTGATGTTGATTGATGTTGATTGATGCCAAATTTTTGAAGTTATTTTTTTACCATGAACACTTTTAGGCTTGGGCTATTCTTTGCTTGATGTCCGTTGTACTTCTTCCTACCCACGTTATGCTACTTTCAAGATGGGTGAAGGAGTCCTCTTACTCTAATTTCTCTACACTCAGTGTGACTTCTAAATTTTGCTTACCTACACACTAGAATTTTAGTCTTCGTATTATTTGGACCAGGGCTTAGTGTTTTTTTTTTGCTTGCCGGACGATTCTGTTGGCCCGTATGTTCCTGGAATCCCGATCGGCTGCTGAGCCTGTCATCAGGTTTTCCAGGGACCGGACCAACAGAACTTGGCACACATCCATGCCCTGGGTGGTGAAAAACCCACCCAGGCGGGACTCGAACCCGCGATCCTCGGATTAGCAGGCGAGGACTTGACCCCGCCGCCACCGGGGCCGGGGTAAAGTCCTTATTACTTTCTATACTACCATAAATTACTACATTTTTTTTCATGTTGTATTACTGGAGAAATTGGCCCCTTGCGTTTAGTGACTTTTAAAATCTCCACGATATCCTGTTATTATTGCAGTATCGTCTTCGAAGCGGTATATATTTATTTCTACCCCGTTCATCTGAATACAGTTCAATATCTTCCTCTATTTGATTGCATCATCCAAGTATATGTTAAATTAGGCTAGCGAGAGGCTAATTCCTTTACTTACTCCTTGATCACTTCAGCTTCTATTCGTCTTCCATCGCTCATTCGCACTGTGACGACTTGCTACTTGTATAATTGATAGGTTATTCTTTGGTCGTTGTAATCCATTCCGAGTTTTTCTAATAGCCTGAACTTTTTTTTCCTCTCAAAATGTCAATGACTTTCTCAAATTCCACGATTGCGGCATGCAATGGCTTGTTCACGTGATTATATTTTCTGCCATTCTTTTATGCTGAGTATACCCTCTCTCGTTCTTCTGTTCTACCTAAATCCAATGCGTTTTCTGAGAGGTTGTGTTCAATTTTCCTTTCCATCCTTCGGCTCATTACTCGCGTAAGTATTTTTGATGCGTTTGACACCTGGCTCAAAGTTCATAACACGACAATGACAAAAATTTTAACAATTTTAAAATTTCCTGAAACTAAAGGAGATTTTCGAGAGCATTCAAAACATGTATATTGAATAGAGAAGTAAATAATGTAGAAATTGATTTTCGTGTTGATGTTTTTAAATATTTCAAAGTCTCCACGCATACCCAGTCGGAAGTTTTATATTTTTTGGAATTATTGAGGAAGTAATTGATAAATGATTCCTCGCTATTTGAAATTATTAAACGTCCATAGTACATATTTAACACTATTCTCCCCGTCCTTATTTCCCAAGACTCTTCAACAAGTGCAATCTGTTGGGATATAACTTATTCTTATTTTTATCACACACACTCTAAAGACATTTTATTTGCAAATTTTTCCGGTAGGAATGAAACCCCAATCTCTTCAGTCTCATCATGAAGTTATTTATGAGACTTCCAACAATGGATAAAACTCGTTGGGTGATTCGTGGTTCATCTAAAGGTAAATTGATGTGTTTTGACCGCTAATGCTCGCGGACGGAATCTAGAATTGAAGTGGGGTCATTTACACTTAATCTCAAACTCGTTTCTATATTTTTAAAGAGCTGGTTTGCGAATTTGGCTTGAGTAATTCATTTACTTCAGTTTTACTCATTGTTCAAATTTCATTTCTTCAAAGTGTAATTCTCGCAGTCTCCTTCATGGGTGTAAGTTAAAGCACAAACGTGAATAATGTTTCCATTAACAGCTTATTTGATTTTAGTTAAATGGAATTCCGCTTTTAATTGTCTTTGAATTTTAAGTATGTGTTATAACACATACTTATATATGTGTGACTGACTCACTCACTCACGTATATAAATTCCCGACCACTTCTAGATCGGGTAGGAACATGAAATTTGGCAAGGACCTTCTATGGAAGAATTCATCGGAGGAAAAATTCCGAAAACCGGGAATTTCCAACCGGAACCCGCCGACAAAAAATCAAAATGGCGGTTTTTCGGCGTTTTCGAAAATTAGACCTTTGGTTCTCACTTAATATCTCTTGAACTATAGTTCGGATCTCGAATCTGATGGAAGATTTATCCAGCCAAATCGATTTATCTACAATATGCGACTAACCTCGTGTTTCTACGCCTCGTAGTTTTCTCACCAGAGGTCTCTGAACACGAAAATTAGTTTAAAATTTCCCGGTTTTTTCTGTTTTTGTGCTCTAGCGTCTAAACGGTCGATCTGATCTCAAACTGGAGAGTCAATTTTTTGCAGGTAACTGAACGGTGTAAACAATGACGCAAATTTTTTGCTTCTACGTTCGTTAGTTACGGAGTTAGAAAGCGCCAAAGTAGGAATTTGCCGGATTTTTGAAATTTTCAAACATGTTTCGAGCCGTCACGTCTCCAAAAGTGGAGATATGATCTTGATATTTGGCATACGTATGGTATGTAACTTGGTCCTTATGGATATTTAGCGAAAATGCCCAATATAAATATGCGTCGCTACCGGCCCCGGTAGGGTGAAGTCCTCGCTTGCTAAACCGTGGGTCGTGGGTTCGAATACCGCCTGGGTTGAATTATCACCACTCAGAGCATGGGTGTCTCCGTTCGTCTGTTGTTTTTGCTATTCATCCGACATAAATTGGCCAAATGTGCTATATTCGGCGCAGTGAAGATAAAACAAAAGAAATATCACCAGTTATTCAATTGTAGTTTTTAGCATTAAAAAAATATCTCTCCTTTCAGTGTGTAATGGCAAATGACTCAACCCGCAAGAGAGGTAGAGATTGGATTAATTGGATATCTTCCTCAGCCAGGATCGCTTTTCATCCTGCAATATTCTCAAGTCCGTTCCATTTTCCAATCTCCTGCGGACAACAAATGTCCATCGTGAGGATTGGAGGTTATAATCTCATTTGAAATGAGCTGGTAGAGGTCTGGGCAAACAAACCTATCGATCCATATCGATAACGGACTGAATTTTATCATTCCAGGAGATGGAAAACATAACCTCGCGGAAAGGCGGAATAGCGTGATTGAAAAGCGTTCTCACGTCTCTGATATCTTCCCGAGTCGGACTTCTCTACTTACCGTTCTCTTGAGTGCATTAGATGCCGACTGTTATACCGAGTTAGCCGCTCGTATGTACTCAGATGTCTTGCAATCACTTAGTCAAAGGATTTTTTTCCTTTTCACCACTTGAATTTAACAAAACTATAGTGAAAATGGAGTACGTGCAACATGGAATGGAGTAATTCCACATTCGAATGGTGTTCCTTTTCTCTCGATCAATTATTCATTTTTTAGAATACACTGGTGCAATTATCATAATGATGGTGTATATAGATAAGAAAGGTGTGTACTGTTGGTATTACAATTATTGTATTCAATACTCATTCTAATTAATATCTGTCCTCTTGATTGGACGTCAATAATACTTTTATGCTAAATTAGTATCTACCTCATCAATTAATTGAAAAATGAATATGAACACCGCATTTTCAAAGTGCCAATATAATGCTCCTTCTTCAAATCAAAAGTGGTTATTTGAAGAGAAATATTTTATAGAATTTTGCATTACAGCTAAATTTTTTCGCATTTTAAAAATATTCATGGCTGCAATAAAAAAACTTTAGTGAAAATGAAATTTTATCCCTGAGCTGCCGAAGTGCTGGTCGTTATGAAACCTACGACGTGGTTTGAATAGCGAGAATCTTTCTTCTACCATTAACCGGGAAAACCTGATATATTTCATCTCTTTCTCTTCTTCCCCTGGATCACTTGCTCGCTCTCAAACCTGGCTACACAAAATCACTCGCTCTAGCTGTAACTGTATTAAACGTTATTTATATATATTATTGCAAACGATATCAAAATGGCAACGAATTTGGCATATGATAGCGGGCCACTCTATTAATTTCATCTCACAAAAAAAACGATCAGCGTGAAGACTTTAGCTTTTAAGACTTCTGAAACAATATTCTTTCCCTAAGGGGCAATATTCATGTATCATATTAGAAGTTTTAGAGTTGGATGAGGTTGCCCTCTTCTTACACTGCCCTACTTAGGGTAGGAATCCGAGATCATTGCACGTCTTATTCTCGAGATCGTATTTGTATTATTTTTTAAATTATCATCGAGTGAAGAAAAACGTAGTTATTGTACCTGAAAATATTGGGTAGATTCCCTGGAAGATATATTTTTCAAGCAATATACAGAGACCAAATTTAAGTATTGAATATTAAAGTAAACAGTGGTATTACAGAGTTAAGGTTCAATTATAAAATTAAACTGGCGCTCTTGATTTTCGTAAATTAACATAGAATTTATACATTTTTTTACCTTAAATTAGCCAGAATTGTCCCATTTTTTCATTTATTTAGCGTGGGAGGGGGTTGGCCTCTTCTTACATTGCCCTACTTAGGGTAGGAATCCGAGATCATAGCACGTAGAGACTTATTCTCGAGATCTAACTCAACAGCCGTTTTTCTCATAGATATTTTATGTTAATCGGCGATTCGAAAAAACACAACCTAAGACTCTTTTCCCCATTTTTCCGGGTTCAGCTCATTGTGTGGCGTGGTGACAGTTGGTCTGTGTGTTCCCGTGTTAGACCAAAAAATCCAATCATATAGGGGATCGGGTTGGTGCGGTGGCTAGAGTACTGGCTGACCATACGAGCGGCCTAGGTTCAAATCTCTGCAGAGGCGGATGTTTTTCAGAGGAAACCAGATCTCTACTTGAGTGTCTTGTAGAGGGCACTTCAAGTACAGTACTCCGTCTGTCGGATGAGATATTAAACCGTGTTCCCCTTGGCGCCTTTCGTTGAGAGCAGGCTAATGCCGACGCCGGATTTATATCTATCCTTCTTCCCTTACCTATCCTCTATAGCAACAATAAGCTTAGCAGCCGGTCACCTCCCCAAAAATCAAATCCAATCCAAACATATATTTCACCTAGCAAAAATTAGTCATAACGTGCAATTTCATTGATCGTATTCTCAGTATATTCCGATTCTGCAGAATGTAAAGGAATCTCGCCGAACAGCCTCCTTTTATTTAATCTGGGAACATCCGTACAAAAATCTACCATAACGTACGTATGATCGGGCGGTTAAGAGTGAGGGGTTATTTCTGAAATCTTCCGTTATAGCATATGAGGATTAGGGAGAAAAATAACGCCGACATCATCTCACAAAATACTTTAATGGTCGCTAATGGAAAATATTAGGATTTTCAAAAAATAATACAACAATTCCCTCCCTAGGTTAACATTGCGGTAAAAATGTACAGCTGTCTAGGATCTCACGTGAGGCTTAGGCACCGCTTGCATTGAGAACCGTAGGACCGTTTGCACCACAGCGGGATCTTTAAAAGGATTAGAAGGTTTCATTTCCTTTCAAAGGATTTTTTTACGCACGTTGTCGTTTTTTTGTTCTCGGCGCAGAAGATCTTTCTCTCCACTTCCCAGTAACCTATTTACTTGCTCGATCCTCTTCGTGGAAAAAAAATTAATCGAACTCAGCGGCCGTCCTAGTTCCGCCGAGTTTAAAAACGGAGTGGATTCTTCTAATGAAAGCCTTCGGCCCAATCGGCCTCCTCAGAGCTAATTTGTTTCTCTATCTCTCTCTCTCGCCCTCTCTCTAGTATCTCTAGGGCCGTTGCGTTGTCATCGTTCTTAGGAAGTATCTCGAGCAAGGATTGGCTCAAGTCGGAACAAGGCCGCTGCTGAATATGGAAGACCACTTGATTGGTATTTAAATTGGCAATCAATTTCGAAGGATGATCACAGTTACCTGCCAATAAAGGAGGTCAAAATACTCTTTGACCCCTTCATCCGTTTAAAAAGTATGTCCTATCCTGGGGAGGGGGGAGTCAATAAAAAGAAGTAGGGACAATGGAAAATCAAGACTCATTTAAATGCATAGGTATTTTCTTCTTTAATTCAACAGGGAACACGCGTGGGGGTAGTCGTGCGGAGCAGAAAGAGTTGCATGCGTTTAAGCTAAAAAGAAAACAAAGAACTGATAAGTTTATTCATTTAATCAGACTCAGTGAAAAGCATTTCTCCATTGAGACAGAAAAATTATAATTCTTAAAGAAAACTCCCAGCGTTGATTTTGCTCTATAACTAGTAAGTTACGTGCGTTAAGTACGTCGGCATCACCTTAATGTTTCTATTAAATATCTCCAACTTTCGAAATCCACTGCCTTAAATAGGTAAGCAAGTTTATGATACAAAGACAATATTGCGTAACAGTTCCGTCGCTTCTATAAAAAATTTCTTCTCATTTGGTAATGAATTGTAAACACGCCAACATTCACGAGGGATTCTCAACGGGGGCGAAAACTTAGACTAATTGTAAGTGTGGAGGGGCAAGTTGGCGAAAAAAACAACGTTGCTGCGTCATCTGCAAGTAACGCAGTAGCGTTGTAGTAGCGTTGAAACTAGTTGTACCAATAAAGAACTCTGTGGATTAAAACATAGTTGGTATTGTCATAATTTATTAAATAATGGACTTCCACAAGGATACGCCTGAAAGTGTAGAATTCACATCCTAGACACGCTACAATTTGGTCTACGTACTTCATCCTAGCGCTTGTGCCTTCCACGGAACTCTCCATCAAGTTGAGCAACAGTTCTTTGCGTCTTAGAGCGAGCCTAATCAAAGAGTTACAATATTTGCTGATTGTATTCCATAGAAAATATGCCTATTCAGCGCTTCTTAATACCCTTTTGTTCGTAGTTTTATCCATTCAGCAGGTTTTGAGAATAAGGTAATTGCACCATAGCACAAACGTATCTAATATTATCCTTCCATCCATTCCAAGAGCCCACGTCTCGCGGCCGTATACAAATACGCTCCAGATATATGGTTTTATCAGCTATTTTCTTATCCTCTTGTCTATATCGTTCGACGTGAACAGATTTGCCTTACGGTTGAAGGCTGAATTCGACTTGTTAACCCCGTATATTATGTCTTTTAAGCTACGTCTGTCGGCTGTTATCCTGCTACCGAGGTAAGTATATTCCTCTACATCCTCTTAGCTCTGACCATCCGCGACTGCCAAACTTCGTGCCACGCCTGCTTGGTTCTAGGATCTTTATCTTATCCTTATTGGCCTTAGTACTGTATCCAACACTCAGGGTGGATTCCATTTAGGTTAGAAGTCGGGTTGGGTACTCTATTTTCTCAGCAATCACAGCTGCATCTGCAAATTAAAGGAAGTCTTCCCTTTTTTCTTTCATGATCACTCCTACAGCTCCCTCTATGTCGTATACCTCCTCCAATCCCTTATGGAGGCATCCATTGAACAAAGGAGGCGATAGTTAGCAAAGGAGGTGTTATTTCTTTTTACATTCCCAATATCACTCTGCAATCCTTGTAATTTACTCCTGCCATTTTCAGTGTTGTATAAAGCTTGTTCCATTCGATTCGGTCGAACACTTTTTAGAGTCTAAGAAAGCTACATTGCTGCCTTTTCTCTCTCTCGTGAGTTTTTCTATAATTAATAGTCTCAAGACCGGTGTAGCGTTCCATGTGCCACTACCTTTTCTTAATCCGAACTGATCTTTGCTTAAAATGCTTTCCATTTTCCCTCCCACTCGCCTTAAATGAATTGGTCTCAAAATCAGATGGTTGTGGACAACTAAACTAAGTGTCTGATATAGCTTTAACGACACATCTTTTGGCGGAGGGTTTGTTAAGTAAGGGTACAATGGCACACTTCTTATAATAATCATGTCGTTGTCGTCCTGCTTTATCAATTCTACACACCAGGTTCGTACAGAACCAACATTACTTTGCTTCCAGCAGCTTTCAGCAATTTTGATGGTAATCCATCAATCTCTAGCGCCTTCTTGTTCTTCATACATTTAACCGAACAACCAAATTCCTCCTGTATAACTCGATCTCCCCAATCCTAAGAATCCACCTCGTTTCTTTTGACCCGGACTCGAACCTGGATCCCTAGATTTCCAGCCCAGTGCTTCAGCTAGTTGAGCTAACGAGGAATCCTCTTCCACTGTGGATGTTAGCGGACTTTACAGGGCAAGGTCGTTTCTTCCCTCAAGAGGACTGTCTCTTCCTCAAACAAGGTCCTTATTTGCCCATCTGGATCCCATTTCCGTCTACCACTATTTCAACTCAGCTTTTCCAACTTCGTCTGGCACACAGTTAAAACCATATTGTGATCACTGCCAATATCAGGGCTTAGGTAAGCTTCAGAGCATTTTAACCGGTTCCTAAACGATGAAACGATTACACAAAATGGAATCATTTGGTAATATTTTATGTATACGTAGACGAGAAAATGGCGCCCAAAGTGGAAGACGGGTCTAGCCAATCACAGGTCGGTGGAGGGCGAGGGGGTGAAGCCAAGGCCTGCGGAACGGGCGGAGGGGATAGACCGGCTGCATAGGTCGGCGGCGGCGGGGATTACGATGGATTTCGCCGCGGACGGTGGCGGTGGACCCTTCATAGGTCGGCGGCGAGAAAACAAATGAAAGGTGGTAGGCGTACAATAACATTGACACTGCAGTATTCACATGTCATCAGAAAAAGCAACATTTTTTGACTCTCGAGTTTGATTCGTGCGATTTATTGAATGAATTGGTTAAAGATAAGTAAGTAATTATTTATTAATTCTTATTTGATGGCAGTAGTTTCGCTATAACCATATCCGTCAAGCTAACGTGCAACGCCTCAATCTGACTCACATGTTTATTGAATTGAGTTGAGAAAAAGCCTTTCCACTCAATTCAAGAATTATATTGTGCATTGATCCTTACATTCGAGCGAGTGAAATAATTCGGTCGTTGTTTAACTTGTTAGGCAATGCCATATCAGCATTTATGCGTGATCAGCTCCACTGTCCCAACATGCAATAAACAATAGCCACAACCTGTAAATTTCTTCCCCGTGGTTGCAGCATCAAGAATAGATAACTAACATTTTGCCTTAATATTTGCCAATTGGCTGATTTAAGCCTCTCTCTGGTTAACGCTAGTAGATGAATGATGCTATATAACCTTAAGGAATGATATTTTCGTTGGATACCAGACCATATTTTCTAAAGCCATTATAAGTCTTAACATCTTAAATATATCGTAAACATTATACGCATCGCTTTAAGAATCTTTTACGGAAACGGAAGGGCTCGCTAATCATCCAAAGAGGATTCATTTTTGAAAGGCAGTGGGTATTCCCGCTACTGGACCAGCTTCCGTCGCCACAGAATTCAGTCCAGATTCAGTCAGTGTGAATATTTGCGGCCCCCGCTGGCTATCATAGCGCAGCTCAACGGTCTGACGTCATGATTTCTAAAGAAGTGTCCTCATTGGCTGAGTACCACCACTTCCGCTGACCTATGAAGCCGGCTATATGCGTTGATATATTCCGTTAACCGGAAGCGGAATGTGACGTCAATACAATGAAACAGCGACTCCGAGTCAGTTTTGATAGAAAAATTTAAAATTTCGGAAAAGAGAAATTTACATTACACAAGATTGTTGCATTTTCATGAATTTAACCAAAAGCACAATTTAAAACCTATAAAATAAATAGAAATTTAAAGCTGATAGTCTCTTACATGAGCCACTCATTTATCTTTAAGTACACCCCATATCTCTACCAGTAAATTCACACGCGTAAAAGTAACTAAAGTTAACTAAGATAAATGCTGTCATGGCATTATTAAATTTCGAATTAGGTCTAATTTTTTTCTATTACCTACTTCCATTAAAAACGTCAAATATTAAGAACTATTTCTACTATTTAATACTTTTTATATATAATCATTTAATTACTTTAATTTTAATAAACAATTTAATGAATAAAAAATAATAATAATTTAATAATTATAAAAAACGTCAAATATTTAAGAACTACCAAGAACGTCAAGAACTATTTAGTATATTGAAATCTTGCAATAATCCATATGGAAATAATAATTGTCAATGCAACCCGAAATTTTTTCCACGCAAAAATGTCTAATTAACAGCAATTTATATCAGTATATTATTCATTAATAATACTTTTAAGTATCGAAAAATATCCTTCTTATAAAATCTCCTGATTAACGTTTAAGTTGCACTCAAAAATCGCTCAATGATCCGGCTGATTTATCATCATCTCAACTGAAGTAGAGACGGCCTTTTGTGGTTACTTTTTTATCATTACAAAAATATTAGGTACCTTCTTGAATAATATTAAGACTATTTACGACGCGAACGCATCAGAATGGAGTGTTGATCCTCAGGAAATGCTACTGGATAAGAATGGACGCACGCCCACCCAAGTTTTTCTTCCGTTTTCCGCCGGTTCCGCAACCATGCGCTTTTCCGTCGTCCATTTTCTGTCTTTCGTTTCTCGTTTTCCGTGCCGACAATTCTGCCCTCGACAAACCAGCTTCAAGGTGTTTGGGGCTATTTTTGTTTTCAACACATTTGGACAAAATTTTGCATGCGTGTGTTTGTTAGTAATATCTATCGAGCAAAAGTGAAAAAAAAGGAAAAAGTAAAAACTGCATGTTATCAATTCGGTTTCAAGGCAATTGAATGCCTTGAAACCAAATCGACGAAGATCGAAACCATGATCGATGCCTTGAAACCAAATCGATAACTAATAGTCTTATATTACTTGACATGCGAGCGAGCTCCCAGTAAGACCCTTCGACTAATCATGTTAGCCCATACAGCTGCAGTTCGATCTTCACTTGCTAAGATCAGCGCAATATATACCTCCTTTTGGCTTACAGTAATTTTCAGAGAATCAAAAACGAAATCAAAAATAAATAACAATGTCACAATTGTTTTTCTGGTTTCCAGCTGTCATTTGATTGGTTAATTTAGTATTTTAGATTACGTGCGCCAAGTAATACCATGTCATGCGAATTAAAATACAACTTCCCGCCATTGGAAGTTCAATGAACGAGTACAACCATTGAGGCAGATGGAGAAGGAGCTTATTATTGTGGACAATTCTAGAAGCTGTAGCGTGGGCGTGGCCAGTCCGTCATATTTTCCTTAAGCATTTACGGGCTGACGGACTAATTTAGGAATTTCATGATATTATTAATCGATAACTTACGTCATTACTGAGCATTCATTTCGTACTATTGAATGGATTCAACATAAAACATTTTTATTTATTTAAATTATTAATATTCCGCATTCCCGGTGAAAAATATGGTTAATTCGAGTATAATCCATAGCACTTAAGTAGCTACAAATTGCTTTTAGAGCTAATTGTCTTAAATGATTAACAGATAGTGGATATTTTTATTTTACATCCACTAATTCGTCCCTTCTGTCGACCTATCCTAACCGCCGCAAGTCGTATTCTCCCGCTTTCTGCATTTCTGCCGCTAAATCTTCCTCTGTAACACTTTCATCGTTAAGAAGATCTCACAAGTACAATTCAACGAGTGTGCTCAATTTGTCATACTCAATTTTTGATGACGCAAACTTCACATTAATATCTGTTTCACATTCGCTGAGCTGAGCATTTCTTCGAGGTGGTTTTCCTTTTATAGTGAAAAGCGATCTAGGAGCCCGCCGTTCCATATTATTTGAACTCTTTCGTTAAAACCGTTATAAATAATAGCAAAAGCAAAATGAAGGCTCAATTTACCCGATAATCACACTTTATAATGTGGGGCACTTGAAAATTGATTACACCCTGTCTCGATCGCCACTTTTTTAGCTACGGATGGGTCTTATAACAACTTTCCCGTCTACTTCTTCAATTATAGCTGCAGATGGGTCTTTAAATAAATTTCCCGTCTACTACTCTGCACTCGAAAAATTACTCACTTTATTCCTCCATTTTAGATTGACAACCAAGACAACAAAGAAACGACAGAGCAGTGATAACCTGAATGGTAGATAATTCGGTTGTCATGACAGCAGTTTGATGACGAACTGCCCCTGATTATCCCACCAAATATTTAATAGCCATGGCATCATAACACACCGTCTTCTTTTGTCATACATATTATAAAATTTTGGCAGGTCATAAATATTTTTTCTTCAGATTTCCATGTCAATCAAGCATGGTCTATAGTTCTAATATTTCGCACTACAATAATTGTTACCAATTAAAGTGTAATCAAACAGAGTTTCCAATGGTAAGATATTCAATTTCTGGTAAATTTGAATCAACTGCACAGTGTTATTACTTTTTTTCCAACGAATATAAAGGTATCAAGTTCAGAGTTTAAAAAAATGTATTCGCGTGTGATTTCGCTTAAGGTAGTTTGAGCGAAATATCATTTTACCTAGAAATCAATGAATTTTGTGTCATTTTAAAGAAAAATATATCATCCTTCTAATAACACTAAAAAAAATCAACCCCTTACCACATTATTTTTGGAGTTATTTGCCAAAAAATACCAGCCCTTTTACATGGGAAATGGTAGTTACATTCACTACAGAGAGACATTATTTACAAAATGAGGAATTTCTAGCACTTAGATGTCGTAAAAAAACTAAAAGTGAGTAGTTTGTACGTTTTTCTCGACTATTTTTAAAATTAAATCATATTGTCACCGCAATAGATTCTTGGGTATCACAGAAAACCTTCCGTTTTGAAGGAGTTTCAAACGCACCGCGCGAAAAAAATGAGTCTAGTTAAAGACTTATTTAGGTATTTTCATTTACTTACTAACCATTTCTGTCATATAAAACTATATTATTGCACCATTATTAATGCAATATTTAATTCGTGTGTCCTACAGCTGGTGAAATTAAAACGTATAATTCGAATATGGTCTCTATTATGACTAGGGAACTATCTCGCTCCGACTACCTTAAATTTCGTATTGGAAGTCGTAAATCTAAATAATAACAATTATTTAATTAGGACAAAACTTTTAAAATATAATCATGGAATCTTGTTTATGACTACATGAATAGTTATTTCTACGGTATTAGTATATAGTTTACGGTATTAGTTAATCGATCCAGCCACCTGGCATTTAGTCACATAACAGCGGGCACACCAAATCCCTTTCCTTGCTACGGGTAGTCTAGCGTGCCCAGGGGTATGCGAATCCTCCGTCCGAACGTTGTGTCCATTTTATACCCCTGGGGTTCCAAACTTTTTTTTTTCTCACGCGACTCCGATATCAATGGCGATGAACGTTTGAAATCCCCTAAACGCTGTAGAAACTATTAATAACCTTTCCGCGACCCCAGATGGGGTCGGGACCGTATGGGTTGAGTAACCTTGTTATTAATAAAACAAAATTTCGGTTAAACAAAATGACTGAATAATGACAAAAAATAAAACAAAATGACTGAAACGTCTTTTACAACAATTGGATTCAAAGTTCCAGCCGACCGATAAACGTGCACCTGACTAGCTCAGGCGTTAGGTATATAAAGGAAAATGAATCTCTGCAGCTCATTCAGGACCTGACGACGCTAGCTGTAACGTTAGCGAAACTGTTGTCCGTTAAAATGAAGGAACGCGGGAAATACCCGAATAAACTGAACTCAATCGATCTGAAATTTGGAATATAATATATTTGTTAAGGTAAACTTACATTTCAAACAAAGCTAACAAACATACATTTTTTTTTAGTAAGTCTGATGATACTGCCAGATTTACTCAAAATTGAGAGTAGTGTAGGGTGTTTTAGCTTCGGCAAGGCTGAAGATTATTTGTTTACTAGTTTTTCATTAAGTTTCCATTAGTTTAATTACGTATACGTTCGTTACGCTTACGTTTGGTGCGTTTAAGTATACGTGCGTTTCTTTTACGTTAACATATATCTACGTATCTTTACGCCCTCTTACGAATCTTAACGTTTTAATTAGTTTGTTGTGTATTGCACACAGCCGGACCACATGCCTTTGAAAAAGGCTTTTCAAAAGTAACTTTCCAAATATATCAAATTGCAGTATAGTAAACGGCTAACATTTTGAAACCAAGAGGAAGATGAGAATTTCTTCCTAAAAATGAGATCAAATCCATTGACTTTTATTCGCGATGAAATCTCAAACTTATCCTGAAAGTTGGTACACCCACGTATAAATTAAATTGGCTGCTTCTCCAAGCCCTCTTGTTTGCATGAATCCTCCGGGATGCTGATGCGAGGGCGGCGGCTGCTAAAGGGCATCCGATTGTGGAATGCTTAAGAGAGGATATTGCCCTCACTAGCCCTCTTCACTCTTCCAGACATCCATTCATATATACGTCCGAGGAGGAAATTTCTCCTTTCCGGTCATCATGATTTGCATCCGCGCACCATTTGACCGCCATCACAAGTTTGCAAACATTCCGGTGAATCCCGTCGTTGACCGCTCCAGAGCTCTCATCCTTATGCCAGGACACACGCCCCGTTTGACCTTTACCGCCCCCCAGATAGTCTGCCTTATGTACTATTTGAAACATTGCCCTTTCTTCCGATGACTTCCCGTCAGGCCTAAGCTATTGTTTTCCTCAAGGTATTTTGGGCGAGGTATCACTAAGCAAGAAATTAATCAATGGACTACAGTCGCTACACTACCACAGGGCGAGTTATAGGCATTGATTACGTTGAGCAAGGGCTAAAACTCTACTCTCACTAACCATTACGAATATTGGCTGAGACTTCGTCTAGAGAGCGGTTAATGGATGTACAAGTTCGGCCATATTTAAAAAATTGTCTTCAAGGCAATTTAGACAGTATCTACGGGAGAACTCACAATCTTTCGGATCTGAGCATGGGTTAGAATGGGTTAATCGGCCTGCGACCTCTTCAGACCGTTTATAACGAGGTTTTGAGGCGTTGCTAAACGTTGATCCGCAATATATCACCGTCTTTGCCGACAGCAGATAGAACAACGTTTATCAGGGGAAAATTGATTGAATGCTGTCTAAGAAAATATTGTCTAAACAACGATTCAGGCGTCGACATGGCAGCTCACACGGTACAGCATGGATTTAGTCTCATTACAAGGAAAAAATTCTACCATTCTAACGATACAACAATATTAGCCACCAACCGCATTGTTGTAAGAGAAATTTGCCTAAAAATAGAAGGCTTTTTCCATGGGATGTGCCACAATTTTGTGCTTTCGAGGGACATTGAAAGAAATGAAGTTCTAACGCACTGACCATGTCAGAATTTAAGTGTGAGTAATTGGCATGTTTTCTCATCGATAGACATATTTCTCGAAGAAGAACCTATTGTGAAATCAATTTGAAACCTTTCAGATGAGAAGGCGTTTACTGTGCACGGCGAGGAAAAATTAAGTTAAATTAGCATGTTTCCTATCAACCATTCATAATCGATTCGGCTTGGCATGAACAAAGTAGGAGCAGACAAAGCATTTTTTTAGCAAAGATGAGTTTCAAGAGGGCGTTAAGAGGAAAATCTTTCTGTGTACTTTTCTCTTTGCTTGATCCATAAACTTATTCCTGGGTCTTCCTCCGTGGAGTTTTCTCTCTATTTTACCTTCAATTATGTTCCTCACATGCGCACTGTACCTCCAACTGTGTCCAATCCATTTTGTTCTTTCTTTCTGTACCGTAATCCATAGGTTCCTCTCCATTTCTACTCCTCTGTAAAATTCATCATTTCTTACTTTGTCCGTCCTTTTTATCTTCAGCAATATCTTCCACAGCTTAGTATGAAGGTATATTTTGTTGGTGAGAAGTTCAATGGTTTTGAAACAAGTTTCTGAGCAATTAATTTTACTAACTTCAGTTCAAGCTTCATACAGCTTCTTTCATTTGAGAACAAGGATTGATTATCCTTCCTTCCTTCCTCTTGACGCTGCAGCTCAGGGTGAGGTTAGACATCCTACACAACCCGCCTCACTCTTCTCTGTTGCTCATCTTTTTCCTCCAGCCTTTCACTCTCGTCATGCCAGCATCACTATGCAAATCTTCAAACTATGGTATCCTCTCTTTCTCGTGCATCTATATTCCCATATAACATCCTCTTTGCCTAGGCAGTCTCATTCATTCTTTCAATATATCCTTACCACTGTAGGCTATGAGCCTTTATAAACCATTACAATATCTCCTTCTTTAATAACCATAATACCAAAGAGGAAAATAAGCTGATTTAAATCCTAGTTCTTCACTGGCTGTGCAATCATCAGATGGGTAGACTGCAGCCTTCCATCCTTCCCTATCTAACGCTAGGTCTCTTACTTATTGGTTAATCTTTCTGTGTACTTTTCTCTTTGCTTGGTCCATAAAATTATTCCTGGGTCCTCCTCCGGGGAGTTTTCTCTCTGTTTTACCTTCAATTATGTTCCTCATACGCACATTGTACCTCAAACTGTGTCTAATCCATCTTGTTCTTCCTTTCTGTACCGTAATCCATAGGTTCCTTTCAATTGCTACTCCTCTGTAAACTTCATCATTTCTTACTTTGTCCGTCCTTTTTATCTTCAGCAATCTCTTCCATCATCTGGGAGTTTTGAAGGCTTTCGGTCTGTCTGATCAGATATTCCAATGGTCCATGCTTCCGATATGTAGAGGACTACGCTCCACAGGAGTGTATTCATATATTGTTCCCTAGTTTGCAGTCCTATCCTCTTTGACCACAGCAGTTGTCTTTTTATTACCATGAACGCTTCCATATCTTGGGAATTTCTTCACTCGATGTCCGTTGTACCTTTTACGTCCCACGCTAAATGCATTGTACGTATGCACATTTTGTTAGTGAGAAGTTAAGCGGTTAAAATGGCTTTTTGAACTACTAATATCATAAAGTATACTAGACGTTTCCCACAACTTTTGACATTTCAGATCAAAAGTTCACAATGGCCGCTCTTATTTCTTGAGATAACTCTCGCTGGAATTAACTTCAAGTCAACTCCACGAATGACGCTTCGGTCGATGAGCAAGGCTCGTATACACCTACCGATTCTTGGGAGAAACGACCCCTCCCTCTGAGTTGCCCAGGTGTTTCTCACGCTTTGACCTCTTAAACTTACGAGCACTGTGATTGGATCCAGGAGGCACTCATCCGCAGGAATGCATCTAGGATCCGTTCACTACTAGGGATGAATGAGATCTTTTGAGACGAGTGGGAGTGAATACTCGGATTCTGAGTGGGGTCACTGCTGGACTGCTTGACAGGAAAGAAGACAAGAGAAGCTGTTTGTTACGGAGGGGAAGGAAAGGATACTCCTGGAGGATATCTAGTCGGGGCAGAGCATGTGGGTGGAACAAGGGACTAGAGATGACGGGATGTAGGCAACTGTTATTGAAAGCAGAATGTTCGGAATGCGGGAGAGAGAAAGAGCGAAGGGAGAGATGGAAAAATGGCTATATTATAGAGATTGATGGGGGTATATGCTGAGCTGAGGGAGAAATGCGAGTGGAGAAGTTTGAAAAAATAGTGGGACTGGTCCATTTTCCACCTATTGGTCCTAAAGAAGAAAAATTATAATAACGGTAATAGATATTTTAACAATTCCCTGAAACCAAATCTATGCCAACAGAAAGAATATAGGAATCTTCACTTCCTTTCGAAACACACAACCACATTCAAACGGGGAAACTGCTAAGACCGTGATGTTTCCATAATTTTTTTCTGCGTTTATAACATACAGACGGCACGTTACTCTCCATTCCTCTTTTTTAGAAATAAAACATATTTTTCGGAAGAAGAGATAGGTGTGGGTAAAAAAGAAGGTTTTTACCTCATTTCATTTTAGCAATTATGCATCTGCTTCTAATGGCCTACAAGAAATACACAGAATTGACAAAAAATTGATAGTATATGTTTGGCTAAATATATAAAAAAAGTTACGGACGTCATTTACATTCATCCATCAAAAATGGTTATTTTAATAATTGGTACCACAGATACAGACCCAGTGGTCTGAAAAAAACAGTCATCCCTCAATAAGTGAAATATACAGTGAAATGAAGAAAACTGAAGAGAATATCACCGAAGATAATTGTTTTTTTATTAACGATATAAAAAATTCATAAATATTTTACTCTTTCTCCTATCTCGGGAGAACCATTATGTGGGACGGAAGAGTTTCAGCGGACATCGAGCGAAGAATAGAAGCTAAGAAGGCGTTCATGGGAAAAAGACAGCTACTGTGCTCAAAGAAGATGAGACTACAAACCAGAAAACAATTTGTGAAAAAATGCGTGTGGAGCGTGGCAATCTATGGATTGTATGCATGGACCATTGGAAAAGCTGACCAGAAAATACTAGAAGCCTTCGAAACCTGGCGCTGTAGGAGGATGCTGATTATAAAATGGACGGAAAAAGTAAGAAAAGATGAAGTTTTTGGAAGATTAGAAGAGAAAAGGATTACATGGAACACCATAGGAAAAAGACGTACAAAAGAAATTGGACACACTCTGAGCCACAATAGGTTTGTAAAAAAACTTAACTGGAGGTAAAATAGAGGGGATAGTCCACAGAGGAAGACCCTGGAATAAGTTGATTAACCAAATAAATAGGAAAGTACATAGAAAGAGATAACAAGAGGTAAGGGAACTAGTATTAGATATGGGGAAGAGTGGAGGGTTGTAGTCAATCAATCTTAGGGATGAGCAACCAATGATAAAAATATTTTACTTAACTATTCACCACAAAAATAATCAACACTAAACACGGTGAACAATAAATAAATATATAAGCTCACACAATCCGTAAAAAATTCTTTAAGTCAAATGTCTTCCGTAGTTAATTTTGATGAAAAGTATCACCAATAAATTATTTAAGATTTTCCCGGTGAATTATTTTTAAATATCTTCGTACCGGGTAATGTTTTCAAAATCCGCCGATTCCAACTGAGTAATACCTGGTGGGCAGCGATCAAATGTATTAAAAAGACGAGAAAATGATTCAACAGCCAGCGGAACACGTCAGCCAATCATAGGGATCGCAACCTTCATTGTTGCGGCATCAACAGCTTGTTTAATTTTAGTGTTATAGTGGTCACGGCGGAAATAACACGTGTCTTGAAAATGGAAAACAAGTCGTTTTCCGAAACATCGGCGGATTTTGAAAACATTACCCGGTGCGAAGCCCGAGAAAGATATTTAAAGTATCACAAAATTTGAAAAATTGAATTTATCGTTGCCCGCTGAGTACACTGAGAATCAAAAGAGACAATAAAATGAATGCGAGATCATTGGAGATGGGGTAGTGATATCTTCTATCATTTCCTACTTTCTCTCAAGGAGAGCATTATCAATTAAACATAATCCATAGAGAAACCGTATAGGCAGGCACACAAACTTATGTTTCCGTTTCATATCCCTTTCACTCTACCTAACCCCACTATTCACGGCTGTTAGCGTGATGCAGTTGGCACACGTTAATGTGGAAATTGACGGGGTGAGAGGACGCAATTATTACCAGCAAACTTCACCTATCAAGGTGTCTGAAGCAAGTCGCGTGTCATTGAGCAGAAATTTCCATAACTTATCTAGATAATCGAAATATATTTCGTGGACCACATTTCACTTGAGTACATCCATTTATGCGCTTGAAATGACAATGATTTTGTAATGTAAATGATGCTAGAATCAATTTTTTTAAATTTTCGTCTACATTAAAGCGGTGCTGTGAATTGGGTTTACGGCGCGGAAATCGAAAGTGACGATATTTGAATTATACTTTTTAATTTCACCAGCTGTGAGGCACACGAATTTAATATTGCATCATAAATGGTGCAATCATATATTTTTACATGGCAGAGATTATAAGTATTCAAATGAAAATATCTAAATAAATCTTTAACGTGACTCATTAGTAAGTCGTTTGAGCGAAATATCATTTTACCTAGAAATCAATGTATTTGGTCTCATTTTAAAGACAAATATATTACCCTTCCACTGGCATAAAAAAATTTAAACCCTTACCACATTACTTTCCGAGATATTTGTCAGGAAATAACAGCCCTTTTACATGGGAAATGGTACGTGTATGCACTCCAGAGAGACCTTATGTTAAAAATATGAGGAATTTCTAACACCTAGATCTCATCAAAAAATTAATAGTGTGCAGTTCTGTGTTTTCACAGCTACTTTTTGTAAATTAACCATATTGTCACCGCAGTTAATTCTTCGGGATCACAATAAACCTTCCGTTTTGATAGAGTTTCAAGCGTACCATGTGAAAAAATGAGTCAAGTTGAAGACTTATTTAGATATTTTCATTTGATAACTTACAATTTCTGTCATGGAAGACTATTTCATTTCACTATTAATTATGCAATATATCATTCATGTGTCTCACAGTTGGTGAAGTTAAAACGTATATAACGAATATGGTTTCTATTATGACTAGGGAACTATCTCACTCGCACCACCTTAAATGAAAAACTCAACTTGAATGAATGGATTGAAATTAGCAACTGTCAATCGCTCAGGTATACCAAGGCACAGATGAAGACCACCTTGTTCTTCCCGTTTTGACATCATTTGAGAGTAGTGAATGCTTTAGATCGCATGCAACTCTTATCTGTGCGCTGGAATACATTTTACTTTGAGCACATGGCTCCATTCTGTTAAATTTAAGTTCCAACAGCGTATATAGAAGCACCATTCGAATTAGCGTTATCAAAACTTTTCGCTGGCGTAGCTCGCAGCAAATGAACGTGCTTACTTGGAGCCATGTTCATCGTCGGGTCGTGATTTGAAACCACGTTGATGAAGATCACCAATTAGCTAAAGATGGTCTTACTTGAACTTAGGCTTCACAGTCACAAAATATGAACGTCTTGGTAAAGGTGGTCTTGATTAAAAACGGTTTATTTCAACTCAGAAATCTTCATGAAACTTCAGCCTAAGCATAAGCATTCAGTTGAAGCATCATCATAGGGAAATCATTTTATTTACTTGAAGAGAAATAATCGCTCCCGACTAATTAAATAAAAATGCAATGGCTTGCATGGAAATATATCATGGAAATGAGGACATTAAAAGGCCGTTGCATTAGTTGGTTTTACTAAACCCTAAACTTCTCTGAACGCTTGAGCTAAAGAAGTAATTGAGGCTTAATCTGAAGTTAAAGGGCAAAGAAAATTGGCGAGATAAAGGAAAGATTGTGACAAGGAACTGACACAATTTAAAATCTTTGATCTCTTCCTCGCATAGAGACTTCCGCGTTAGCATTCACGAGCTTTCTTTGATACATCTCCTGCTTACGCTCTAATATCTCAGAATGGTAATATTTAAGAGCAGCTGTGCAGGAATGTAGAACTTCCGCTACTTTTTCTTTGTCCTTTAGAGATTCGAAGGAATGATGAACGCCGTGCATAGATTCATACTCCAGGCCATAGGGATTGATAGAGCCGGTCTTATATATATCCCAATTGAGGCTATTTTTACTTCATTTTTTTTCATAATTTCCGCAACCCCAAAAACAGCACAATTGGACTCTTACACCTGGTGCATCAACAAGGATATATCAACAATGGTCGAACACAAACATGCATGTCCTGAGAGATGAAAAACCCACCCAGGTGGGACTCGAACCCGCATACCCCCGGATTAACAGCCGAGATCTTTACCCACATCGACAAATATTTGTGTGCTACGTATTCTGTGCATCTTGCTACTCTTCACAGTGATTACAGAAGGGAATGTGTTTTTCTATTCCACAATCAGTTCCGGATGCAACAGTTTTGTCTGAAAATCCATATCAAACGTCACGAAATCATACTTCGTTCAGATGTTACGCAATTCTGTGCAAGTATACCTTACCATATTTATTTCAGCCATTAGACCCGAAGTATATATTTAACGAAAATGGCAAGTTTGTTTGAGCTACAACTGTTTGAGAGCTAATAACGAAATAGATAGGCGGTTGATGGCATGAGTACTGAAGCAATAAAATCAACGCGCAGAAATTGAAACAGGTATAAAATATAGTGAAAATAGAGTTGTATAAAGATAAAATGTTTCTCAAATGTAACATGCTTCAATCGCTTTCGACATGTGCATTTGCGGTTGGAAAGGGTGTAAGATGGTGAGAGATGTAAAATTGAGGAACAGGATATGATTAAGACCAGGATGATTGCTCTTTGGGTGATGAGAAAGTTTTCACTCGCAGTCTTGGAGCGCATTATGACTCTAGGAGCTAGATGGAAGTTTCATTAAGATAATTTAGCCTCCTCATTTCCAAGCACCAAATATTGCTTGTGATTGAGTTTTGCCTTCATCCGTGGAAGATGCTCCTAGCTACTCACTTCCGTAACGGGCGACATAGATCCTGAAAATTAATCAAATTACAGGAAAGCCTTTGGAATACTCGTTCTATGGTCCCGTCAAACGAGTTTAGTAATGTCGCTCCCCTTGCGCAAGAGCTCTAAACAATGCGTCAAATTTGTTTGGATGAAGTTCGTGAATATCATCCATTGAGTGCGCCCTTAAGTTATTGCGAGTAAGGCCCTTTAATGCATTCCCAAGAGAATCCTGTGCACAGGGGAGCGTTTTTCGCAAATTCATGAGTTATTTCGCTGATTTGAGCGCAGATGAGCCTCGCCTGCGGCATAAATTAAATTCAAACGCCCTTTCTGTCGGCAGAGCGGGCAGTTTTGGTGTAATCAATGGTGGTTGCGTGCCTAGTTTTCCGTTTAGTCGACTGATCATGGATTTGCGAATCCAGTAGTAAATTCATCGACAGTACGTTCAAAGCGTAATGGCATTGTCCCTTAATGTACTGGCTCATAGAATTCCAGCATTAATCATGCCTAACGGATTGATTTTCAGGCTCTTATTTTGAAATTTGATCGACTGCATTAGCAACTTTAACCCTTCAATAGTAAATGACGATGAAATTTGAGTTTTCAATCTTTTGATTGATTTAGCCAGTGAATGTGAAGGCATGCGACTCTTTAATGTTAATTTGAGCATTTGCTTTTATCCAATCAAAAAAGTAAAAACATAATGTTTGTTGAGATGACGCTTACTTTAATCGTATTGAAAAAAAGATTTTCAATTTCTGTGCTAAAAAAACCTCTAATTGGAAGAAATATATACATTTGGAAATAAAAAAATATTCTGATTTTTTTAAAACTTCCGTAGATAACTTTTTGCCAAGTTCTCCAGCTTAAGGCAGTGAGAGCGAAATATCATTTCAACCAGAAATCAATGAATTTGGTCTCATTTAAACGAAAAATATCTTACTATTCTAAAAATTACTCGATACCAGCCCCTTATCGAGCTACTTTCCGAGATTTTCGACAAATAATACCAAGCCTTTTACATGGGAAATTATAGGTTACGCTCTCCAGAAAAATATTATTAAGAAAATGAGACATTTACAATACATAGATCGTGTCAAAAATTAACAGAATGTAGTTAGTGTGTTTTCTCAATTATTTTCAAAAATACATTAATCATATTGTCATCTAAGTAGTTTTTTTCAGAATTGCAAAATCTTTCCGTAGTGAAGGAGTTTAGTACATACCGCGTGAAAAAAATGAATCAAATCAAAGAACTATGCGGATATTTTAATAAATTTCCCAGAATTTCAGACATAGACAAGTATATTATTGCACTATGATAAATGTAGTATATAATTTTATACTTCCTACAGCTGCTTAAATTTAAACGTATAATTTGAATATGGTCTCCATTTTGACTAGGGAAGTATCTCCCTCAAAATGTCTTAAGTGCGATGGGATTTATTCATTTTCATTTCCGCTGTTTAAACTATCGATTCATCTTATCGATTACTTATCGTCGATTGTAGATGGAACATCGTTAATTCTGAAAAATTCTTTTTCGATTTGAAGAAAAACCATTCCTTAAAAACGTCTTGGGGTTCAATATAGGAGTCAACTGAAAATTAATACAATAGAATTAGTTATTCGTTATAATAACTTAAATTTATATTCTTACGCGTTTTATTTCGTAGCACTGACAAATTATTTCCAAAAACCTTCACCACTGCTTTGTATATAAAAATCATTACAATGACTGACAGTATGTTTCACGTTGATAAAGTGTAGACGGAAATTATTTTCGGCAGCCTTCAATCTTGGGAACTTTGCAGTAATGGCAAAGTAAACATTTTCGCCCCCGTAAGCTCACTCAGGATCCCGTAGATGTTCCCTTTGCCGTCAAAGCATTCGGGGTACTACTCTAGGCCCGTCGCGAAACATCGGCGCTGAGTCCATTCTCCATTTTTAACATGCTTTCTGCTCATCCATCAATTAGTATGCCCACTTTAGCGATCAATACTTTCCCTTTGATTCCCGAAAGTCGGCGACGCTGGTCTGGACGCTGGTGACTGGGCCGGTTGGAAATTTTGACCACTTAAAGGGTTCCGAAGAGTGTTTGGTTGCCCATGTCATCAAATGATAAGGATTCATTGAATACAGATACGTTTTCCCGGACTAGATTGAACGTTTATCGATTATAAAAAATTTTTTTTTCGATTTTAAAAAATTATACCTTAAAAACACGGTGGGAACATTTATATATCGCAGCAATGCTCCTCAGCCGACAGCCCCCGTTACCTCTCCTCTATCCATCCGTAAGGAGCGAAGGTTCGCCAACGATCGATGGGTTTGTTTCCCGGATTATCTCTTACTTCCCTCTGGACCTATCCTCTCTGACCCGGCCCCCGTTACGGCGACCCCCCCCCCCTCTCAGCCCCTTACGAACCAGAAGCCTCGTCGGAATGAGCGACTCGCACGCTCTGCCACTGGCCAGGGCTATGAAACTCGAGTGAAGCAGGCAGGGGAAAAATGGTGAAAGAGTGTGCTCCAACCTAAGATAGGACATAGTATTAGTCGAACTTAATGTGGCTAGAGCGATGTTTGTGGGTCATTTAGGGCGCATTTATATAATCTCCATCGCGGCGTCAGGAGTGGGGGCTAGAATTAAACCTTAGTAAAACCACCACAGTCCACTTCTTGCAAAATTCATCACACAAATGCTATACCGACATTGTGGATGGAGTAAACAATATCTTCAGATCCAGTAGAATATCTTGAAATTACCTTAACTTCTGATTTATCGTAGGGAACACACATACAAAACATATGCGGTACAGCATTAAAGAAACTCTGTTTTGTTAAGCGTATAATACATCTATACCTACGTCATACCCTGCAAGCCACCCAAAGGGTGTGTGGCAGGGGGTGCTTCCACACCAGGCATGCATGAATGATATGGTAGAACACCGAAATTACATTGAAACCAGCGTACCACACATGCAACGCTCCAATTAACAATCTACTAACCAAGAAACATTCTATCGTCAATCGTTCCAACGTGCAAGGGGTACGAGGACTACTACTACATATTCAAAATATCATTCATAAATAAGAACATCATATATAAATAAGAACGTAGAAAATATAAAGAAAAAGATTTACTGTCTGCCTATTGTCACTACTCGAACTATTCATGACGACGATCACAGCTGTTATGGTCCCGAATGATACGCGGAAAAAATGACATTTTATACCTATCGGTTCTACAATCTAGCTCTCTAATTTTATTGGCGCGATCTAATCTGCCGTAGTACGAAGGGGTTAATAGTATGTTTTTTACGTCGTCAGAGAAATGATTTTCCTGAAATTTATTTAGGAGGTTAAGCCTATAATTTAATCTACGCTGTGATAGCGATTCCCATCCTAATTCTTCTTAACAGTCCAGACACACTAGCCAACTTATCGTAGCATCGTTTCACAAACCTAGCTCCCCTTCGCTGTACGCGATCTAACTTTGGTATCAACCCCGTTTCGTATGGATCCCATACACTAACAGCATATTCCAGATGAGGCCTAACGATTGAAAAATAACAACGTTCTTTCACTTTCTCATCACACTTTCCGAGTACTCTCTTGATAAAGCCTAGCCTAGCTTAATAGGAAAGTTCTCTGATGAAAAAGTAACAGGAGATGCTACTTCGCTCTAGTTAGGCCATTTTTCAAATACGCCGCGAGTATTTGGTACTAAAGTCATAAGGATTTAATCAAAAAATAATAAAATACAAATAAAAATAGCACGCTTCGTTAGAAACTGCTACGAGCAAACATAGAGCGTTTGACAACTTTTAGAGGGATGAAGGTGGGATATTCCCTAGAGACTCGGAGGTTGCACGCTAGGCTTAGTTTGCTTGAGAAACTTAGAACTGGTTTGTTTCAATGCGGCACAGAGAATTTTATCATGACGCCTCACTACATCTCTAGGACTGAAAGAAGCGATAAAATAAGAGAGATACACTGCCGAACATATACTCGTTCTCTCCGCGCACAATTAGTGACCACAATAAAAACTGAGCTCCACTAAAGACACTCCCATATACGCGTCACCATTTCACCTCCCAAAACCCTACTTCTTTACACGCCTGGCGTCCTAACACCCCCTGCCGCACGCCCATACGGTCGCTCGCAGGGTAGTATGTAGATGCAGAATCTTATAAGTTAGTCGAATTCCTCGTCCACATTTCGTTAAAGTGCAGTGGACGAAGCGGAAAACAAACAGGGTGTGCTTGGTATGATGGGCGAGAATATGAAACATAAAAATGAGATTGGAAGGATGCAAGGTTAAGTGGTGGGAGGAGATCATGACGGACGCAAGGTTATTCAAGTGTGTGATAGAGGTGTGGATTTTGGGAAATGGTAAAGGGAAAGGAAAGGAAGAGAATCGGTCTAATGGACGGGATGAATAAGGCTTAGACGCATGGTGAGATGAGGGAAGATAAATTATTTGCAGATAGAACGCTGTACACGTAAATAAACTTCCTTGCCCGGTAGAACACTTAATAAAATAATTTAAATTTCACTAGCGAGGAAGCGAAATAATAATTTTATTTCGAGGGGCTTTTCCACTATAAGTTGAACTTAATCAATTATGGTGGCAGGAGACCGAAACATTTGTCGAAAAATTTCATTGTTTGACTGTTGGAACGCTTGCCGATTCCATGCCCATTTCAATTACATGAGGGATGAGTGTCGTTAATTTGAGGAAAAAATATCACACAATGACGGTGCAGAGTAAGCATAAAAAACTGTGTTCCTCAAAGATACCTGCCATAAAAGAAACGTTTATTTCTATTATGCGCCATATTTGCAATTGCTTTTTGTCAATAATTCAAGAGTAGACTAAATGCCGTGGTTATGAGTTATCTGAGAAGTGTTTGCGGCAAAAGTAGGATGGATAGGGTCAAGAATGAGTGGGTAATAAATGAATGTGGGTTAGATGCTCAAGTAATGGACATGTATGAAAGGAGTGTGCTTCGTTGGTTTGGCCATGTTGAGAGAATGGATGAGAGTCGAATAACGAAACAGATATATAAGAGTGAAATGAATGGTGTGAGAGGTAGAGGTAGGCCGAGAAAGTTGTGGTTGAATGTGGTTGAGGAAATTCTTAGGAGGAGGAATATTAGGAGTCTTAAAAACAGGAGGTTGTGTATGAAGCAGTGCATGGAGGTAAATGAGGCAAAAGGGGTTTGCAAGGGTAGATCAGTTTGAGGGAATTATTGAAGCAGAGTTAGGTGTACAAATATGTATTTATGAGTGAAACTTTGTGACTCTGCCTATCCTGGAAGGGAACGGCGTGATTGGTATGCATGTATGTAATAATTCGACTTGTATCACTAGACATTATTCTGAAAAAAAAATTTAGTTTTCTAATGGATGTTACATTGATTTTGCAACAGATATTTTTGTCCACTATACAAGGCATTATGAGTTGTTTATTCAATAATTCAATATCCTATATTGTGTTTTAATCGTACTAAAAGGATTCCATAAGATTTAACCCACATTATATGGTATGTTTTCATGGTATATTCATAAAAAATACGCTAAAGGTTTTTCATGTTTCTGGTTTCCTCGTGATTTATTCCACCTAATGAGCTATCTTAACCGTGGGATTCAATGAGTAAGGTAGTCAATAAAATCATGGTTGAATTGCGTAAATTAATTATACTGTTTAGGTAATGAAGATATCATTATTAAGCAATTTTAAAATAAGATCGTAACTACCTTAAAATATTCTGTGTTCCATTTTTTTTAACCAAAAGTCCTTTTCAAATCGGATTGAGTTTTGTGTGTCTCTTACACATAATGCTCTGCCCATCGTCCAGGTCAATTTCTTCACCTTTAACTCCAAGCCCCGTCACGTGGGGTCGTGCGCGGTGACGGCCTTGTCTATAGTTCAATAGTTTCCTTCCCGACTTCGAGATGCGCCCCCCGCCGGTCAGTGAATAAGGCGACCGGACGGCCCACCAACGTCCACACCACTCCCCCATGCCAATGGGAAACATCGAAGCTGAGCAAACACGGCAGCCCTTCGAGGGGGCGCATGCAGCAAGGAATATTGTTCCCGAGGGGATGGGGGCGGCGGTTATGGAATGGGGAAGGAGGGAGGGAGAGAAGCAAAAGAGGAATCTCGAAGGAACGGTGTGAGCGGAAGCAGCAAAGGGAAAGGTTTTGCTGGAAAGTAAAAGAAAGCAAAGTAATAGAGATTGTGGTGGTAGAGTAGGAAAAATATCATTTCACATAAAATTGGATGAATTTTGCCTCATTTAGGTAGTTTAAGCGAGATAGATCCGTAGACATAATTCGAAGTTCACGTTTAAATATTAGCAGCTGTAGGAAGCATTAATTAAAAATCGTATTCTTAATGGCGCTATAATATACCTACTTCTATATTACAGAAACTCAGTAACAAAATAAAAATATGTATATAAGCCTTTAACTGGACACATTTTTTTTCGCGCGGCGCGTTGAAAAGTCCTTCACGACGGAAGGTTTTTTTTTGCGATTCTGAAAAATTACTGCAGTAACAATATGATTAATTTTCAAAAATAGTTGATAAAATGTAAAAACTATACGCTGTTAATTTTTTGACGAGATCTAGGTGTTAGAAATGCCTCATTTTTTAAAACAAGATCACTCTGGAGTGCATACACGTGCCATTTCCCATGAAAAAGGTTGGTTGTCTTTTTGTCAAACATCTCGGAAAGTAGTTTGGTAGGGGGCTGATATTTTGGTATTTTTGAAAGCGCGAGATAATTTTCTTTACATTTAGCCCAAATTCGTTGATTTTTAGTTCAAATAATCTTTCGTTCGAACTACTTTAAAAGCTAAAAGGGTTCATCTTTCTAATTATAACCAAATATCAATCACTCACCATCTTCCTTTTTGAGAAATTATGCCAACCGTCTTTGTTCTTAGTCTTTTGCGGCGACTTGTGTTATCGCTATTAAGTTCTCAGTAGGAGGAACGAGGCGTTGGTGGTACATAAAAAATCACTCTACGCAGCGGAAAACTCGGAAAGGGTTCATAGCATTTTACACTTCCCTAACCCTTTCGAAATTTTTAGTAAACGGAAAAGATAGGGTAGAGAGATTGTTCTGGTCGGATGTTTACAAAATTAAATGTAATAGTTGTACTATATCTTACATACGTCAAACTTGACAAAATTTCAAGACACGCATCAAAGAACACTCACGAAGTTACTTCAATATGGTGACGAACTCTAATTTTACAACGTAAGTGATTTCATCCCCGAAATTTTACATGCTCTCCCAAATGGCTTAAAGGTGGATACTTTGGAACAGATGGAAATTATCAGACAGTCGAGCAAGATTTTCAACGGGCTGCTTTTTCCGCACCACCCTCCATTCCTTTCCGAAAAAAATTCCATTCCACATGCCCCTAAACTATGTTCCCATGCCTTCCCTCCTAAACATTATTTTGCTCTCCAAACCCCTTCCTCTTAGCGTAAGATTACTATCCTAACAATAAAAAAAATCAATCAATAAAACTTGAATCCATGTTAAAACTGTCCTTGTACTTATCCACTAATATTTATTAATGCACTACGCGTTTTGCAGCTTGCTGCATCCTCAGGTACAATTGTGTACATGTTATTTATTGATAGTTACGATTGTAACAAACGCCAATAAGCTGGGGGGGGGGGAGGTTAGGAGAGAAAACTAATTTTTGAGTGGAAAGGCAGAGGAACATAGGTTAGGGGCATGTAAAAAGGGAATTTTTTTCAGAAAGGAGTGGGGAGGGGTGCGGGAAAAGAAAATCGTTGATAAGATTGCCTGACTCTCTGATAATGTCCATTTGTTCCAGTGCATCCATCTCTAAACTTTTTTGATAGGACATGTAGAATTTTGGGGATAAAATCACTTACGTCATTATTATCCAGCAGCTGCTTAGCAAATTGTGAGTTGGTATCCACATTTAAGTAACTTCGTGAGTGTTCTTTGATCTGTGTCTTAAAATTTCGTCTTTTTTGACCAATGTAAGCTTTATTACAACTATTACATTTAATTTTGTTAATACCCGATCTGAATAATTTATCAACTTCGTCTTTACCGTTTACCAAAAATTTCGAAAGAATTAGGGGAGTGTAGAATGCTGGCTTAAGGGATATCGGAAGGCGGTTTAACATCCTAAAAGAAATTTTTCCTAGAAAAGGGATAGAGAACCACTTGATGTTTGAGGGTCTTACTCATGAATATATATTCTGGATTGTTATCTCGTCGCCAAAAACTGTTGTCTAGAATTTCCTAAACAAACAACCTTTTGGAAAGTGGTGCCGCTTAGTGATGAAAGACGGAAGTTCAAATGTAAATAAAGTCGATATTTTGTAAATAAACACGTCGTACTGGTTTTACCATGAATATACATGAGTTTTACTCACAATGAATCATAATGCAGTGGATAAAAAATGTAGTACTACACGCGGGACGTAAATATACACTTTTTTAAATATCGTCCGGTCTACAGATATATTTAGTTTCTCTCCAAATTTAATTACACAAATGCACTTCTTCTTCTTCTTCTTAGCACTTCGTGAATATTGCTATAAGGAAATTTAATGACAATTTGAGGTGACTTCATGAGTATTCCCAATGGCCATCATTGCAGTGTAGGTAAAAAGGAATGCACTTACCACCGCCTTGTACAGATTCTTATTTTTCAATCCAAGTCTCCTATTTAGCGTCCTCGTAGATGCATACCCTGTTTGCAGCCTGGTGCGAAGCAAGTTCTGTTTAAATAAGGCATTCTTAATTCTTTATTTAAGCCGAACGGCCTTAATGCATTCAAATTGGAGTCAGAGTCTGGCAAACATCGTCGTCGGCACACGATGGACGTTTCATAAACCTGTTACACATTTTCTGTAATAAATATTTCCTCTCTAACATTTACAAAATAACTTTTAGATCACAAAAATAGTAAGATATTATTCAAAGCATTAAGTAATTTATATCTTCTCGATCGTTATAGAATATTTACCACAATCTCACGTTATCAGTTCAATTAACGACGTCAATTTACAATAACAACTGAAAAGACTCTAATCGAAGTGGCGCCAAGGACTGGGTGAACTAAAAGTGGAAATTTAGACAACACGAAGCCTAGGCAACAATTCCAGACACCTAAATCCATCATGTATATTCATGGTGTTACTTATTTGTGTGTGGGAAATCTGTTTTGTAGCTAAGGGTTTTTGTTTTTTTATGAAGAATTTTGACCACTAGTTTTGGATTATAGGCATTGCTAGCGGCTATGGACTTGATAGGTAAAAGTTCAGTTTCAAAGTAAGTGAGAGTGAAGCGGATGTGAAGGAGGCGATGAACCATGAAATTGACAGCAGCATGTTTGTGGGAAAAATTGTGAATCGAATCGGTAGATATGATATGATCATTGTTAGATGGTTTCCTATAGATTAAAGATAAACAATTGTACCTGAAGATGCAGAAAGCTGAGAGACGCGTTTTAAGTTTACAGTAAATAACTGTGGAAAAGTATAACATTTATTTTCATGATGGATTCGAACACTCACGGATATTTTTTACAGAAAAGCAAGAAATCTTCTATTTCCTACGAATATTTCACATTTGTAAATGTATTGCATTGTAAATAACAGATATATTGTAATCTTTGAAATGGAGAGATATGTATTTATTTAAAATGAGGCAAAATTATTTGAATTCTATGTCAAATTATATCTCGCTCAAGCTACCTTAATTGTCTGTAGTCTTTGGGGGGAAAGTCATCCGTGAGGTTTTCTCATCGTGTTGAAGGGCTTTATGAGTTCCGAAAGGAATTTGACGGACGGAAGACTGATCTTTTGAGTCCGAAGGAGAGAAAAATAAGGCAAGGAAGGACATGTATGTGGCGGTAAGGAGGTGGGATGGGAGGAAGGGAAAAGATTTTTCGCGTTGGAACGCCGAAACTGAGGGAACACGAGAGGGCTTGTGGGCTTAAGGAGCCACGGAGCGTGAGAAAAGAACCTTTCAAGTAAAAAAAGAAGTGCCGGCATAAGCAAATATTCGTCTCCGGGAAGGAAAAGTAAACGTTTCTTTTTTTCTTCCGGACCTTGTGCCGAGTAGATCTCTTATTTTCTCAGCTTTCCTTTTCCCTTCAAACTGCGTGGGCTTGTCTCCACGGTTGGGAGAAGGGGCCCGCTTCCCGCATGTTTCCGACTCATGCCGAGTTTCCCCTCTTTGTGTAAGTTCCCGTTCGACACACCGGGATCGTTTGCAAACTGGCGGATGGGAAAGGCAACGAGGCGAGAGCGGGAACGTGGGCGCGTGGAGAGCAGGCGGGGGTTGGAAACCTACCGTCATCTTGGCATGGACCACAACAAAATAGCAGTTCCCCACATATCTCGACTTGGCTACTCGGTTCCCTACATCTACGTACTACCCTGCGAGCCGCCGTATGGGCGTGCGGCAGGGGGTGCTAGGACACCAGACGAGTAAAGATTTAAGATTTTGGCAGGTGAAATGGTGACGTGAATTATGGGAGTGTTGTTAATGGAGCTCAGTTTTTATTGTGGTCGCTTATCGTGAGCGGGAAGAACGAGTTTTTTTTCCTCTCTGTTTGGCAATGTGTCTCTCTTATTTTCTCGCATCCGTCAGACCTAGAAATGTAGTGAGACGTGATGATAATATTCTCTGTGTCGCTCTGAAATACACCAGTTCTTACCTTCTCAAGCAACCTAAGCCTAGCGTGTAGCCTCCGAGTCTCTAGGGGCTCCCACATAGATTGTGTGCCACAAAAATAAAGGCATAGAGTAAAAATTTGATTGAGCTTTCCCCCATAATTTCAGTTACGTGCTTGTACCGTAAAGTGGAGCGAGTATAACCCTTGTGCGGATTCGAGGTGCCGCTGCGGTGCCTTTGAGTTTTCAGATTTTAAAAAGTATTCTATCAGTAAATGTAGGTTTTGTTGAATGTCAAAGAATCTCCTCCCAATTTTCTACACATTCAGGGGTCTATCTCCTTCTAGTTAATAGTTTTACGCTTCTGAATATGATCTGCCCTTCTTCATTCAGTCCATGAAACCTATTCTCTTTCTTCCCCTTCCCCGCTTGCCCAACATCCATCCCACTATCACATTCTTGAGCAACCCATCATCCTTTATAGCACCCTTCAGCCTGCCTTCAACACCATGCCTATTCCACATTTCCTTCAGAAGTTTTTTTTCACTCGCTCACAATCGCAAGCACTTCCTCGTCAGTCTCCCTCTCCGTCCACCTCACCTTCTCCATCCTTCTCCACACCCACATCTCAAAGGCCTGCAGCCTAATCTCAAGGCGGGGGAGTTGCAGCCGTGGGACACCAACTGTGGTTTGGTGGCCTCGAAGAGGCAATGATCCTGTCTCCGTTGGAAGTGTACGAATTCGTCAATAGGCGATGTCAAGTGGATAAGAAGAGAAACGCCCGCGATGCACTCGAAGAAAGCAGTCTTTCAGTACCTCTTAGACCTCTACCCCATGTGATAAAATGCGTATTTTTTTCCCAAGATTACTCCAAAATATAATAAATGGAGGCTCTTTTCAATGTTTGTATCTCGAAAATCTCCATTGCGGAGTGGATGCAGTTACAGTCCATTCCACACACTCGCCGCGCCACCTTACTCCCCGCTGCAGGCGGGTTGGACCAGACTCGACCGCGAGATCGAAAAACTAGGGTGAAATTTGGCGTCGCAAACGGTCGCAGCAAAACTCATCGGATTCGTACTGTGAAAGCTTCGTAGAGTTTCCTCATTTAAGTTATTGCGTGATGTTCAGCGATGTAATTAACTATTTATCTGCATATATTTAAAAAAAAGGCCAAAAAATAGGGTCCGCCATTTTGTTTAATATATTTGATAAATAATTACGAAAATGTAAGTAACCTACATTAAAACAAAGATAAGCAACTTTTTAATTTAGTAATATCACTTTTTATTCTGATTCTTTACCCATAAAGTATTAGAAAGGGCTTGATTTTAAAGATTTCGTGAGAAAATTGAGTGTAGACAATTTATTCGAAATTTGTGCAAATTTGACCTCATGCAAATTGTTCACCGTTGATTACTAAGAAAAATTTCTTGCGTCATCGCATGTACAGGTCTTTTGAAAATATTAATGCAAAGTTTCATCTTCCTGGCTTGCAAAAAACACTTTTTGAATTTTGGCCAGCTTTTTTCGATCTCAGCCCATTGTGCGGCGCTGGGAAATCGAAAGTTTTTAGGACACCAAGAACTAAAACTGCTAAATGATCATATCCAAATGATTTAAAAATCTTGTTCAATTCATATATATATATATAAAATAATTAATTTTATAAATATTTACGCGTTATTTATTTATGGAACGGCTTATAATAATGCGAATGTAATGCATTGTTAATATTTTTTTAGACAAAAACGTAGTTTTGAGAGATATCAGTTATGAATATCACAATTCAATCATTAGTGCTTATCTCTACTACAATATCAGCTGCATAACAAGCAATTATTTGTTTTAATTAGATGATATGTTCAAATTTCTCTGCTCTGCTCGACCAAGCTCTTGGCTAAGAAGCTATTCCGTAATGAATTCCATTCATTGGGATATCATTCGGAAATTTTTTTAATATGACATTTTTACCATATTCCATGGGTTATTACGATAAGAGTATGCTTGGTAGGACCCTAGAGGAGGGTCTTGAGTCATGATTGATTTCACCTGATGTTTGACAGAGAGAGAAATACATGTGAGAGGAGAAGCATTGTAGCCATTTCATTCCTGGAATTGTTCACTGCATTGTAAAGAGGAGGAAGACGGAAGTGTGGGAAGAATAGGAGGTCTAGAGGAATCATAAGGATGGACACAATTCTTTAACGGGGTATCTTCTTCAAGGCATTCTATATTTGTATAAGTGAACGAGGTAAGAGCCCTTCCAAATTTAGCATAAAGGATCATATAGGGTGTTTAGAATCCTTATCATGGGAGCATACTTGATGTAACTTAGGATAATTCAAATTTTATTTAAGACATTATCAGCGAGCGGCATCAAACAAACGAGTTAAGTTTGAAACTGGTCATTACAATCAGAAGTCATCAATTCGAATATAGGTTAGCAGTACCTTTCCATTCTAAGTACCTCTTCTCTCTGTCAGCCACTACATTCCGACTTTATTGTTTATGTTAACGCCCTCCCCCTCCTTTCGATTACCTCTGCGTTTAAACAGGCCGATACTGCTTTCTTTTCTGTCCACAGTAAAAACACTTAACTACATCCTGCCCACTGCTACAACCTAATATATTGCTGAGGCATCGGGAGTCTCATTCAGACACTTCCAACATTGTGGCTAATAGGTCACTCAGATAGGCGTTACTTTTGACATGCGTAGAAGTCCGCTGTTTTATTCTGAAGTGTGTCAAAGGTATCACTGTGAAAGAACGCAAAAAATGAAAGTGATCCTGAAAGTTTATGTCTCTCAAGGAATTAGAATGTTTTAGAATTTTAATGTACATTTGCAATAGGAATTTTACATTTCCGGTGGCAAAGGGAGTTGATTAAGGTTCATAAAAATCGTAAAGAAACAAACAGGACAAAAGGATAAATAAATCAATTATTCAGTAATTGAAATATACTATTACATATATTTACTTTTTATGTCTTCAAATGGCGCAAATCCTCTCTTGAAACACATTTATAGGAAATTCATACTTCACATACTTTACACACAATTGAATACTTCACACGGCAAATTGTTCCAATTAAAAATAGCCCTCGTCATAAAGGAGTTTCTTGCTCTGTTGAAGGCAGAGAAGATTGCTCTTACCTTGTGCTAATGGTCATAACGACCGTAACAATTCGGCTTCTCTAATTGGACACTTAAATTATAGTGTGCTTCAACACTGTAAAAAAATTATAGAATTCGAGGGACTAAGAATAGACTGAGTGACTTTCATATACTGGAGTATTTCACCAAAAATATCCACCTTTTGGATAATTAAGGGAAGTAGTAATCCATTTCGGATTATATGGCTTCAGATATGTTTTGCTATGGAGGAAATGTTTTCCCACAAGTGGTATTTTTCTAGGTATTGTCTCTAATCTGAACGATGTAAAGGCGGTTTTTAATCTTCGACGAAATGAGGGCGGCTGCAGAATGCAGGGATGACGAAGATCTAAGTGGTTTGCGTGGAGAGTGAGGGTGTGATATCTTTTGAAGATGATGATATTCTAAGAGCTCATTCTCATTATGAGGATATTATCTAATAAGAAGAATTAGAAGAGACTGAGCAGAAATAACGCAATTAAAAGATTTCGAGTGAATGACGTTCAACATGTAAGGATAAAAAAAATTGTGGCAATACTGTGAACCCCGATTATTTGGTGGAACGTTCTCCCATTATTTTGTGAAAGGTGCAGTTGATAAGGTAGCCCTTTCTCCAAGAATAATGGTCGAGGAGCCGATCGATTCCTTTTGCCTATTTGATCGACAGGAAGATTCGAGATGAAATCGTTCTGTTCTTAAATTTTGCCGACCCCGGTGGCGACGGGGTAAAGTCCTCGTAAGCTAATCTGAGGGTCGCGTGTTCCAGTCCCACCTGGGTGGGTTTTTCACCACCCAGGGCATGGATGTATGTCAAGTTCTGTTGGTCCGACCCCTGGAAAACCTGTTGACAGGCTTAGCAGCCTGTCTACTGTCATGTAGCAGCTTAGTAGGACATACGGGAAACAGAATCGTCCGGCGAGCAAAAAAAAGGAGACCATAATATTTTACCAGAAACAGGATATCACTCGGGTTCATATGGGCATCGTCAAACTGGAGGCTATTTTTGGACTCCAGAATACAGCCAGTCATTTGAGGTCTTCCAAAATGTTCCTCGACTTTGGAGTAAGATCTAAGGACGGAACCTTTTATTTTAGGCCAAAAAGGGTATACAAGCAGTTTGCTTCAAGTATTCTTATATACTTCTGGTTTGAACCTAAAGAAACTAAGTCGAAAAAGAGTCGTTGTAAGATATTACCAATACAGTCAATTAGGGATGCCACAAATTCGAATTTGGGGAAGTATTACCTCCCTGGTGAGTGCATCACTGTCGATATCACTGGCAGTGGTAGATGGGTTTAGAGACCCATGTACTTTTCGGTAATATATTCCTTTATAGCTAGAAAAGAACGAAATGTAGATATTTTGGGCAAACGATTCTTCTACAGGGTTTCCACTTCAAGGCATTACATATTGCTAATCAGATATTAAGTGTTTCAGAGCGACACAGTGAATATTATCATGATGCCTCACTACATCTCTGTGCCTGACAGAAGCGATAAAATAAGAGAGATACATTACCTAACAGATAGGTACAAAAACTCGTTCTTTCCGTGCACAATTAGCGATCACAATAAAAACGGAGCTCCACTAGACACACTCCCATAATACACATCACCATTTCACCTTTAAAAAACCTCATCCCTTACATCTTTACGCGGCTGGTGTCATAACACCCCCTGCCACACGTCCATGAGTCAATTCGCAGGGTAATATGCAGATATAGATTTTCGCATCGAATAAACGGGGCAAGAGTACTCCCTAAGTTAGAATGAAGATGCTTCTAAGAAGACGGTCGTCCTCATCATGTGGGCAAACGTAACCGATATCAGTCAAAGGTGGGAACAGGAAACTTCCTTTCTCATGCGTCATCTTTTTTCGAGCAAACTGAGAGCTCAAGTGAAGTAAAATTTTCCGGAAATAATCTAGTCCGCAGACACTCGATACGACCATTCGGACTCGATGCGACATATCTGAAGACCAGACAATTTTCCTAGGCTTGTGATGCAAAAATCGAAGAACTATATCTATTTCATGCAAGCTCTTGGCTGGCAAGGAGGGCAGGTTGTAAAACTCAATCCGTTCGAGGAAACGAGAGAACAGCTACGCATGTCGGGTTAGATTCATGTGGGCGGGGGCAACTGAAACCATGGTAACTCCAAACCCAGCGAGATGTAAGTACATATTTCATCCAAATGCCACACAAGCATAAATCATTATTACTGACAAAGTAAAGTTTAAAATCATGTAATTACTTTATCATTTATGACGATCACAGTCATACATCGAAATTTTCGGGTAAGGAGTTGGTGTCGTGGCATAAGTTCTGTCCTCTCATCCCAGTTAATCGGGGTCTAAGTTCGGGTCCTGGCAGTAGCGTGTCACATTTTGAGCATTTCCTCGGACAAAGTATTTCGAGTGAAATACTTTGTCCGTCCCATGAGACTAAAACTGTGGTTCCCTCGGCGTATTTCGTTGAGAGTAGGCTAATGACGACGCCGGATTTCTCTCCACCTTCCTCCATTCCCAAAAAAATCCTTAGTAACGAACCTGCCTACCTATTCTAAATTGCGCAAATGACCTCACTTGTCCTGCCTCCCCGTCTGACTCCCGATTGGATGTTTTGGACACCAGCTATCAGCCAGACATTTTAGGTCTTTTAGAGTGTTCGTAGCCTTGGAGTGATTTAAATTGACCTTTATTTAGGCCATATTGAGCGTATCAGCAGTTTGCTTAAAAATATCTTATCAAAATATCTATCTAAAAAATTGCTTCAGAGATACTTGAGGTTTGACGATAAAGAGATGTTGTCGGAAAGGAGTTCTGATAAGCTTGCACCCACTCAGTCCATATGAAATGCCATAAATTCTTCAAATAAATGAAATGTAGAGGAAAAATGATAAGCTTGCACTTTTACGGCCCATTTGGAATGCCGAGAATTCGAATTTTGGAAAGTATTCTTATTTCCTTAACGGCAATTAATTCCGTCTAAGCTAGAGAAGAACGGAATTCAGACTTTTTTGGGCAAACGATGCTTCCTCAGGGTATCTTACTCAAGTCATTCTACATATGGGAGAAGTAAACGAGGAAAGAGCAGTCCCAAATCTAGGATAAGGATCGTAGAGGATGTAGGTAGTCCTTATCATGGGAGCAAACGTACTTGGAATAATTATAACAACCTTGCGACTGGATCAGAAATTGAAAAATAAAACAATGACAACGGTAGGAGCTATGCAAAAGAATTATGCAGGTAAATTTACTTCCTAAACGCTCTCGTTCCAAGCAGTTATTGATATTTGGATTAACTAGCAATGATAAAGGTATCATAGGACCCCCCCAAAAGGGAATGTCTGTAATGTTGTTGTCGGCCATGCATATGATAGTGATTTGCTTTCGAGAAATAAAGTAAACATAAATAATTTTGTATTATAATGCCAATAAGTGTGGCACAGATTAGATGTAGAAATGGTTTAGTCTTACACTAGGATGAGAAAAAAAGTGTACAATTTGTGAATCTTTTAGACGTGCGCAGAATTTCCCATGTCATTTTTACTTTACTAAATCTCCAGTGGAAAGTAAATAAGTTGGACTGCCGGCTTGGTTTTCCGGAAGTATTGGCAGAAAATACGTAATTTTGTCTCAAATATCACCTAACAATGATATACGACTGACTATTTTATGTGAACTGGACGTTTACGACAAAATTATAAATTCAACCTTATGAAAATCAAACGAAAAATGGAGCGCGCACACACTGATAAATGGACCCAGGAGGGGGGCTTTTTCTTTTGGAAATGATCTGTCATATCACACGGGTATATTCTGCCGAAAAAATGGTGCCACGAAATTTGCAATTTGTGGACGAAAATAATTAGGTTTTAACTATTTATAGATTGCAAAAAAAAACTTTTTTAAGAAGCCGTTTCATATATTGTTTTACAATTCTGTGTAAAACATGATGACTACGAGAGGGTTCATTTTATGATAAGTAATAACTATGATTATTGATAGCTCATGTAGTTTATCTTATTCCACTGGGTATGCAGTTGTTTCATCTCATTATAAGGGATGGCAACGGAAAAATGTCTCTCTTTAGCTTTGGACTTCCTAGTACTGTCCCCTAATAGATCAATATCTTCCCACAGGAACTCGGTATCGATCTCTTTCGGATCCAGTAACGCAATACGATGCGCAGTAAATCAGCCATAGAGGCCATCATACGCTGTAATACGATCACCTATGCACATTTTTAGTGGTGACTTAAGGTTTATATTCAATTTTAATGGACTATGAAATGTTTTATGATCTTACCGTGATAATCATCATCAACGCGAAGATAAGCAAGTACTGCGGTCAATTTTCTCGTGTTTCGCCATGTAAACTTCAACAGCTTAATATTCGCATCATTGAACTGTCATTTTTACAAAAATTATAAATAATGAAATAAAAAACTTTAAAATTATTACATAAAAATTATGAAACTGCTGAAAAAGACTGACAGCCACTGGAAGAAATAAATGGTAATATCACATGGTTTATAAAGTTTCCAATGGGGAAAAAACATAAACCCACTCATTGCTGGTCATAAAGATTTCACCAAAAAAATTAATAACATACAAAGGAAAGCAAGGCGGTTCGTTAAAACCTGCTACGAGCAAACATATAGTGTCTCACAACTTTTAGAGGGATTAAGTTGGGAGCCCCTAGAGACTCGGAGGCTACAAGTTACTTGAGATTTTCAGAAGTGATATTTTTCAGAGCGACACAGTGAATATTATCATGACTCCTCACTACATCTTTGGGTCTGGCAGTTGCGACAAAATAATAGAGATACACTGCCGAACAGTTTGGTACAAAAACTCGTTCTTTCCGCGAACGATAAGCGACCACAATAAAAATTGAGTTTCACTAAATACACTCCTATAAAACATATCACCGTTTCATCTCCCAAAAACTTACATCTTTAAAGGGCTGGGGTCCTAACATACCCTGCCACACGCCCATGTGGCGGCTCGCAGGGTATTATGTAGATGCACTCCAAGTTATTGCTCGGTACATCATTTTGTGGAAGACATTTAAAAGCTGGCTCTCGTTCTGTCAATAAGTTAGTAGGGTGGTGTATTTATGAAGGAGTTTAAAGTTTTACAATAAATTAAACGGTTTCATTAATTTTAGTATCGACTGCGGATTCATAAGGTTGCGAATGTAATTTTAGCACGGGGGTTTACTTTCGTCACGCTACTCACACGATTTCAATTACAATCTCACGAGAAAATGGAGGACAAAGTTACTAGATCGCCTTCCCTGGGTTTTCCAAAGCATTGTCTCTGGATATCATTGGTTGCCTTGACAATCTTCCCCTCTATTTATACATTTATATCCTGTAGACAGTAATTACTTAGTATTTATCTCTACGCGATCCAGTTGCTCTCATTACTGGGCTAGTTGCGAGGAAATCAGAGAAGAAAATGGCCGGGTGATGGATGAGGTTGTTTGGCGAATGATAAAAGGCGGAAAAAAAGATGCGACTGAGATGTTTCGAGTAGCCTTCTTGGAAAAGGAGAGAAAGCAGACGCCCAGATGCGTTTAATAGAGTAATTTTTCTCACGGGATAACAAGTGGATCATGTTCCACTGGGGGCGTTTATATTGGAGTTAATATCTATTTTATGGCTGAATGCATTTACGCTTCTTCGTCCACATAATTCCCTTCAGGCCACCTCTAGGGCGTTTGGCAATTACCACCAATATGCGTTGTAATTGAGAAGTAATTTTCACTAAACCATTAGAATGCTACCAATCATTCAGAAACTATTTCCATTAGAGTATATTGCAACTACATCAACGAGACACAAGAGTTACATTGGGATGATGCGAAATGTGACGTTAGTACTACGTGGCAGATTAATTCACAAGCATTAGGGAGCAAATCAACTAATCAGCTACACTAGCTGCCGATTAAACTTACTTAAAAGTCTCAGTGGCAGCCATTATTGCCTCTTATTGATCGCGGGAAGAACGACATTTTAAACCAGTCCGTTTTTGTTGTCAATTTCTCTGATTTTATCCTCATGATTCACCCATTTGACGTGACTGAAAGGGGAGAAAGTCTGGCTCATTTCAGCACAAACGAGCTTGCACTAACGCGATTTTTCGTATAACCCTATTTTTTTTGGAAAATAAAAACTTAACTTTTATCAACATAAGGTTTTTCCAGGCGGTACAATAATATCTACACAACATTCAAGTTAAAAAAAATTGTAAAAATATACTGAGCAGTCTTTGTGTCCTTCAGTTCCAATCACCTGTTCAATTTTAAGAAAGGGATTCACATTAGTGCAAAGTGGGTCATAAAAGAGAGATTACAATATTATTTGTCACCATATCACCTTGAAAAGGACGGATATACGTTTTCAAAATCATAGTTGACTATATATTTTGCCTTATGCAAAGATGAGGATTCGTGCAACGTGATTAAATCGCTCGCACTGGATATCTTCAGTTATATAGCCGTTCTATAGATGAAGTTAACGCAAGTATAGGTTTGTCGTCGATTTCCACTGTTGTGCCAGCGATGCCGGGATCCATAGTGTAACTTGATATGATACCCGTGTAAAGTCATAGATGAATAGGATTAGAATTTGGTCGAATTTGAATAATAATGGCATAAATTAGGGCGCCACTCCATGTTTTCATCTAGGCCAGACCTTTGTGGAATGCTCATACATGTTATCGATGGCTGAAAACTATGAGATATAGGCGTAATTTACTGTTTCCAACCGTATGCATACTACAGCCCAATTTTAGAACGAGGACGAAATACGCAGGAAATGAGTAGCCCTCCATACTTCTCCTCCGCGCTCTCTGGTAACTTTGATTTCGCTTTAATTTTGCGTAACATTTCTCTATGACCCGGCTTTTACCAACGAGTGAGTCACTTGGCTCATTTTCTGCCGTAAGTTCCTAGCGTAAGCGTAAGTTTCTAAGCTCATTGGGATTGAGGCTTCTTGTTTAAGTCTCATGAGAGTAATATCTTTTTCTTATTTACAGGTAGTTGATACATTGATTTATTTCCATTACTTTCTCTGTAATTAATTGTGATGCAAATGAGACTACTTCAGCAGTACCTACTCAACGTACGCACTTCGTGAAAAGTGACTTTCCTCCACAAAATTTGTTAATGCAAAGTTGAGAAAAGTTGTCTCTGTTGCATTTAGATGACCATATGAGAAACTAGCTTATGGAAAAGCACAATAAATTGGACTGAGCGGAATGAAGACAAACAGAGAAGAAATAAACATTATGGATTGGAACCAGATTTAACAGGACACACCCTGAGACACAATGGGTTTATGAAGAACATGATTAAAGGAAAAATAGAGGGAAAAGTCCCCAGAGGAAGATCTAGGAATAAGTTCATGGACCAAATAAAGAGAAAAATACACAAGAAAAGATACCAGGAGGTATGGGCATTGGCATTAGATAAGTAAGAATGGAGGGCTGCAGTCTTAGCAGCTACAAAGAGACTTAGGATTAAGCGATCAATGGTGATGATGAGTCTCTAAAAGATAAGATTGTCGGCTTCGGCCCCCAAATATATTAGGAACTGACATCTAAGAGATATTCAAGAAGAATAGATAGTAATCAGATATCCATTTCTTGAAATGACTCGGGATCGACTGACTAATGGTAAACTTTTTGCCACGATGAAAATATTCAATCCTCTACCGGTTTACAGAGGCAAAACTCATTTACTTTTGTAGTAGCTGAGTAATTAATATGCTTGCATTAATTTTATGGAGTCATTTGGAATGAAGTTACTGCCAACTAATAAGATCATGAATTCATACCCCCATACTCTTGACTTGTGCTTATTTTTCAGGGGTATCAAAATTAAATTCCGTAACTTTCCGAGAGTCCAATGATGAAATGGCGAAATGAATATCTGATGATTTTAATCGAACAGCGGCGAGGAAAGCTATTAAGGGTTCAATTACATCGACTACTTACGCCCGTTTTGCGCATGATTCGATGCATTTCAATTAGAAATCGCGGGATGCATCAATTATGGCCGTTCAAAATTGACATGAGATCCCCACGATATCGCGGTCGCATGCCTCCGTGTCAGTCCGTGCGCCCACGCCATGTTTTGAAGCTTTAATCTCAGTCCGAATACGTCGATGATGTGGAGGCGCATCCTCGCTAATGGTTCGTTCGCATTTAAACGAAAAGAGAGATTCTTTCGAGGTGGAACAGACATGGGAGTATTACTATTTGAGGCTAGTGGGCGCTAAATTAAATTACGGTTCAAAATGTTGAGGTGGAGCCCAAAAGACGGCATTGCACCCTTAAATTGTTATCCAAAAACGTATAGTGAGAATAATTACTAGTAAAAAGCGCTTTGAGCATTCCTACCCCTTGTTTGTTAGCCTGAAGTTTTTGCCATTGAGATATGTTTGATTTTAAGGTCTTAAAGCTATTCTTTTTAAGAAGTGATAATTTTCCAGAAAGGCCTTGTACAGTAAAATGTTATAACTTACGGAGAAGCATTGAATTTCATATTCCAAAGCCAAAGCTCTTATTATTTAAAAGGTCGTTTTTGTTCATTGGGCCAAAAACTTTTGATAATTTACCGAGTGACATTGAGGAGGTAAAGAGTAAATATATTTTTTGAAAAAGGTCAGAGATTGGCTATTATCTCATAATGATATAGAAGTTTTATCATGATTTCATGGTTATGTATTGTATAAAAAATTGTGATGTAATTTGTTTTGCCATTGTTATATTTCTAACACACTAAAAACATTGTAAGCAGCTAATTTTTATCCCTGTATGTTCTCGTTTATTGGTTTATTCTTCATTTTTTGCTCGTCTTGTCAAAAAAGCTATTGCTATATGTTTCAATGGTATATTTTGAACGCATGAATAAGTGCTGGTAGGTTCTACACTGGTGTTAACCATTGAATCTACCTAAAGCCTCACATTTGGGTTACTAAACTGTTTTCTGTAATATTTTTAAAGTGGAGCAATAAATTTATCTATCTCATCTTAATGCAGGTTGTAAAAAAATTAGATACGGCCGAGAACTTTAAGGACAAATTCCTTTCATGTAATGGAGGAAAATATGTTTTATGATTATGAGTCTGGAAACAGTTTATTTCCATGTTGGAACTCATTTTTTTACCACTTTTCATTAATAATTAGTAAAAATAACTTTTAAACCTCGATAAAAACATTTTTTAACAATTAACATGGAACACCACAAAGTTGAACCGAGTTTTATTTCATTTATTTTAATTACATTATAAACAATAACCACGGGAGACGTACAGGAAAACTACGTGCCACCGTATCACATGAAAGATGAAAATTTGGAATATTCATAAGGTTGGCTAAATAATAAAATTAAAATGCGCCCAGATGAAGATCAGCAAGATTTATAAAAGGCTGATATGACAATCTCGTCAGTATTAATGACCTCTTGCAACAACTGGGATAGGATACGCTTTCTGATCGCCGATAATAAAATAGACTTAATCTTAGACTCTCTCAAAGTGAATCTCTCTTTGATGATCTCTTTAAGTGAATTCAAAACCAATTTATTTTTCAACAAAGTCTATTTGCAAACCCTAACATCTACAGTGGATCAAATCGTGAGAGTAAAATTAGGAAAATAGAAGGCAGAACGGACCGGTTCAAAATATCGCGTGTCTCGCGATTAGTAAGTGACCATAATGGTTGATATTGAGACTTAAGTAGGTCAGAGGACAAATAGCTGATTAGTTGATTTTCTCCCAATTGCTTACTTTTTCATCTGCCACGTTGTGCCAGCATAACGTTTCGCATGATCCCTGTATGACTCTTCGGTCTCGTTTACGTAGTTGCATTTTACATTGTTTGAATAGTTTCTGTAGCACTGGTAACACACCTATTGTGTAGTGCACGTTGGTGAAAGTTACATGCATATTAGAGAGCATGTTGGTGATAATGCCGATGCCATCCCAGTTTCTCCTTGTTTTGCGATCTAAAGTTGCTCCCTGTATAAATATTCAAGGTCCTTCGGGCATTCTTTATAAGAAGTGGCTTTAAATCTTCTTTGTACGATAAGCCGTATATTGGGGATGCAAAATCGGTCGAAAAAGGTTCAAAGCACTGTATATAAAAGATGTTTTGTGCATCTTAGCCCCAAAGTGTATAATAACTTACCACCTAATGTAAAGGATGTCAACAATGTATTCATTTTCTTGCAAAAAGTGAAGGTGTGGCTTTTCTCTCTTTCTTTTGAAAGAGTGGGACTACTTTTGGTATAATAATAATTATTTTGTATAATCATTTTTTATTCGCCATTGACAATATACAATCTTTATATGCAAAATATTGCCATCGGCACAAAAAATTAATTTTTTATATATATAATTACAATTACTAAATAATTGTTTACAAAAACTGAATGTATTGTCACATATTTTGCATCACATTCGTGCACCAATGTTTTTTGATGGTAGTTCCAAACAGGGAAACCTTAAGAGCTACCTAAAGCTCATATGCAAAATTTATAAAATTTATATATTTTTGTAACTGTATTTTCTCTGTATCAAAGGTATATGAGCAATCTATCTATCTATAACTCACCTACTGCCAAACATCCTTGAGGTGGCTTGCAGGATAATACGTAGGATAAGATGTAGAAACAGTTTTTTACATTAAATGTTCAAAATGCCCTCCTTTAGCATAAACACATCAATCAACCCGCCGTCGAATTGAATTACGGATGTACTGATGCATCCTTGGAGCACTGCGTATGGCTTCGCAGCCTCCCGCAGTACAATCACAAAGACTCTCTGCATTTTGTGCCGGAGTTCGATACACAAGAGCTTACAAATGTCCCCACAGATAAATGTCTTGTGGGTTTGGGTTATTTTTTCAGTTTGTTTCCCATATTTAATATATGTAAAATGAAGAGTTGTAGAAAAATGTGTTCTAACATGGAATAAAAGCGTTGTCGGAACCATATCCATATAACATACTTTCTTCTTCTATGTGTGAGAAATGTGTCACGAAAGTTTGACCATGCTTGTTGTTACAAACAGAGTATTGCTTGAGGTAGATTTATACAAGAGATATTAGGTTTCCAGGTCATTCTTGGTGGGATTATTTTCAGCAAAACAAGTTAGATACTTGTTTTGACACTAAAAATGCTGGTACAGTGTACAGTCCTCATGTTGTGGTTGCCTTAGAGGTAGCCCATTCAACCTTCCGCCGCCATCTCTGATGGATCGCATGAGATTTAGATCTAGTTCCTACGTATCCTTCTAAACTTGCCAAGAGAGATAGAAAGCCTGAATAGCGTAGTGGTCTCGACATTGGCCCGGAAAGCCAAATGTTCGTCCGAACATAACGTGAATGTTCATAAAGGCCATTGACGCCCTACGAAGAATAACCTAGGCTGAGAAAATCTTCATGGGTAAAGGAAAACTGCGGTGTTCAAAGAAGATAGACCCACAAACTAGAAAAGAGTATTTTAAAGCATTCGTGTGGAGCGTGCCACTCTATGGACCGGAAGCAAAAACCACTGGAAGAGATGACCAGAACAGATTAGAAGCCTTCGAAAACTGAAGCTGGAGAAGGATGCTGAAGGTAAAATAAACGGATAAAATAAGAAATGATGAATTTTAGAGACTATTAGGAGAGGAAAGGACCAAATGGTTCAATATGCAGAGAAAAAAATTAAAATAAGTGTGTTCCTTAACATATGTCAGAAATATCATCACGTGGGACGGTATAAGTACAACGGATATCAAGCGAAGAATACCCTAGGCTAAGAAAGCGTAGAAGAGGAAAGGGTCATATGGAAAAACATGCAAAAAAGGAGAACTAGATGAATTGAATACACTCTGAGGTACAATGGGTCTGTGAAGAAAATAACTGAAAGTAAAATTGAGGGAAAAGTCCCCAGAGAAAGAATTTCCGACTCCGGTCCAGGCCGATTTTTCCTCAATTCAATTTCAACGTATTTCACCTCCGTGTTTGCGGCAGGCTTGAATATTGGCTCGCAAAAACTAGGTCATATCCCAACATTAGAATAAATAAACCCTAATAGATTTATGGTACAAGAGAGAATGGCGTGAGGGAAAGGGGAATATCGGGAAAGTCGTGGTTGAATGTGCTTGAAGATTCCTCTTCTCTGCTCAGAAATCCGTAGGTTGGTTTGCAGTCGTGGATTTCAGTCTCCATACTTCCCGATCTTCAGCCAGCCTCTTCAACTTCGAGTAGGGATTACTGCCCATATCCTCAACGATCTGTTCGATATAGCCCTATCTAGGTCTGCCTCTCGCATTTTAAACGAAGAATGCTTATCAAGCATGTTGAGAGAGTTGGAAGCAGTCAGTACGATATGAACATCAATGGAGAAAAGACAAATATAATTGAAACGAGCAGGATGGGAACTAATGCCGAAGTCATGCTAAATGGGCAAAGACTTGAGACAATACAAGAGTTTGATTATCTTGGAAGGGTAAATCACATCATACGGGAGTAATGCTAAGATTTTATCAGCAGAATTAATCAGGCCAAGGGTAGAAGATATTTCAAGGGGAAGATATTTTCTGAATCTTAAGAATTGGAGGGGGTGTATGAAGCAATTGTTGAGTGTGACTGAAGCAAAAGAGTCACAATGGATAGGACAGCATGCAGGACATTATTGAGACATAGCAAGCGGTACAGGATTATCACCAAGAATCAGATTTCTGGGCAGAATTTCTGTCAACCGACCATGGTTTTGGAATTATGATAACCTTGAAAATGGTACATAGGGTGGAAAATACTGTCGGTTATCAGAATTAAAAATATAGCATGTAACCTAGATCTCTTAACTGTACTTCATTAATTCTCTAAAGAATTCAATTTCGTACCAAGTGTAAAATGGGCTTAATGCCTCTACAAGATGTGAAATACTATAGGAACCTATAGGTTTAGTAGCAGTAGCACATTTCTCCTTTGTATTTTGTTGGTTATATCTCCCTGTGCAGAGTCCCTAATGCTCACGGAACCTGCACGCGTAAAATCCCGAGAATTTTTTCTGACTTTCAACAAAACATAACCTTAACCGAGATTACAAAAAAGAAAAAATCTCTTAGTATTTTCCACACTTGAAACTTTATTCCTGACCCAGGTTTCAATTGCCTTGCAATCATTTTTAAAGGTACATTATACATGGAATGCGAGTTAATATATAGATCTGGGGAGGGGGAGGGGTGGGGGAAGAAGTGGTTGGTTGACGTCGGAGACGTGCGTCACGGTCAGTGGGAGGTAGTGGGGGGAAAGGTATGGATAATAGGAGAGAGTGGGAGGGAAAAACACATTCATTTAGGAGATTCTCACTTATGTTTTTGGCAGCACTCAAAATTTCAAAATGTTCTAAGTAGTCCAATTTGACCCCTATCTTCTCAACATGTAGCACTTCCGGCAAAAAGTCACTTGAATGGTCCTCTTCGATTAAATGTTTGGCAAGGGCTGATGAGATACCTCCTTTCACCCAACACGCTCTATGTTCTCGAGCCCTTACAGAGATGGCTCGACCACTTTGTCCAATGTATATCGAAGCACAATTGGGAGTAGTACATTAAAGCTTATATAAACCACTTCTGTTCACAGGTGTCACTTTGTCCTTTGAGTTGAACAACAACTTGCCCAGAGTTTTTAGAAACATTAAAATTGTTCTTTGGGAAGGCGTCAATTAATTTATAAGATATGTTCCCAAGAAAGGGAAGTTTACACCATCATTTGAGTGGCTCGTCATGTTTGTAAAAACTGAGTGAAGTGATAAATTTAATAGTTTCTTTCTTAGTTACACGTTTTAATATTTTATCAATTAATTCTTTCTTATATCCATTATAGAAAGCGATCAATTTGATTATGTTCAAATCGGATTGGAAGTTGGGCTCGGATTGTGGTATAGAAACAAGGCGGTGAATCATGGAATAAAAGCTAGAATGCTTGTGAAAATGGTGATGGCAAGAATCATTAGAAATAACTGCGTCAGTTTATGTGGGTTTGCGGAAGATTGAGAATTCATGGTAGCCATGTGTTCTGTCTATTGTTAGGTCAAGGAAATTAATCTTATTTCCTCCTGTCTCTACCGTGAACTTTATAGAATGGTGTAAATTGGTTAAAACATTTAAAAACCTGTCTATTTGATGAAGACTGCCTGTCCATACACACAGCACATCGTTAACATATCGGAACCAATAAAAAACGTTCTTGACGAGAATATTATTGGAGTTAAAAAGTTTTCCCTGTAAATTGTTCATAAAAATGTCAGCTAATAATGGAGATAATGGTGAGCCCATAGCAAGGCCATGAGTTTGTTTATAAAACGTACCATCAAACACAAACTAATTTTGTCTTAAACATAATTGTAACAAGAGTTCTAATTCTAAGGTCTGTCGAGGATTTGGGTTTGTATCTTTAACTAGGGCTAAGGTCAAGGAAACTGCCTCCTGATCCGGGACAGACGCGAACAAGTTTTTTATGTCAAAAGAGATGAGCTTTGAGCTTGGAGAAGGTTTTAGTGGTGACAATTTCTGGGAAAGTTGGGGTGGAGTTTTTTACTGTCCACTTAGATTTAAAACGGGAAAACTCGCGAAGGAGAGAGTTTAATTTTGAAGCGATTTTATGCGAGTGTGCAGAGAAGTGAGAAACAATTGGTCTAATGGGTTTATGGGTTTTTATGGGTTTTTTTCGGTAGCCCATAGAGTCTCGGGGGCAATGGGTTCATATTAACAAATTTCCACTTCTGAGATGGACAAGCAAGGGAAGAACACACAGATAAGGTATCTTATAACTTCTTCTGAAAACATGCGGTCGGATCTTTTGGTAAGGTCACAAACTGATCGTCGCTTAAAAACAATAATACTTTTTTAGCATAATCACCTTAATGAATCAGAATCTCCTTAATGAATGTGTTTTTCCCTCCCACTCTCCCATATAATCCATACCTTTCCCCCCACCACCTCTCACTGACCGTGACGCACGTCTCTGATGTCAACCAACATCTTCTTCCCCCACCCTTCCCCTCCCCAGGTCTCTATATATTAACTCGCATACCATGCATAATGTAACTTTGAAAATGATTGCAAGACGATTGAAACCTGGGTCAGGAATACAATTTTTAAGTGTGGAAAGTACTAAGAGATTTTTCTTTTTCGTAATGTCTGTAGTGACATTGAGTTTATAACCCTAACCAGTAGATTACTTAAATGTAGTGCGATGCAATTGAAATTAGAGACTAACTCCGGCATCACTCGTTGAAAATCAGAAATATTCTTCATAATAAAACAGGTAACTTTACCTGATTCCACACATTATTTCTCTAACCGATCCGTGGTACCTATAGCCTAACCAGAGCGAAGTAGCATATCTCTTTTACTTTTCGAGGCCCTAAAATTATAAGCTTGATATATCCTGATTTCTTCAATGCTGTGCCGCAAGAGATATGTACTATCAGAGTATTAATCCATTATTTCATTTTTATCTCGAGTCGTCTGCTGCTCGAGTCAGCTCTATAACGTCACGCGCAATAAGACTCATTTTGGTCGTAGGAACGACCTACTTTGTATCACTGTTAATATACCGTTATTGAGACTACATTTAAATGAGGATTTTGCCCCAATAATGGATTCCATGGTGTAACCGTTGAAAAAAGTCCCTTAGCCAATGTCGACTTTCGACTAGGTGGAGCATTATTTTTCCGAGTCATGATAATATTTTCTGTGCCGCTCTGATAAATATCAGTTCTAATTCCTCAAGCAACCTAAGCCTAGCGTGTAGCCTCCGAGTCTCTAGGGGTTCTCACATTAGTCTCTCTAAAATTTGTGAGACACTATATGTACGCTCGTAGCAGTTTTTAACGAAGCGCGTTGCTTTCCTATGTATTTTATTAAATATTTGGGTCAAATCTTTATAAGCAGGGTCCCAAATGCTCGCGACGTATTTGAGGTGTGGCCTAACCAAAGCGAAGTAGCATCTCTCTTTTACTTTTTCATCCGAGGACCTTCCTATTATACGTTTAACAAATCCTAGTTTCTTTAATGCTGTGCCACATATGTTTTGTATGTGTAATCCCCACGATATATCAGAAGTAAAGGTGATTCCAAGATATTTTACTGTATCTGAAGATTTTATGTTTACTCCACCCACACTATAGGTATGGAATTTTTGTGATGACTTTCGCAGGAAGTGAAATGTGGTGCATTTGCTGATATTTAATTCTAACCCCCACTCCTGGCACCACGAATGAACGTTGTTTAGGTCCGATGACGGAGCTTCTAAGTCCGCGCCTTCGCTTATTTCACGGAAGATAACTGTATCGTCTGCAAACATCTTAATTTACTGCTAACTCGAGAACTTTGGTCATTAATAGAAATAATGAATAAAAGAGGACTGATCACACTTCCTTGAGGAACACCGGATGTGACTTCAACCAAATCAGAGCTAAAACCATTAATAACTACTTTTTGTTTTCGATCACTGAAAAATTTACTAATCCAACTTATTATATTTCTATTAACTCCGCATGATTGCAATTAATATATGAGTTTTTTGTGAGGAACCTTGTCGGGCGCCTTCTTGAAATCAAGGAATATGCATCGACTTGCTTTTTCGATTCATCTGTTTTTAGGATATCATGAGGGAAGAGAGCAAGCTGTGTTTCGCAGGACCTGCCCTAACTGAAGATGTGATGACTGCTATGTAAGAAGTTACGATTATCCAAGACTGTCATAATATTGCTAACGACAATGTGTTTGAGGATCTTGCATGAAAAAGGTGTTAACGATATAGGCCGGTAATTTCCTGGGTCACTTCTATTTCCTCTTTGGAAATATCGGAGTGACATTGGCTATTTTCCAGTCTTGCGGCACCTGGCCTTCGGACAATGATTTGCTAAATATAGTTTCTAAGAATGATGCAATCTGTGGTGCTAACTCCTTGAGTACGCGTTTAGGTATTCCTTCTGGACCTGGGGACTTGCTACTTTTAATCAAACGCAGTTGTTTAATTATTCCATCACGTTGAATTTTTATGTCAGGCATCGGCTCGTTAAAGTCAGGAGTGTCTAAATTGTGTATTGTGTCATTCTTATTGAATACACTTTCGATGTAGTGGTTTAATAAATTGGCTTTGTCGATACCTTTGGTGACCACTTTTCCGTTTGTATCCATTAAAGACTCTACTGTAGAATATTTGCCCTCTCGTGTAAGACCAGAATGACTTGGGGTTATCATCTAGTAATTCACCCAGGATTTTTTCTTGAAGTTTCGTAGAGTAGCGCGCTGTAATTCTTCGTTTTGAGCGTTGAGCAACGTATATTTCTCTCGCCGCAAGCTCTGTTGTTTTGTTACTTAATTTAATAGAATTTTTTATAGATTGTGTAGTTTCCATTGTCTCCTTAGCTCCCGCCTTATTTCATGGTTTTACCACCGAGGTACTTTGCTCACCCGTGTGAATTTGTATGGAATATAGTCATCGATTCCTTTACTTAGTATTTCCAAAAAATATCTCAATGATACTTCGGTGCTCTCGTTCTTTATTGTGGCAACGAATTTCGTGAATGAAGCTTCTAATGTCTCTCCAAATTTTACGTAATCGCATTTTTCAAATAAGTAGACTGTACGTTTAGGTTTTACTGTGGAATCTACTGTTGTTATCAAAGCCGTAAAAGTTACTTCATGATCACTTTTGCCTTCGAGGATATTGACGTGATTGTATGGTGACTAACAGCAGAAAGATCTAATATTTTATTACCTCTCGTTGGCTCGTTTACTATTTGAGTAAGAGAGTGGTGTGAAAGTGTATTAAGTAAGGTCTCGCTTATATCACGCTTACTTGAACATAGTTCAACGCTATTGGTTATCCAATTTATAGCCGGGAGGTTGAAATCCCCACCGATAATCATCACGCTTTTTTTATCATTCGAGGTAAATGATGTTAATTGAGTTTATAATTTGTACAAAACGTGGATTTTGGAGTCTGGTGGCCTCTAAAACGAGCATATATGCATATTTCGTTTGTTTTGTTGCTTAATGGTACACCATACGCTCTCTATTTCATTGTCGTCTAATTTATGCTCGGAACTATTCAAATTCGATTTAACTGCTAAAAACACTCCGCCGCCAGTCCTATTTGATCGATCACGTCTCTAGACTTTATGTCCTGTCGGAAAAACTTCGCTATCGTCAATATCCTCTGCAAGCCAGCTCTGTTCTAATTACTATATCTGCGTTTTCAAATAGATGCTCAACTTCGGCACGTTGGTATTTACGCTGCGAAAATTTACTATTTCTAAATTTATATCGCATTTAGCTTGTTGAATTTCGGTTTGCTGTTTTATATAATTCTGCGAGTTATCTTTTTGATGGTCTCTGAAATCACTGAGAAGCGAGTTTTTCTTTGAAGTTTCGCAGTTATCTTGAAATCGCGTGTTGGAGCTATTTTCGATACGGAAGTAACATTTATTTTTTTACGCTTCTCTCAAGTTTTTTCGGCAATGAAGGCCTACGTTACACGGATCGAACTAAACCGCGTTCACAATTGTATTTTTTTTCAGCTTAGTGCACTCAAATTCGTCTAGATAGTGGCACGCTGTGCTTCCTAAAAACGTGCGGTTGAGGCACAGGAGTTTTAGAGAAGTTTGAGAACGTGGAGGAAGCTGAAGGATGTTGGGTGTCCAAGAGGATTTAAAAGATTTGTCGGAAGCATGGGGTGAACTGGGTCGGGTTTCCCCGAAGCGTTGTCCGAATGCGTTCCGAAGTGTCAAAGGCCAACGAATAGGATTTCGTCTGCGGCGACGAATCGACCTGAAGTCTTGCAAGGGAGAGGAAAAGAGCGGTCCACTCTTTCTTGGGACATCAAAAGAGCGTATTTCCTCCAGAGAAGATAGAAAAAAGATGAAGGGAAGACTGCTATGACCACTCTTGTCCCTTGGGGTGTCTCTATGGCTACAGATTTATTTTTTATGCATGAATTTAAACAAGACGGTGCTATATCACCATGTGCATTCATTGTGATGAATTAATGTATTACAAGAAAAGTAAAGTTGAAATTCAATGATGGTTCAGACTGATATCGTGATTTTTTAACATGGTTTAATTTTATGAAATTATGAGGCCAAGAATTGCAAAATCAGCTGAATAAATGGAATCAACAAATGAAGCTCGATGGACTGAAAATGTCAAATAATGATGATAGGCAGAGATAATAATATAAAATCACATGTTGGCTTACCATTAATAACACTTGATAACGCCTCTTACCTAGGAGACACTGCAACTATTAATTTATTGATGGCAGAATTGAATGGAAGATTGAATCGATCAGATTAAATAAATTAGGTAAACTTATCCAAAACATTAAACGTTTAGTATGAGACAGAAAGGTACCGCAATAAGTAAAATTGCTTAAGTCTATAGCATGCCTACTGTATTATATGCAAGAACAGGTTGGTACAAAACTTGAACCAAGCCAGTAATTCAGTGCAGTAAAGAAACTGCCGGAGAAATTAATTTTTTGGGAATGATTTTAAGGAAAACTATATTTTACATATTATAATTTATCTTTACAACCCCGAATACAACGCATTTTGCCAATTTATGTCGGGTGAATTACAACAACAACAGACGAACACAGATGCACCCATGCCCTGAGTGGTGATAATTCCTCCCAGGCGGGATTCGAACCCGAAACTGTCGGGTTAGCAGGCAAGGATTTTACCCCGTCACCACCGGGGCCTGCTGAAATGAGAAAAATTCAAATACTGGCGCAAGAGAACAATGAAATACAAAGGGTGTGATGCAACTTATAAATGGCAAAAGAATTAGATGGACGGGTCACGTCAAGAGAATGATTGACGCAAGAATACCAAAAATGCTGCTGGAAAAAAGTGAAGGTAAAACACTGACAATGAGATGAAGACACAGAAAATGCCGGGTGGATGAGTGCAAAATGACTTGGAGATTAAAGGATATCATTGGGAAGGAACCATGACTCGGAGAGACCCCTAGAGACTCGGAGGCCACACGCAAGGCTTAAGTTGCTTGAGAAATTCAGAACTGATGTTTTTCAGAGCGACACAGAGAATATTACCACGACGCCTCACTACATCTCTAGGTTTGAAAGATGCGACAAAATAAGAGAGATACATTGCCGAACAAATAGGTACAAAAACTCGTTCTTTCCGTGAACGATAAGCGACCACAATAAAAATTGAGCTCCACTAAATACACTCCTATAATTCATGTCACCATTTCATCTCAAAAAAACTTACACCTTTACACGGCTGGCGACCTAACACCCCCTGCCACACGCCCATACGGTGGCTCGCAGGGTATTACGTAGATGTAGATGTAGAAATGGAGAGATATTTTCCTTTCATTCTAGGAGGGCAGTTTTCAAGTCTATACTGTTAATATTCGACTATCATGTGTTTTTATTGTTGTAGCATCGAGGTATAATGATAAAATAAGTAATTTAAATTTCATTAAGCTTGGAAAAAATGACAGCCTAAAAAAATTAAAATATTATAAATGAAATGTACTCCTCAATTAAGGTTGATAACGTGTCATTATAGGCAAAGACAAGAGGTTTGCTCACTAAAGAGACTCCTTAAAGTGGCCAAGTATTTTTTCCTGCTCAGAAAATATTTTTTTCATATCTTCTCCAAGCAGAGAACCCATGGAGAAGGTTCTTGCTTTCTTCAAATATTATTTATGAGCAATTTACAGCACCAAGTTCATTACGTTCACAATTAAGGCTTTCGCAGGCTTTTAAGGAATTAAAAATGGAATAGAGTCGCTTCTCATAAAGTCATTAGTTTCAAAGTGTATTTATATTTCCAAATTAAGCGTCATGATTTGTAGAGGCATAAAATGCTTGTTTAAGGCAAAGAGGTTTAATGAAAACAAAAGCGCATATCGTACGATTTCTGGGGGAAAATTTTTCCAGAAAATTAGTCCTGTCTGTAGATCGCACGCTGAAGCAAAAAAGGAGATACTTGAGGTGGATGGAATTCTGAAAGTGTAGAAAATCGGAAGGAGATTGATTATTTGACATTAAACAAAACCTACCTTGACGGGTCGCACTATTTTTTTCTACCTAAAATTTCTATAAAATTAAAATTAAAAAATCTTTCTAATCTAAAATCTCAAATGCTTCTTGGTGGCATCCTAAATCCGAACGATAGTTACACTCACCCCACTTGATGGAACGAGAAAGAAGCTGAAATAATGGAAAAACGCTCAAATATTCACTCAATGAGAGGTAGATGATAATACCCAGAAAGTAGAAAACTGGGAGGAGATTCGATGATGTTCAACAAAGTCTACATTTACCTGTAGAATACTAAAATAATTATATTCTGTTTATATTTCAGACAAACACTAAACGTTGGCCGCATGTATGCTAGGTTTGCCGTATTCATGCTAGGTTTGATCATATTGTCAAAATTAGAGAGATAGATTGTCGTACCGATAGATTTAAAATGTCATTTTTCCCGCGTACCATAAGAGAGAACAATAGGCAGCGTAGCAAAGGGATAGGTAGGTGAAATATAGTTAGAGTAGTCTGTAGTGCATGATGCATGTAATAACAACCAATAATCCATTTCATACTATGTAGATACTAACCATCTAGCTGAATGTGACCATATTATCTAGCATGTCTCTATTAAATATCCTAGTTGCATGTCAATAGTGCATGTTTGGTGATCTTCACCCCCTGCCACACACCCTCGTAGTGGCTCGCAGGGTATCTCGTAGATGTAGATGTAGATGCACGAGTTGGTCTGTCCAAAATCCGAAGATTCATGCCAAATTTTGTGGAACTTATGCATGATGCATAAATGAAAAACTTGGCAATTTTCCACAATATAAAGCTGAAGAAATAATTTTCATTGCGCATCGCATTAAAAAAATAATAATCGGTTAGATTATTGCCAATTGCTGAGCTGAACATGTTCTGTTTCTGGGTACTAGTATGACTACTAGTGCTGAAGCTTCATTTAAGTGAATTAAGCTTTAATTATTATATACGCAGTAAGCACTTCAGCTTTATATTGTGGGAAATTGCAACGTTTTTCATTTATGCATCATGCCCAAAATCCATTGGACACCAGCTCAAAGACATCTGGGTGACGACTTAATTCGTCATTTTGTGGAATAAAAGTTCAGGAGAGTATTGAACAATAAACCTTAGGGATAAAAATGGTCGCAGGAGCAGGATACTTCGCTATGGGGATAATATTGTAGGGCACATCCATCATGATACATGCACTCGACTAGTGAAGAACGGCGTGCGAGGTTCAGGAAGACAGCCAATCCATATGCTATGTACACCCAAGTGCATTAGCGTCCCTATTTCGTGAGAGCGTTTCTCAATCATACCTAATCCGTTTATCCCAAACTTAACCATACCTTCGTCTCAATGCTTTATCGCCATGTTCTGAACTTGTTACTCGATAAGATCTGTTTATCCTTTGGTACTTTGTCCTGGGTTTTGTTCCCGTTCGCCATTTAATTCGGCTAAAATCCTTCGGTCACAAGACAAATTAGAAATAAAACAGCTTAGGGACTGAGGACCTTAATTAACTCTATCCACTTAAATTTAAAAAGTTAAATTATAAAATTAATTTGCAATGATTGCGTATATAACAATTAAAGTTAATTTCACTTTAATGAAGCTTCAGTACATTTCCATCCTTTTCCTTCCTCTTCCACGCTTCCCCAGTGTTCTCTCCTCTTCTACTACCTTCAACATTCCCTCCCATTTCAAGGCGCCCTCCATCCATCTCTTCGACCCCTACCAATCTTCGCCACCAGCTTCCTTTCCTCTCCAACCATATCCAATACTTCCTCGTTCGTCTTCCTCGCTATCCAGCTTACTCTCTCCATCCTTCTACGCAGTCACTTATCTTCAAGTCTACGTACATCCTCCCTTCACATAGACCAAGTTCTATAGCGCCAAGGTCAGTGTTAGAGTTTTCGCCTGCCATTTCTTTACGTCTCTGCTCAGACCCCCTCTAGGCTTAGATTGCTTGAGCAATTGAGAATGAATATCTTTCAGAGCGACACGGAGAACATCATATTAGAACCACATTATATTTCCAGGCCCGACAGAATCGATAAATTAGAGGTATTTTTCCCAACGGATAGGTATGGGAATTCGTTTTTCCCCCGAACAATTAAGGACTTAAATAAATGCTAGGCGGACTTTGATTTTTTTCTTTTCTTTATTTTTTGTTGACGGCTGGTGTCCTAACACCCCCCGCCACACGCCTTTTGAGGCGGCTTGCGGGGTAGTATGTAGATGTAGATGTACATGGAGTCAGACAAGTACCTAGAAACAGAACATGTTCAGCTCTGCAATAGGCGATAATATAACCGAATATTATTTTTTTTTAATGTGACGTGCAATGAAAATTATTTCTTGAGCTAATTTTAATCTGTACGTGAAGAATCATTCACGATAACCTACTCATGAATTTCTCTAACCGGGCCTAATGTGGCGTTTATTGACTGGCTGTACTATACAAAAAATCTGATTATTAATTAATTAATTTGTGATGGAGTACCTCATAGTTAATGAAGCCCAAGTTTTAATATTTCATTCTAGAATATGATACTGTTTTCAATCTCCTGATGATGATGCTTAGCCATCAAAACCCGAGTCACGGTGGAGTTCGAATTTTCCTGTGTTCAGTAAAAGTTTCATGAGCTGATAAATATTGAATTATTTTCTTTTACGTTAAAATAGAGTGTATCAACGCCATCAGATTTGTACTGAGGATCATGTGAGACAGGACCATTTATCTCTCACTTCGAAAGGTTTCGTCTATCCCCCCCCCCCTGAGTTCCACGCGGTAGGTTAGGCCTATAATGGAAAGGAACCGTATGTAATATCTCACAAGTTTTAATTAATTCAACGCGAGACATGAACTCATTGGCAATGACGCATTAGGGTTGAAACCGCGGTCGGGGGAATATTGAATTCTGAGGAATAAAACGGAGCGGTTTCTCTCGAAATTTCTCATTTCTCGGTCGAAAGTGTTATCAAAACGTTCGACCGTGCGGGTTAATACCCTTGAAATCCAATCATACATTCGCAGTGCCACTTTAATCGGCCAAATGTACGACGCATATAGAAGCAGCAGCATATGTTCGGGGATAATCTGAGACATTTTCTTGAAGACTCTTCTCATTGCCCTGAAGCTACATATGTTTAATTCCTGGCGATGATCTTTCATTCATGAAAATGATCTTTTATGACCGTTCTTGGATTTGTTTAATCTAAATTGAGTGCTAGCCCGCTTGTCTTGGTGAGACAAGTGGGAAAAATAGTCCATTATGAAACTAGTGACTTTGGTGGCTCATTATTACACGGCGTGAAGTTAGCGCCCGAGTGAAGCGAGGATGATAATATGGCGAGTGATGACAGCCATTTAAGTAACTTATGTCGCAATGTACCGTTATAGCACTTCGTAAATTAAACTCGCACTTAAGTCACGCTTTTCCGAGGCATAAGTAGCCCATTTTTACACTAGGTTGATGGCGATTTCATTAGTTCACGAGGCTTTACGTAAGCCACGCACGAGTAATTGACAATTATTAATTTTCAGAAGCATAATTTATTATAATCACAGTTAAGTTCATAGTGCATAATTATAATTACGTCTTCTTACTAAAACTAAATATGTTTTCTTATTATCCTTAGACTTAGTTCTTATCTTCAGTTTAATTAGTAATACTACAATTTAATATTAATTTATGTGAACCTATAATGTTAACACATTGTTGAAACAAGAGAAAGGAGCTAGGCTCACTTATTCTGTGTTCTGAAATGAAATGAAAATATTTAATGGAAATTAAGACTTATGAATTTTTGAAATTTTTTTTTTAAATTTTCGGTGAAAGAACTTTAGTGCAAAAATCTCATCAGCATTCAGTCTGACTTTCTGGCTCTTGTTTTCAGGCTCCAATCGCCATTTAAATTTTTAAAGGTCGAGGGAATGACTATTTACAGTGTATTTCTCTAATCTAACTTATAACCACATGCCAAGCCATCAGGAACGAGGATTGACGTGTTGGCTTCCTGACAAAGAGTACAGGTCTTAATACCCGCGGAGACGGAATTAGTTTTAGTATTAATGGAGAATTAGCGCAGCGCACAGCCTCCTAAGTTTGTACATAAGGAAAAATATCATGAAAACATACCTACATCTAGAGGATAATCTAACTGATCCTCGAAGCTTAAGGTGATAATAGATGAAGAACTAAGAATTTGGACGCAATGAAAATGTGATTTATGAAGGAATTATGGAAATAAAATAGATGCAGAGACTAATTACTTGAAGGGTCCGTTTCAATAACTCTATGAACGAAGACACAAAAATATTACTGGCTATGGCTGTTCCCGGAAGCCAATAAGTTTTCTAATTTTGATCCCCTTTGTATGCATATCTAAAGTCCTGGGATAGCAGAGAGATGAGTTTCCAAAATACAATACGAGTCTGTTCGAGACTGGATATATCAAGAAGAAGAGCCTGGTAATCTTAGAACGTAGGACAGACATTCTGACCCAGGCGGTATTTGAGAACGTAACCGTCCGTCAAATTCGTTATCTTGTGCCATTTTTTTTTCTAATAATGACAGGTAGCAGTAATGATGCTTACGTATCCAAATTAACTAGTGAATCTATAATTTAAAGCATTCATGGTGTCGCAAAAAAACTTTTTCTGCCTTCATTGGTACAATGATTAGCCTCGTAAGGTGTTGGTTTTGCTAGGGAAAAAGGTTAATTCTTATGATTTCTAAAAGGGAATAGGATGACAAAAGTTCATAGAGCGACGAATAGCCAGGTGGTTTAAGATAGTTTGAGCGGAATATCATCTTACCTATAAGTCAATGAATTTGGTCTCATTTTAAATAAAAATATCTCACCCTTGTAGTGACACAAAAAAATCAACCCCTTACCACATTATTTTCGGAGATACTTGCCAAAAAATACCCGCCCTTTTCCATGAAAAATTTAACGTGTATGCACTCCAGAGATGTAATCTACAAAATGAGGAATTTATAATACTTAGATGTCATAAAAGATCTAACAGCGTGTATTTTGTATGTTTTATCAACATTTTTTACGATAAATCATGTTGCCACCGCAATAGGTTCTCAGGTATCACAGCTGGTGAAATTAAAACGTATAATTCGAATATGGTCTCTATTATGACTAGGTAACTATCTCGCTCGGACTGCCTTTAGTATTTGATAATGGAAATAATATCCGACAAGATTGTTTGCACATGATGGAAATTAATAATAAGCAAAAGTAGTTTTACGCACATGAGATTAACATCGGGAAATTTTATTTAATAAGTAGGAGAGTAGTCCGATAACTCGAATTAATAACTTTAGGTGGGAAAACTTGCGAAATTTGTTCTTTCTACTACACAATTTTAGCAGTGTGTTGCTAAGTTATGCGGATCTCAAAGATAGCAATCCCACTGCTAAATATTGGTGCATCCTACCATAAGACGCAAATCTTTGGATACTTGATTGGGTTTAATCTAGAGATTAGGCTTTGGCAGCAGTTCACAGTTAAGAGAACTTTAGGCGCCCGCAGCAACGCGAGTTTAACGATGAGCTTAGCTCTGTAGCGTCGTGCGTAGCGTATAAAAATAAGTAATCACACTAATTTTAATTAATATTTGAGACTTTGTTATTTTTAGTTGTCTTTTATTATGCTGATGGGTGTTTCGTTTCCTATAGTTATTAATCATAATTTATTTCTGTTTTGAAATAAACTTTGTTCTTTTAATTGTTGAATGTTTGTTTTTTGGAAGAGGTTGTTAATATGTTGTTGATTAAACAAAGAGAAGAGAGATGATTGTTGTGAGAGAGGCTGCAGAGAGAGAGGATCGGAGATAAGATCGTGGTCTCAAATGAAGACAAGTCTGGAACTTTAAAAGTGTCTGAAACATTCGAATGTAAATAATAAATTGAAAAAAATGTCACGTCGCCTCAATTCCAAGGGCACCATAACTCGGAGCCAACGTCAGCATAGTGACTTTAAATTATAGAATATATTGTTAATGGGGAAAATGAACAATTCGCCGGAAGAATTCCCGGGAACCTACGTCATTGCGTTTAATCCCATGGGATAGCCCATAAGCAAAATGAAGAATTGTCTCCGAACCATTCGGGATGAGGTTAGGGAAACGGTATTGGGTAGGTATAGTTCAAGTCACGGTCACAATTAGTTTGACCGAGTAATGAGCCAATAAACCTGGTTTTTACTTTTTGGCATTTAAAAAAAGTATATTCTACCGGTAAAGTTGGTTTTTGTTGAATGTAAGAGAATCTCCTCCCGGTTTTCTACACATTCAGGGGCCTATCTCGCTCTTACTGTCGCTCGCTCTCTCGTGTATTCTTCTTCGCCATTCCATACAATCTACCCTTCTTTATCCTGTCCATGAATCCAATTCTCTTTGTTCCTCATCCCCTGTTGCCCAACAATCTTCCCTCTATCACAATCTTGAGCAACCCATCGCCCCTTATTACATGCTCCAGCCACCTACACTGCTGATCTCGAATTTCATTGAGAAGTTTCCTTTCCTCGCCCACCATCTCAAGCACTTCCTCATTAGTCTTCCTCTCCGTCCACCTCACCTTCTCCATCCTTCTCCACAACCATATCTGTAATGCCTGCCGCCTATTCTCGTCCTCCTTTCTGAGGGTTCATGTTTCTGCTCCATAAAAAGCTACTCTTCATATCAAGCTTTTCACCAGCCTCTTCTTCATATCCTTACCCAATTTCCCCGTCATCCGCTCCCTTCTATTGCTAAACGCCTCCTTAGCTAGCGCTACTCTCTTCCGTACAAATTTCTTTGCTGCTATGCCCTTTTTCCTCTAGCGTGCTTCCTAAGTAATTAAATTGTTCTACTTGCTCGAGTTCGTATCCTCCGACTTTAATCACAAGCCTCACTAGACTTTAACTAGACTTTAATCACAAACTCGCAAGCTTTTTGGCATTAGAGACCCAAATTCTGCTTCATTGATAAAAGAAGTACCGAGATGAAATATGTTGTGCTAAAGTATCGATAACCGACAATTTTTTTGAGTATGCAATCGTTTACACAATGTCGGAAAAAGTCAACGCCGACTTTGTCTTTCCGGACTTGCCTTGAAACTGCATTTTCCATTCAGTTTTATAAGGACTGGCACGAACCAGGCCTTTCCGCTTACACCATTCAAACTGCAAGCGAAGAGAACTTCGGAGCACTGGCCGGCAAAACATTTCCACCGGAGAACTTGGACGTCGGACACGAGCAGTTCTCCTAAAAAATATCTCCGCGTTTGCCAGTTAAAAAGAATTTGACGCGCTCGAGCGAAAGTTTCTCGTCTCTTGTCCCTTTCGGCGTAGTTACGCGTCGCCACGGCGCGCGCCGGGCGAGAGCTCCCAACAATCGATCAAAAGTGCATTGAAAATGCTCTCGGAGTGCGACAAGGGAACGTCGGAGTTAGCGCCACCTTTCAGAGCAGGAAACGCGAACAGACAATGGGTAGCATTAATGATCATGAAAAAAAGAATAAAAACATAACCATTCACATATGCTGCTTTCATTTTTCAACGCAAAAGACAGAAATTTTCCGATAAACACATTTTGATTCAATATTTCCTGTAGATAACTATGCGCGTTAAGCGGTGTTTAAACGATACACCATACATATCTAGGTGTGTGACTTCAAAGAATGATATCCCTACCAGTGGAATAGTAGCAACGCAGCCTGTACAACTGCTTTTAACTTGAGTGGGTGGAAAAACGACAACAGCTCATGTTTCATGACAATATTTACGATAAAAGCAAAGCTAGATTATGACACTCTGTCGCTTAGAATCATGTGAACTGTCTATATTTTTTTATGTACCGACTAGTTTCTTCATGCTTGCAAATACCAAAATTTTAAGTAGTTCAAAAGACGTAATTGATCCCAATTAAAAATCAGGAAAGTATAAAATACAATGTAATGAATGTAATTGTATTTATATCGGCAAAACTGGACGTTATTTTAAGACTATGTCCGAGGAACATATGTCGTGCTGGAGGAAGGAAGATGCCACGTCAGCTTTCGCGCGGCACCTTTCGGAGACGGGCCATCGGAGTGACTTCGTACCAGATAAACTCCATTTCTCAGAGAATGGACGGAAGATGGATGCCTTGGAGCAACGGCTGATAAATCTTGAAGATACCCAATACTTACTTAACAACGCTGTATTCCCCAACCCACCCCCTCTGTTACGTATTACTTTGCCCCCCTTGTAGCCTTATGAACACCCTCCCAGTACCTTCAAACTTCCTTTTCATGCCATATGATTCATCCCATAGCTCACCTTCACCACCTCACACCAACTAGTATGCATCCCTTCCCACCGACCTTCCAAACTGAATGTTTCCCATGATCCTATGTAAGGTATATAAAGAATTGACAAGAGAATTTTGTACCCGATGATGGCGTGACAGCCGAAACCGGTCGCTAGCGTTCAACAAATTGTGGAAGTCACAAATTTTTAAAAAATCTTGCTTATCCCGATGTCCTTCCACCACGTGAAAGGTTCAAGTTTCCATTTTATGTACCAACTGTTCAAAGGCCGTAATTTATGCAAGCTTATTTATTTAGAAATGCACGCATGGATTGAATTTTCTCGTCGGTTGGAATGTTTGCGGCCATTTAAGCCATCCTAGATCAGGGGCGAAGCTACATTGGGGCAGCCGGGGCAGTGCCCTGGAATCTCCAGAGTTAGAAAGACTCCCGAGAGGCAAGAACTATTTATTTTAGAAAAAAAAATTTTTAAATCCTATTTTTCGTTTTTCGAGCGAGTTTACATACAATTTTGTCAAAGAGTACTGCTATTAGTTCATACTAAAAACGTTAGATTCCAGGAGATGGGTGGGCTCATCCCGTTTATCGTAGTGACCCTCGGTAAGAGACACTAGACACCAAAAATGCCTGGATGGGCCCTAATTTAATCCAAAATCGAATTAAATATTTTTAATTAAATTTTTAACTTTATTATGATTAAATGATTATATTAAACAATTAAATATTTAAATTGATTACATTTTTAATAATAATTTCCAGTCGTACAGAACTTAGGATACGTGGTTACTAGGCGTTGTTTACAATTATTAGTGCTGCGTTTAGTTCGAAATGCGCAATGCTCATTGATTTCACCATATTGTTAAATTATAACAAAATATTATCAAAAAATATTATTAAATATTTAACTTGATTAAATCTTCAATAATAATTTCCACTCAAACAAATATTGAGGATACTTTGCTACTAAACATAGTTGATCATCATTAGTGCCGCGCATAGCTAGAAATGCGTGATGCTCATTGGTTACGCCAAATCGCGTAGTTCACCAATCAAAAGTGGAGCGAACGTTTCCCGTCTGTAACTAGAGGCTCCGTACTAATACATATTGCATTAGTGTCACACTTTCAATGTCTCTAGTTAATCTGCTCCTATGCCCTCGAAAATCTAGGTACTCCACGTTATTCTCCTGTTTAATGACTAAGTATATTTACATATACTCTCGCCACTAAGAGAAAATTGTGTTATGAGTTGGGCATTAACGATAATGAACAATGATACTCAAACGATATCGTACTGTCTACCAAATTTATTTCAAACCCTTACAACACGTGCTTCAACTGTCTAGCAGTCATCATCAGGTAAGGTTGATGATGACTGCTAGACAGTTGAAACACGTGTTGTAAGAGTTTGAAATAAATTTGGTAGACAGTACGATATTGTTTGAGCATCATTGTTCATTATGCTGTTCTACAACATCTCGCCCGAGAAAGTGGAGTTTAACGATAATATCATTAACCTCCACGCAGTTTTTTGCCTCTTTCAATCATCAAAGCAAGAATGGTAGGAGCAAGAAGGAATCCATCGGAGTGAAACAAAAGAAACTTAGGAGGCACCTTCCACAAAATTCATCGGGAACCCCTAAAGGTTTCAACACTTGCGTGTCATTTTCAAAGGGCAATACAAATCTTTCGGTTGGCGAGTTCGTATTTATAGACCGTTCCTGAGAAAATTGGGGGACTGTTTCTGCAAAAAATGAAAATATCTGTTCCAAAACGAATAGATATAAATACGAACTCGCCCAGAAAAAGATTTGTGTTATCCCTCGAAGATGACACGCAAGTGTTGAAACCGGCCAGGGTTTACCAATAAATTGTGTTTCAGTTACGAATTTTACTTTATTTCCTTCCTTAAGATCAACTCGGAATTCCACGAAGTAAGCTCGCAAATCATGTAAGATAAACGTGGAGAAGAAATAGTTTTCTATCTATTATAAGTATATTCCACTGTCGCAAAATTACTACCCAAAATAGGAATTCTCACCGAAAAATTGAATAGGAATAGCATTAATGCACTTGCCTTATTTTATTTTGAGTTATTAGCAATTCATGCAATGATTTAAGCCAAAATATTCACTCATTCTAAGAAATAGGCGCTGCAGATGGCTCATAAGGCAGTAAAAATGTCCTATTTAAATATAATAGTCGAATAATAAACGTATTTTATTTCTTGACTTAATTTTAGCAGCAAGTCAGTTTTGAGCGAAGGGATTTTACCAGCGAGTATAGTTTACACACAACTAAAGATAAGGTGGAACTCAGAATTTATTTTTACCCTCACAGCCGCAGTGGATCGTCCTCTTGTACAGTACATTGTACTCGAATACGGATTCTATTTAATCATTTATTCAACTGCAGCTGTTCCATTCATGATAAACTTAGATATGGGCACTTTGTTCTTTGCTTATGGTCGTATGTATGTCATTATTACTTTGGAATTGCTGTATCCATAGCCACCATAAAGAAACAACATGGCTGAAAGAACGAAGTCCATGGCGTGTACGGGACCAAAATGTACTCAGATATAATAAATAGTTAACTTACCAGAGGTTTTCTTTTATTCTCTCCTTTAGCGTAAAGATTTTTATATATTTTCATGCAATGACTACTAAGATATTTCTCATATTGGTTCATATTTTGATCTCAAAATGTGCACTAAACATTTTGCTAACCGGGCGCAATACTTTTTATGCGCTCTAAACTATGCATTAAATCTCGAGCATCCGGTAGCTTGGGAAACAAATTATATGATTTTAGTATTATGATATCACTCGCGGTTCAAATGCAATGAGTAAACATTTTTCCTTTCGACGAATTTTTTTCAAGACTGAAGGAGTACAAAAAGGAGAAATGAGGGACGTTTCCATATCTCTCCCGACCACAGCCTGCGGTGTCACCAGACATTTGCGGCGGGGGTGTGCTGGGAGATGGGGGATAGAGCGAAGAAGGGAAGATGCAAGAGAGGAGTAACGCACTGATGATCGCCGCGGGTGAGTGAGATTCAAAGGTTGTAATACGGCGTAGTTAATGGTTAACAAACTGACAGGAGGTGTGCGCGTCGAGAGCGTTTCTGGAATCCGCGCCACATATCCAGTAATTTGGGCGCATATGATTGGTCGACACGCTCAGTGCTGCACCTCGGAACACAGACACGACTGGTGATAACCCATGGAAGTGCCCCTCTAATGGCCAATTATAGGAATGTCAAAACAAGGCGGCACTATCCTGCGCGACTTCAGAGGGATAGGGAAGCACGCGAAATTTGAGGGACAAAGGAACACTTCAGCGCTTTTCTAAGGATAAAGGGAATTTATCTTCCCGCTCATCCTCGCATTCTTAAGCGAAATCAAAAGAGGAATTAAAGAGGAAGGATAAGAATCGGGTATTGAAAATATTTAATGTACCTTCCGACACATATCAAGGAAGAAAATACATCCATAAGTTTCCTAATGAAAGAAGAAATTGGTTATTACTTATAAAGAACATCGAGGTTTTTTTCTGTCATTTGTATGTAATATTTATTGAATTAAATGTAAAAAATGAAGGTTTTTTGCTATACAATTGTTATGCTAAGTATATCTGACCATGTATTTATGTGTCTCCTATTTTGTAACCACTGTTTATCACTTTGTATTACTCTGAGTCTTTTTTTGTACTATTGTATAATTATTCACTGCATTGTTAAACATTTGATTGTAAATTGTAAATCATGTTTTGTTTGTTGCTATTTCTATTGAATAGACTATCTAGTAATATACCCAATCCAGGCTCATCCTTAGGGGGTTACCTATTTTGTACTGCACTCTAATTCCTGCAATTATTTGAATCATTATTATTACTTAGTCTTCCTCTTTGACAAGGGGTGCGTTCCAGTGAACGCTCCCAACGCCCTGGAGCGTTTGGAGCGAGCTTCCAAGCGTTCCACGAAGGGCTCCGGAGCGCTCCCGTAGAAGTGAAGACGTCACACACGGTGTCATCACTTTCTTTTCCGCCACGCTCCAGACGCTCCCCTGAAAACTAGGGTCTGCTGGAGCGAACGAGCAAGTTATGGCGGAATTTCAAACTGGACTGTTCTGCAAGTTGTTTGTGGATGGTTGTGGTTTGTGGATATACGGGCTAGGCCCACTTGAAGTAATGAGTTCTCTGACTATTTACAATAGAGATAAACCTACCGCAATGTAAGATATTTCTTAATATTTGAAATATTTTCCACGGTAGTATGAAGTTGACGAGCTCTCGTCCTCAAATGTAAAAACCAGGGAAATAATGCGCATGTTGGAGTGCAATGATCCGTGTGGTCTTCATAAATAAATTATAATTTCTCTTTTGCAATATTAATCATCGTGGCTTCAATTTATTCGGCCACTTAAAAGTAATCCCTTTTGTCGAATTGTCCATTACAGTAAATATTTCTCGTGTTCTCGTATTTTACTCGAGTATTAGGAGTCAATACATGAACGAATGATGGAGCAATTGAGGATGAAAATTAAATAATGTAGTAATTGCTTTATGATGTGGTGATAAAGCATTAAGTTACCTTTTCAGCCCTTTTTAGATTCTGTGTTGAGTAAGAATGCAACGCATGCGTTTTGATTCGTACATAATTACCGTACTTCATGAACAGGCTGAGTGAAAGTCGAATTAGTCCAGGCCAGTTACATTCCTTGAATCTTTCTACGTAGATAAAGAAGTGTTTTCTCAAATATTATTAGTCAAAATTTCAGGCCGATTCTCTACTATTAGGCACGGTTGTCAACAACACCTCACAGCTAATCATATTGAGGGTATGGTCCTTTGATAAAAAAGTATATGTTACCCGCAAACTATAGGGACTTTGAATGAGAGTGCTTGGTTTTAACATCATTAATTTTTTAAAAGTGATGTAGGCACAAGTTGTAAATATAAATCCAAACTTATTACTTCCTTTGCGTAAACTTGATTTTCAATAGCCAGATTGAATACAGTGCATTCCCGATTTTATATCGTTATCATAAAAATATTAGTCATTGTCTCCGTCATAACATTCAAGGTGCCAGCAACGATACCTGATTATTTACAGAATAATTTATCATCTAGGGAAACTAGACTCTATCACACAATAACTGGATTTTGATGGCAATAGCAGACGATTCCTTATTTCCGAGCTACCACAACAAACGGCGGCCATAAAATTTCGCTACAAATGCTCCAAACGCTCCAAAACCGTTCCACCGAAACCAAGTTGGGAGCGTCTGAGGCATCAGTGGAACGCTGTTTGGGAGTGTTTGGAGCGGATGCGTTCGGGAGCGTGCGGAGCGTTCACTGGGACGCACCCAAAATAGAACAATGACTTAAAGAAGGCGGAAATTTGAAAAAAAATGTTTTAAATAAGAAGGAAAGGTTGTAAATTGGGCTTGTTATGTGCCTTTACATCTCTTTAAGGGTGATACTGCTTCACAAACCTTGGTATGTTCAAGCTAAAACATACCTCCTTTCAGTAAGTATCACCCAATTTTCCTGCTCTTCTCTTCTTTGTACCCCAAGATATCAAGACATCTGGAGTATCTTTTGAATTTCCAAGTTTGTAAGAAGCTTAAAGGGAAGGAATCTCTAAGAAGAGAGGGACTTGTCTCTAGCCGAACTAATAAATGTATTCAGTTAAGTACTTTGGAGTGACCCTTACTCAGGATTTGTCGTGGGGGAAGCATATACGAGAAATTTGTTGACAGGCAAGTCGTAAATTAGGATCTATTAAAAGAATAATAGAAAGGTGAGACGAGAAGGTATAGGAGCGAAGTTATTTTTCTCTTGTTAGACGCCACTTGGAGTACGCCGCTAGTATACGGGACCTTTACGAAGTAAGACTAGTTTCAGATATGGATCGAATACAGCGGAGGGCAGCTAGACTTGTTAAATATTGTTATGATAAACATAGTAGTGTTACAAAATTGTTTAGGGAATTAGGATGGGAACCTCTAACCAATCGAAGGGAGAAATATAGGTTAAATCTGTTACGAAAGTTTGATGTAGACTATTTTTGCCAGACGCTTAAAATATTTGCTAGAGCTAAACTATTATGGTAGGAACGATCACAGGAATAAGATTAAGGAAATGGACTGCAGAACCGATAGATTTAAGATGTCATTTTTATCACGTACAATAAGGGAACATAATAGTTGTGGTAGATCAGTTCTAGGACACTGACTAGGTTAAATATGTCTTTTCAGTAGTGCTCAGTATCTTAACATGAATTGTAGATACTAACTTCGCATGCAATCTCCGGCATGATATACTCCTGAATGTCTTGGTGCCTGGTGGTGCTGTTTGTTTGTCACATTAATAATACTAACCAGTAGTTATATCTTGAATAGTGCACTGCATGGTAGCATGTTCTTATACGTATCACTCTCCTGGTTTGCGGTCCGACTGCGTTCCGTAGCTCTGACTGCTTTTGGCCTGCGTCTGGTGTGGAATCACCCCGTGCCATGTACCTTAGTGGTGGCTTGCACGGTATTTCGTAGAAGTAGATGTAGATCACTAAGCTAAGGCATGGATAAAAAAATGTCAAAAAGGCTTTTATAGGCACAGACTCCTATCCACCTGCACAAACTCCTCTCTTCATCAGGTCCATCAATATCCATTCTTCATCTCCTCCTTCCCCGTTTTCCCAGCATCCTCTCCTCTATTCCTATGGCCTTTTGTATCCCTTCGCCCCCCATTACCTCTCCATACCACCTGTCCTACCTCCTCCTAAAATTAGGAAATTTTATCCAGGAGTTTCCTATCCCCACCAACCCATACTAAGCACGTCCTGGTTTGTCTTCCCTTCTGTGCGCAGCATCCTCCCCACCCTCCACATCCGCATCTCGAACGCCTGTAGCCTATTCGTGCCTCCTACCTCGGCAATGCGAGTCCTTATTTCTGCCCCCACGCAAAGCTATACTCCATATTAAAGCCTTCAGCAGTCACTTCTACATACCCTCATCCGAGGTCCTTATTACTTAGGTCCCTCCGATTGTTGAACACTTCCATTGCTAGCGCCATTCTTCTTCTAATGACTAAGAAATTCTACCCATTTTTTTCTGACACACCCCTCAAGTAATTGAACATCAAAACGGGCTCTAGTCCTCCAAACATTTGAAAATTTAAAAATAAAAATGAATAGACCTCATAAATTTTTAACCAGCCATGGAGTCTAATCAAGGAAGATTTTACCCATATAAACATATTTATAAAGGCTCATTATAATTTTACATGAGAATTAGATTACATAAAAAAATTTTTAGGAGCCTCTTTAATGACCGTTAACCCTTGATAACCGACTCGGTATAAAAAATTAGATGCGAAAAGTGAAAGAAATAATTTTTCCCTTTTTCTGTGGAAATGAAAATATTTCACAAAGTTTAGCCAAGAAGTATGCGCCATTTAAATGCTAACACTTAATTAAGGGGTATCACTTGTTAAGAGAAGTTAGTAGCATAAATATATTTGAGTCCTCTCACTAATTATCCTCCCTCTTAAACTCCTCACTCTTTACACATCACCTATTTCTGTAAAGCGGAAATAACGTTCTAAATTTTTTAACCGGGAAAGGAAGAGGGAAACATGCGCCTCTATTACGCCTACATTATGGAAAGGAAATCGCATCCAGTGGAATTATTCCGACATATTAACCACCAATTAACAGTTACGACTCGGGTACAGTAAAAGACACTTAGCTTAACGTCTGGATAACTCGCGATTTTAGCAGAAGTTACATCATATTACTCTGATTACAACGTGAGAAGCCTGGAGAGAGGAAGTCTAACTAGGAAATTGGAAATCTTAAGGTTTTGGGAGGTGAAATGGTGACATGTATTTAGTGGAGCTCAGTTTTTATTGCGGTCAATTATTGTGCTTGGAAAGAACGAGTTGTTGTGCCTATCTGTTCGGGAATGTATCTCTCTTATTTTATCGCATCTGTCTGACCTAGAGATGTAGTGAGGCGTCATGAGAATATTTTCTGTATCGCTCTAAAATACATCAGTTCTGAATTTCTCTAGCAACCTAGGCCTGTATAGTAGTCTCCGAGTCTCTAGGGGCTCCCACCTTAATCCCTCTAGGTATAATCCCTCCCAAGTCATGAGACACTATATGTTCGCTCGTAGCAGTTCTTAACGAATCGTGCTATTTCTTTGTATTTCATTAAATTTTTTGGCTAAATCTTTATGACCAGGGTCCCAAATGCCTGCGGCGTATTCGAGAAATGGCCTAACCAGAGCGAAGTAGAATCGCTCTTTGACTCTTTCATTCGAAGACCTCCCTATTATATGCTTAACAAAACATAGTTTCTTTGATAATACTGAGCCGCATATGTTTTGGATGTGTGATTCCCACGATATACGAGAAGTTAAGGTAATTCCAAGATATTTTACTGTATCTGAAGATTTTATGTTTGCTCCACCAAAAGTATAGGTATGGTATATGTGTGATGACTTTGGCAGGAAGTAAACTGCGGTGCATTTACTAATATTTAATTCTGACCCTCACTCCTGGAACCACGAATGAACGTCCAATGACAGAACTTCAAATTCCGCGTCTTCGTACATTTCACGGTGGATAACTGTAAAGTCTGCAAATAATCCTAATTTTCTGCTATCTCGAGAACTTATTTCATTAATATAAACAATCGAGAATAGAAGGCCAATCACGCTTTCTTGAGGAACACCGGATGTGACTTCGACCATATCAGTGCTAAAACCATCAATAACACTTTTTTGTTTTAGATCACTGAGAAAGTCACTTATCCCATTCGCTGTTTTTTTATTAACCCCGCATGAGTGCAATTTATATATGAATTTTTTGTGAGGAACCTTGTCGAAGGCCTTGAAATCAAGGAACATCGAGTCGACTTACTTTTTCGATTCATCTGGTTTTCGGATATCATGACGGAAGAGCGCAAGCTGTGTTTTGCAGAACCTGCCCTAACGGAAGATAAGCTGACTGCTATGTATGGAGTTACGATTATCCAAGAATGTCATAATATTGCTAACGACAATGCGTTCGAGGATCTTGCATAAAAGTGATGTGAACGATATAGGCCGGTAATTTCCTGGGTCACTTCTATTTCCTTTTGTAAATATCGGAGTGAAGTTGGCTATTTTCCAGTCTTAGGGGAGCTTGCCTTCTGATAATGATTTATTAAATACAATTCCTAAAAATGGTGCAACGTGTGGGGCTAACTCCTAGAGCACGCGTGCAGGTATTTATTCTGAACTTGGGGACTTGCTACTTTTAATCGAACGCAGTTGTTTAATTATTCCATCACGATGAATTGTTATGTCTTTCATTGGTTTGTGAAAGTCAGGAATGTCTAAATCTTGCATTATATAATCCTCAGAGAATACATTTTAGAAATATAAGAGGCTTGATGGCCGTGTTCTCCAAAGCGGCCGATGCCAATTATTGGGCCTCGATTAGACACCGTTAGGGGTCGTATCTTTTTTTTTTTAGCTCACCCCAATATAATCACCAAACGGTTAGACAGAAAGTTTGAATATCCTTTTATATCACCAATCTCTATTAAATTTTAATGTCACCTCCATCGAGGGTTCTGCACTGAATGTGTGCTAAACATGAAGTGATATCGACATTTCTCAAATTTATTTCACTTAACATACAGGTGAGCTTGGAACATTCAAGCGATTAATAGGTGAACTATGTCCAAAGCAAAATTTGAAGTAGTCATACGATGAAAATTAATGAAGTTTGTGCGAAATATCATTTCATCAAGAAATCAATAAATCTGACATCATTTTCAAGAGGAATCCCTCACCAGTCCAAAGATACCAAATCGCCAGCCCCTAAAAAAATTACTGTCCGAGATCTTTGATGAAAAAAACAGTCCTTTTACAGGTAAATGGTACATTCAATCACTCCAAAGAGGGCTTATTTAAAAAATGAGGAATTTTTAAAACTTAGGTTTCGTCAAAAGATTTACAGTGGTTGGTTTGTATGTTTAAAAAAATATTTTTGAAAATAAATCATGTAGTCACCAATGTGATTTCTTTAAGATCGCAGAAACCTTACGTTGTGGAGGCGTTTTAATCGTACTGCGCGAAAAAAATGAGTCAAGTTAAAGACTTTAATAGACGTTTTTATTTAATTACTTAGAATTTCAGTAACAAAAAAGTATTTAATTGGACTGTTAAAAATGCAATATTTAATTCATGAGTCGTACAGCTGCTGAAATAAAAACGTATATAAGGTATATGGTCTCCATCATGATTAGGGAACTATCTCAATGAAACCACCTTAAAGATTTAATCAATGAAAGGAATGCAAGGTTTAGCAGCCAAGTGAGGAAATACACCGTTACACAGGTTGATTCAGATGTCTTGCTATGATTACGAAAAATCGGGACTTATTAATTTTCAACATAGATACAGGAAACAAAGATTGAAATGTTACTAAATACATCACGTTTTATTGGTTATCGCTACAAATGTTCAATTTGACCTCAATTTGAAGCACAGCACACATCTGCACAAATTTTATGTATTTAGTAACATTTTCATCTTTGTTTCATGCATATATGTTGAAAAATAAAAAAGTTCTAACTTTCCGTAATCATAACAAGACTTTTAAATCACCCTGTATAATCTTGGTAATGAGGCTTCCGCGGTAATTTAATGACCGTATTCTCTTCGGGATTTTGCCGCGTCGATCCATTTTTGGGGGGCAACAGTTTCGCCTGCCTTCCAGCTGGCTTCGTCAGGTTCTAAATGAAATGCCGATCATTTTCTTAACGGTATTAGTCAGGTGCGCGCTCATTGGCCGGATGGGAATTCGAAATCGATTGTTGGAAGAGCCGTTTAAACGTTGAAGCTAGCGGATAGCCGTCCTCTATATTAAAGTTCTCTGTGTTCTTCGCCATTTCTATAGCTTCCCTTATTAGCCGAGGGAAATACTTATTTTCTCTGAGGATGATCTTTCTCCCGTTAAAATTAATTACGTGGCCAAGTTCCCAAAATGCGTGCTCTGCGACTGCGGAAAGGCGAAAATTTTTCTTTTCAGTTGCTCTTAGATGTTCTTCCAACCTGCATTTCAGGGATCTAGATGTTTGCCCAATGTACGATTTTCCACAGCTGCATGTTATTTCGTACACTCCTTCGTAAATATCCGATGGGAGACGATCTTTCTCCTTTCGAAGGAGGTCAGAGGTGTTTTTGTCGCTTCGGAAACTGGTCAAGACGTCGTGCTTGGCGAGAACTCTTGCTATTTTTTGCGAAGTCTCGGCTACGTAAGGTAAAATAGCGTAGGCCTTAGCCTTCTGTTTTTCATCCACAGAAGTATGCATGACAGCGTTACGTTTACCGTTTTCATCGCGTGATATATTTTGAATCATTTTTCGACTGTAGCCATTCGTTTGCAGCGTTGTCAGGAGGTGTTGTTTTTCTCTCGTGAGTGAATCTGCGTCAGAGATGGCATGTGCTCTGTGGAAAAGAGTGCAAATGACTGATACTTTTTGGCCAGGATGGTGGTGGGATTTGACATTTAAATATCGGTCGGTATGGATTTTCTTCCGATAAACTGAATGCCCTAAACTGCCATCCGCCTTCTTGGATAACAGAACATCCAAGAAAGGAAGTTTGTTGTTTTCTTCCAATTCCATTGTAAATTGAATGGATGTATTCTGGCTGTTTAGGTGCAGAAGAAAGTTTCGCAGTTCCTCCATCCCATGAGGCCATATAACGAAAGTGTCATCGACGTATCGAACGAACAGTTTTGGCTTCTTGTCGTAAGTATCTAGAGCTATCCTTTCAAATTCCTCCATGTAAAGATCTGCAATGACTGGGGACAGGGAGGAACCCATTGCTGCTCCTTCACACTGCTCGTATAATTTCCCATTCCACGAAAAGTAACAGTTCTTGGGACAAAATTCGACCATTTTCGGAATATCTTTTGGGAGACCTTTCTCCGTTAGCGCCTTTATACCCTGTATACTATACACCCTGTATAATCATTAAACTCTACCGGGCATCTAACCCACATATACAAGTTTTCAATCTCGTGCGTTTCCCAGTTTTTCGCCAAATCGTTTACAATGCGGAAAGATCATAGCGGTGTATCTGGCTGAGAGATACCAGACTGGCAAACGTTTCGCCGAAATAAGTTTGAATTACATTCAAGAGGTTACCCTGTAAGCACCTTATTCGAATCTTTGAACACGGTTTTCAGATATCTGAATCGAAGATGTGTGAACTCTGTATATTTTCTTCGCGGTCAGGTTTATGAGTAATGGGGAGGAGCATGAACTTCTCGTTTTGGAGTAGCATATTTTTCATAATTCGTTAAATTTTCGTTTTATAGATCATCACACTGAAAATAGTCCGGTTCCGTTTTGGATCGGTGGTAACATGTTCGATTCCCTTTCCAAGGGTCGCAGGAGACCGATCAACGGAATCAAGTTTTCCAGGCTGGCCAGCTTTTGCACGCTACCTGAATTTGATTCAAATGTGAGAGACAGCAGTCTCAGATCAAGAATGTCGGACCGGTATCAACAGCCACACGGAAAAGAGCGACAGTGAAGTTCAAGGAATCGGCCGGGGTAGTACGATTTGGAAGACAACGGGGAAACCACCAAATTAGTCTCCCTAGAACATTCAGCCCTGTATTATAATTTCATTCGAATATGATATATTAAATTATCAGACATAGCCTAGTGGAACATCATCGAAATTTTAGCTTAAAAAAATTGTACACATGATTTCACAATAATTCCTCAATACTTTGTGGAATAAGTTATATCCCAGGAATAGAAAATGGAGTATGGGATATTTCAGGAAAAAGAAAATATCCCTGGAATACATTCTTGGACCAAATAAAGATGAAACTACGAAGGAAGATATAACAGGACGTAATGGTAACTAGCTTTAAATAGGGAAGAGCAGAGGGCTGCAGTCAACCAATCGTAAGATTGAACGACCAATGATGACGACTTTGTGGAATTTTACAAAGTGAGATTACTTTCATATCAATACCTGAAGCACATTCAATTGAATGCGCTAAATTACAGCTATACGGATGGAATGATTCTGCTGATTTAGCCCATTCATAATTATGGTGTTATCAGGGAATGTTTACTTTTTTACTAAAATGCTAATGAACCGGAAAAACGAGAGTGGAGATACTCCCAGGAATCATAGCGTAGAATATTTTTGTAGACTAGTTCGATGGATCAAGTCAATTATTGGGGAGGAGGGCCATAAAAGTATGGGGAAAATAACAAAGCCTTCGTGTTATCTTCTTCTTCGGTATTGGCGACCGATAACGGGAGTAGGTAGATATGTATGTTAGTACGCAGCGCGACCTTTAACTGGTGGACTGCGTTGCACGTACCCGCAGAGCGTGGGAGAGTTGGCGGGAAATTATCTCTTCACCACGAGTACATTCATCTGTCGAAGGGGTTGTGCGTTTAGAGGGATTCGGGGGGAGGGGGAGGGGAGGAGCAGTTAAGGGGATAGGATATATAAAAAGGGTGGGGCGAGCGCTTAATATCTCCCCCTCCCCCACACAAGCGCAATATTTGCCCCGGCTAAATTAAAAGCAATTTATCTCAGATCATCTGAGCGTCGCAGAATTTCGCGGGGAGTGATTGATCGGCCATACCGGGGCTCGCTCTCATTGTCCTCATTTTTATTTCCCCCTCGTCACCCTCCAGCGCCCCCTTAACCCTCCTCTCTTTGCATCCCGGACTGACCCTCCCCCCGACAACAACATCCGCGCGTCTACTCTTCCATGGACGAGGTGCACGCACAACACAGAGTGCCTAAAGCCTGGGGGTTTTTTTATTGGCAATGAATCGACGATCCAACCCCCTTCGGATATGATTGGAGCTTTTCGAGCTCTGACCGGGGGTAAATTAAATTTCGCGCGGAGTTTTATGGGGATACTTAAAAAAAAGTAAAAAGAAGACAAAATAAAAGTTTCCATTCATTCGCTGTAAAGCTGACCCATTCTCGTCCTGTGTCCTGCTCAGATCACGACCTCACAAATCCGTTCTTTTTTTAATGTTTTCTTCATCAAACCTTACTTCGCCCACCCGCATTGAAGATAAAGAAGGAGGGAGGGAAGGAGACCGTTAAAGATTTTTATCACGTTCTTATCTCGGGGAAATGTCAAGGAATTCCCATTGTATTTTGTGTCGCACTTTTCTTATAGATGGTCTCGTTAAAAGGTCGTATAAGCATTAATTATACCATTTTCACAAGTGCTCTACCATCCGGTGAAGTGCACTGGTTAGGGTAGGTTTGGATCGATTATTTCAGCTCGACAACGTAATAATAAATCCCTTTGTCCTTAATACTTCTACCTTCAACGACTGGAATTTTTTTGTCTTATTTTAAATCTTATGAGCTCCTGAAGTACAAAAATATGAGGTGGAGGTAAAATCACCGACGAACAACCTGCTCAAGGCAAAGCGTTGCTTAAAGCATGTTGCATCTCTACTATAAATAATCGTACCGATAAGCTAGAATTATCGGTTGCTGAGTGTTTTGAGGTAGATTAAGAAGGCATTACGTCATCAAACTAGCCTGACAACCATGACAACAAACCAAATTCGTTATCCCTGCTCCTTCCATTCTCTTATCTCTCTGGATAGCGAAATACAATGGACAAATTAGTGGATGTAAAGCAAGAATTGTAATCTCAGTATGTGAAAACATTCGTACAGAGCGTGGCACTTTATGAATTGGAAGCATTGACCATGGGAAAGGTTACCAGAAAATAATGGAACCCTTCGAAACCTGGTGCTGGAGAAGGATGCTGAAGATAAAATGGACGGACAGACCAAGAAATGATGAAGTGTACTGTAGAGTAGAAGAGAAGAGGACGATATGGTACACGATAGAGGAAAGAAGGACCGGATGGATTGGACACACCTTGAGACACAATGGGTTTGTGAGGAACATAATGGAAGGCAAAATAGAGGGAAAAGTCCCCAGAGGAAGTCCCAGGAATAAGTTCATGGACCAAATAAAGAGGAAAGCACATAGGAAGAGATACCAAGAGGTAAGGGAACTAGCATTAGATAGAAAAGAGTGGAGGGCTGCAGTCAATCAATCTTAGGATTGAACAACTAATGACGATGAGTAAGAATATACACAATCTGTTTGATATATGAGGCAGGTAACTCTTGAAACATGTATTGGCTACTTGGGCTATGGTTCCTTCTCGATTTAATAGTTTTCACCAGTAGTGCGGATTTTTGTTAATTAAAATGTATAAAAAAACTTAATACAAGGAAAATGCATATAAAAGAAGTAAAATCCCGCTGATTTCTATTAATTTATCGATTGAAAAGTGGCACATTTAAAGAAATTTTAATTTTCTAGGACAGTGGGTCTCAACCTTCCTAATGCCGCGACCCATAGATAGAATTTCACATGTTGTGGTGACCCCCAGCCATAAAATTATTTTCGCTACTGCATTATAAGACCATCGGAAAACACGTTTCCGATGGTCTTTGGCAACCTCTGTGGAAGGGCCATTCGACCCCAAAGGGGTCGCGACCCACAGGTTGAGAACCGCTGTTCTAGGAGGTAAGAGAGGGAATCTTGGATAAGCGCTGAAAAGGAAGGAAGGGAGTGGAAATTTTGGACAAAATAAAGGTAGACCTGAAATGTCTGGGCCTCAAGCGATGAGCTTGAAGGTATCTGAGGGGACTTAGTGGAATTTGAATGGTGAAGGGGAACCCAGCGTGATATTCTTTCCGGAATTTATCAGCGACTGATCAGGTTCGGCACACTCTCATGATAATCGGAGCTTACAGCGCACACAGCTAGTGTTCATTATTTCTCACACATCGTAATACGTGATAGAGGCTCTAAATCAGTCGATCAAAAGCGCGGATAATATCAAATATTATTGAATACTCTCCAATACATGTAACCGTATCAGGCTAGATTTGGTGGAGGTTGTCAATATTCAAGATGAATAAAAAACACTAAGTAATATTACATAGATTTATTGGTTGGCGCGAGAGTTTCACTACACTATGATATGTGAATAATCACGACACTATGGCACATGAATATGCTGCAGTTTCATCTACACCTACAATGTACATACTACCCTCCGAGCCGCCTCATAACCGTGTGGCAGGAGATGTTAGGTCACCAGCCGTGTAAATATATGAGGGATAAGGTTTTGGGAGGTGTAATGGAGACGCGTATTTAGTGGAGCTCAGTATTTAATTCATCGAGAACGTGTTTTTTTATATATCTGTTGGGCAATGAATCTCTCTTATTTTATCACTTAGCAAGGTGACATGATAATGGTTTCTGTATCGCTCTGAAATCATGTGAATCGAAAAAGCAAGTCGACACGATATTCCTTGATTTAAAGAAGGCATTTGACAAGTTTTCTCACAAAAAACTCACATATAAATTGCGGAGTTAATAAAAAATAGTGACTTGGATAAGGGACTTTCTCAGTGATCGAAAACAAAAAGTAGATATTGATGGCTTTAGCTCTGATATGGTTGGAGTCACATCAGGTGTTCCTCAAGGAAGCGTGATAGGTCCTCTTTTATTGATTATTTATATTGATGACCTAAGCTCTCGAGTTAGCAGTAAATTAAGATTATTTGAAGATGATACCGTTATGTACTGTGAAATGAGCGAAGACGCGGACTTAGAAGTTCTGTCATATGACCTTAACAACATTCACTTTGGCGAAACTAGTTGTTCCCGTCAATAAATCTGCGGAATATTACAAAGTGTTTTTATTCATCATGAACATTCTCCTTGATGGAGGGACTGACTGCATTGGAAAACAAAACTTGTTTTCCCAACCGCAAAAAAATAAACCTGCAGCATAAAAGACAGCAAAGTTTAGCACTCTATGTTTGATGGCACGGCATGACTGAGCGGCCTGGTTTGTTTGGGCCCCGGGGGAAAGTCTTCGACGTGGAAGCATAAGCGGCACTCGGCAAGTGAGGAGAATGCTTTTGAAGTCTGAAAGCTTTTGCATGGCGGCGAAGCGACTTAAAGGCACACAGTCGCTTGAATGGGTAGACGAAGAAAAGAATGACTGCGATTGGACACCTACATCCGTGAAATTAATCGAAAAGGCGAGAAGACTTCCGAGAATCTCTGAATAAGTAATTAGGAATTCTCATCAAATAATTAAGAGGCTTAGTAGAGTCTTCTTCTTCTTGACTTAGTGTTGAAATTGCGTTTCAAATTACATACATATACTTTAAGGTCAAAGGTTAGCGCCATTTGACCTTCTTGCCGAAAGGATTCAGCGCGTGACGAAGCATTTAAAAGCGAAAACGTCACGTCTAATTTCAGAGGTATAATTGATGGTTCAAAAATATCAGCTTACATAGCCGTTTAAATCCTTTTTTTTTACAGAATAACGGAGTCTGTGAGGCCAATTTAAATCATTACCAATCGAGGTATAACGAAAACCATGCAGGAAGCTTGTTTCAATAAAACCACTTCTTGTCATGATATAATATGAACTTTCTAATCTATTATTTTTCCAATTAACTCTTAATCATAACAGATACTTCTCTTCATTCTCACAGTCCACAAAACAGTTAACAACTGCATATTAATATAACATAGTATTTGTGAAAAGTTTGGGTTGCCAATACTTAACAAGGTAGTCATAACTACAAGTTGTTAGTTGTAGACAATTCACTATCATTAGCTTTAAAGATAAAAAATAGTTGAATCCATATTGAAAATTAGTTTTGTACTTTTTCATAGTTATTTATAGTATCGCTCGACGCGTTTTGCAGCTTGATACATCTTCAGTTGCAATTGCTTACATAAAATTTATTTATTGATTGTCTCTATAGTAACCTCATGCTAAGTAGGGGGAGGTGGGTAGGAGAAAAAACTAATTTTTGGGACGTAAGGTAGGGGAACATATATTAGGGGTTTTTAAGAAGGGAAATGTTGTCGGAAACGAGTTGGGAGTGGTGCGGAAAAAGTAGCTTAATACAAATGTTGCTTGATTTTCTTATGATTTTCATCTGTTCCAAAGCATTCATCTTTAAGTCTCTCGGTAGAACAAGGAACATGCTGGGGACAAAAACACTTACAAGATTATTATCAAGCAGATGCTTGGAAAATTGAGATTTGGAATCCACATTTAAGTAACTTCGTGAGTGTTCTTCGATGCGTGCCTTGGAATTTCGACGAGTTAGAACTATGTAAGATACGTTACAACTGTTGCATTTAATTGAAGGTGTAAATTTTCAAGGGCTCACAAGGGCTCACACTGTGACCGGGTTCTTTGAAGTCAAATTGATTCTTATCTTAAATAAAAACTGAAAAATAATATTACTAATAAATTCCATATGGTCATCCTCAGAAACTCAGAATAATTAGAAAAAAGTTAATATAAAGAAGAAAATATGTGAGATATATGGCACTTCTGAATATATTTAATGTTTTAACCATGAGAGTTTCTCCACCTTTATCACTTTATATGCGCAAGTTTCATTTCGTATTTTTCCACCGATCGGCTGAGGCAGAGCAGTAGATTTTCCGAATCGTATCCAATACCGATTAGCAAAGTCAACTGCGGTGTAATGATTTCCCAATTCACGTCAAACGGTTGAGGTGTGCCTGAACAACGAGGATTTCGGACGGCACGATAAACTCAATCAGATCATTCCCGCGGCTGTCAAGATAAGCCGCGAGTCACGTCTAATGAAAACTCAGTTGCAGCTGGCATTTGCAAATCAGGAACCGAAGAGGAGGAGGATTAAGTCCCCCCTCACCCCCATATCCCCAGGGAAAAGTAACCTAAGCAACCGCAGCGCGACCTCAGCAAGGAAAAGGCTGAGAACCGTGGACTTGCCAAGAGGATGATGATCGTGGAGAATTAAATCGACACGGGGAAAAATTCCCTCCATACTAGTAAGAAATTCTCATCTATTTTCCATCGTGCATTTTAGTCAGTCGCTCTAGGTTTGGACGCGCTATTGCGTTGTTCCCAAAACGAAGTGATAAAATGACTCATCGGCGTTGAAACTGCGGTTGGATGAATAAAATGTCACGTGGCATATTTCCAGTCTTTCTTTCTGTCAGGAGCAGATTCTACCGAGTAAAACCCATTGTTTTAGAATTGAAGCACCCCCTCAGATTGATAAATAGATTTCAAGGAAGACGTGTGGTCTATCTCTTTGATATCTCAAACAAATGATCGACTAGATACATGGTACTATAAAATTACTTCGTGTTGAGTTGCACATGCCGTAATGTCAAGTGCTTAAATTAATATTGAAAAGACGTCTATATTTCTGAGGCCCATTTAGTGCTCATAGAACTAATCGCAATTTCACAAATATAAATAAGATGATCAAAGTTCCAGTGTTCCTTGATGAAATCGACAGGTTTCTGGCAGCAATGTAAAAATATTTTTTAAAAATATAATGTATTACTTACGAGAAAAGTGGCACATTACTCTTGATTAAACTTTGGTATATAAGTATAAAGCACAAGCTGAATCAGAGCACGGTTTTTCTTTCTTGGTCCAAATAATTTTGAAGGAGTATAATTGTACTAATTTTTCCTATCTCGTATGATGTGATGGAATATTCATGAGAAGTGTACGCCTTTATACTGACTAAAGAAAGAAATTTTTGGTAAAAACGAGTAAAAGAAGTATAGGTGCTTGGATGAAGTTGAATTTTCCTCGTAACTGTGAAAAAGTTTTAAAATTAACAGTATTCTGTAAGTAATTTTTATTCAAATCAAGTCTTGAAAACGTGTATAGATTTTTTTATACATCCTTGTCTTGGAAACGCCCTTAGATTTTTTATACATCCTTGATTTCTTGAGCTGTGAGAAAGCTTTTCAAATCGACAGGATATTTTTAGCAATTTTTCTTTATATCAAATCTTGGAAACGCGCCTAGATTTTTTAAGATACCTCCTTGATGGCTTACATTATCGGTTTCCAGTATCAAGATTTAAGTTTAACTCATCGACTGTTGTAGAACCTCCTGTGTCACAAAAGTTTCCATAGTACTGCGGTAGGTACCTGATAAGTTGCCATTCTACGTCAACGTCGTTTCATACTGAAATATTTGATATTGTCATAAATACATAGAAGAACTTCTAAGTCCTAATAGGAGAGTTATCGCAAGCAAAATCATACCGATTAGGAAATTATTAGCTTGGCGCTACAGGAGACGATTATAGCCCCTATCCTTTTATTATTAGGGATCCGTTACAACATTAGATATGACGGGAGAAATCACTGCAAGTGTTACTGTACGTATTTTTATTAAATGCTGATGCTGTCATTACTATTAGACGAACAGATAAGAACATATATTTGCAAAAATGCGTTTTTTCACGAAAATATAGCGAGTAATATCGAATGATAATATCAATGCGTAAAACAACGGCAATGACTTTTACGGGAAAATTACCAGCAATATCAAAACTAAACAACACTTACGAAAAATCATAGAGCCAGTGTTCAGCTTTAATTAACTAGGATTGGAAATATCTCCATCACTGACAAAGATTTGTCTAGTTAGTTGGAAAAAGTGAATTAGCTTGACAAATTCAAATTCTACTGAGGGTCGATTCAAAAGAAAATACAAAATAAATTAATCAGTTAAACTGAAGAAATTCAAACTCCGGTAGCATTACACAGTACCGGGACGTGGGTTCTCTAAAAGAGGGACAGAGGGAAAATCACGAAAGCTGAAATGAAATTCCTAAGCACAGCTGAGGATAGGACATTGCAAGATAGGATAAGAAACGAAATCACAGGAGGGAATTTTGATGTTTTTCATTTAGAAAAAAATAACAGTACACAAAGCAAAATGTAGCCACTATTACGGAAGTCTGCAGAAATATTCCTCCTCTAATTGCCTTTAGGAATATGCCATGCGATCATTACTATGTTGGTCGATAAAATTTTAATAATTTCAGGGTAAGAATGAGCAGACTTAACCTTAAAGTGAAGTGAAGGAGAACCTGTGATGCCTGTGCTTTTTAGAGAGGATCTTTCTCGCAGTAAGTCTAAGGGTTTCACCGCCGCTCTAGGAGGAGACGTCCCAAAGTCGAAGGCCTGACTTGAAGATTCTTCCTTCACTTGAAGAACCGCTCCAAGGAATGTCTACCTACGCAGAAAATCCAAATGAAGAGAATTGCAATCAATTCGTATGCCTGGAAACATGAAGGAAACACGTCCCTCATCTTGCAAAGGTCGAAATTGACCGAACAAAGAATTGATATTAACGAATAACGCCGCGAAAGGTCAAGGTTTAAAAATAATTCTTTGCGTTGTATTTTAAAGTCTTTGTTCGTCATATTAAGATGGCTGACGCGTGAATAATTAGCCGTCGAGTGCCTAGTGAAATGACTCATCAATGAAGTCGAAAAAAATTTCTTTCACTACACTTCACTTAAGTACCGCTATTTTTGCGTGGGAAATAACGTAATATAAACGATGCATATTGTAATATAAATGATGCAATGATTATATTTTAAAATTTTCATTTCAATTATAGTAAAATTGTGTGAAATTCACAATGATTCGCCTGGACTGGGGATCGAACCAAGATCCCTCGATTTCGCGCCGTGTGCTCTAACCAATTAAGCTGCCCATAGGGGCTTTAAGGAGCAAGTTGTCTTCACAGGTACCGTGCAATAAAGCCAGAGGTACCAGTATGAGAGCGCTAAGCGCCACAGTCCACGGGGTAAAGCCCAACTTTTACCACAAAGGCTTACTCTGGAAATTTTCAAAGAACCACGGAGCTAGTCGCGCAGTTACTTCAACAGAGTCATCCGCTAGTGATCACACAATTGTGTGAAATTCACAGTGGAAAAATCGTCCGCCTGGACTAGGAATCGAACCCAGATCCCTCGATTTTGCGCCGAGTGCTCTAACCAATTAAGCTACCCAGGCGTTCTCTTCCACTGTGAATCTCATGGGGGCTTTAAGGACTAAGTTGTCCTCACAGGTACCGTGCAATGATGCCAGAGGTACCAGTAGGCGAGCGCTAAGCGCCACAGTCCACGGGGTCAATTATAGTAGTTTTAGCGAAACATCATTTCACCTAGAAATCTATGACTTTGGCCTCATTGCACAGAAAACATCTCACCCCTCCAAAAATATTCAAATATATGAGCCCCTTACCAAGACACATTCCGAGACTTTTTAACGTAAAATTCTAGCTCATCTACATGGGAAATTGTAAGTGTAAGCTTTTTAAAGAGACCCAATTTATAAAATAAGGAATTTCAAACGCCTACATCTCGTCAAAAATTGTGTATTTTGCATGTTTCCTCAACTTTTTTTGAAAACAAATCATAATGAAAACAAAACAAAATCTTTAAAACAGTAAAATATCTTGGAATTACCTTAAATTCTGATATATCGTGGGGATAACATATAAAAAACATATGTGGCGCAGCAATAAATAAACTAGGTTTTTATAATCGTATAATAGGAAGGTATTCGGATGAAAAAGTCAAAGAACTATGCTACTTTGCTCTGGTCTGGCCACACCTCGAATTTGCCGCGTGCATTTGGGACCCTGGTCAAAAAGATTTAGCCAAAAAACATTAATAAAACTCAAAGGAAAGCAGCGCGCTTCGTTAAAAACTGCTAAGAGCGTACATATAGTGTCTCACAACTTTTAGAGGGATTAAGGTGGGAGCCCATAGAGATTCGGAGGCTGCACGCTAGGCTTAGGTTGCTTGATAAATTCAGAACTGATATTTTTCAGAGCGACGTAGAGAATATTATCATGACTCCTCACTACATCTTTAGGTCAGACAGATGCCGAATGCCGAACAGATAGGTACAAAACTCGTTCTTTCTGCAAACAATAAGCGACCGCAATAATTATTGAGCTCCACTAAATACACACATAAAATATATGTCACCATTTCATCTCCCAAAAACGTACATATTTACATAGCTGGTGATCTAACACCCCTTGCTACACGCTCATGCGGCGGCTCGCAGGGTATTTGTAGATGTAGATGTAATGTAAATTGCCTTGAAACCAAATGATACAGTTTTTTTCGCTTTTATCCGAATAAAATACTAATTTAGCACTCGTATGCAGCGCTTCACGCCAATCTATCTGAAAATGAAAATAGCTCCAAACATGTTTAAGTAACTTCGTCGACGAGGATGCGTGATAACTCTCTTAAATCATTCGGAAGCGCATGGTAACAGTTCCGATGCTCTCGTCGACACGCCTGCAATCGCGGCTCTTGAAAGAGCGCAAACACAAACGTTCCGGACTCACTGAATGAAGTTCTCGGCATCAGGCCCTGAGTGGTTGTTATTCGCTGCAAACGCTTCGCAGCGGAGGTGAGGAAGCTGATGAACACTCCGATTTGCTCGAGCTGTAAAAAAAACTTGAAGGGTGAATACCGATGTCCGCCGCCGCGGACGGTTAAACCCCAACGTCTCGCGCAACGATGACCGTCAAACATTCGAGTTTAAGGTACCGATTTGCCCGGATCCCCGGTGTAGACTATCCAGTTCAATTCAGCGTTGAGTGCGCAGCAGTAAACCAACAGTCCATTTCGAGAAAAGTGGCCAATTCGCCAGGAGTATGACAAGAGCGCGGCGATCGACTTTCCGAGGATAGCCGTTACCCATATGCAAGGGGAATGTTAGCCGTCGATTTAAGTTTTGTTGGTCAAAGTTGATCAAAGCGAAGGATCGGCGTAAACCCAGCTTTCGAAGTTACTGGACGATAGTATTACGGCAAACACCTCATGTGCACCGATCTCCTTCCAACACGTGTTTTCATCAATCGATTTGTTCACTAGTATCGTTAAAAACTGCTACGAGCGAACATTTAGTGTTACAAAACTTTTAGAGGGACTACTATTTGGCAAACTCTCACCATCTCGTGAATATATATTATGGATTTTGGGTGTTTGGAATCGTTGCCTAGGTAATGTGTTGCCTCAATTTCCACATTCATTTAGTTCACTCAGTCCTTGGCGCCACTTAGAAAAAAGTCTTCTCAATCGAATCGTAAATAGCCGTTGTTAATTGTTGTTAACGTGAGACTGGGGTGAATACTCAATAACGATTGAAGAGATATGAACAACTTGATTCTGTGAATAATAGCTGACTATTTTTGGGAACTAACAGTTACTTTTTAAATGCTGGAGAGGAAATATCTACTACAAGATGTGTATAAGAGGCATATGAAACTTCAATCGTGAGCCTTTTCTCTGCTGTTTGGATATTTTACTGTTAATTTACAGCTACATTTTATTGGTTTGTTACCTGTGGAGAGCCTTAGGAATCAGAAGGTATGATCTAGATAGATTGATGTGGATGTTTATGTAAAATCTACTATTCATGTGTGGCCTGGGAGTAGGTTTAACAATTTCTCCTTTATTTGTTATAAAAATTATAGTTATTGACGCAATTTGTCATCCATAGATGGTATTGTCGGACCTTGGTTTTGAAATCCTTATAGTACCTGTATCCGTCTTCTAATTCACTCCGCTTTTTTTCCTTATATTGTTATTGAATTACCGTAAAACGATATTCACGAAGTACTAAGTGTGCATTTGTGTAGTTAAATTTGGAGAGGAATTAAATATATCTGTACACCGATGATATTAAAAAAGAGTGTAATTACGTCCCACGTGTAGCACTACATTTTTATCCGCTACATTATGATTACTGGTAAGTAAAACCGGTAAGACGTGATTATTTGCGATCTGTAGACTGTATTTACATTTGAACTGCCCTCTTTCATTACTAGACGGAGAGTTATTCGAACAATTTGTTTGCTTACGGAATTCTAGGCAACAGTTTTTGGAGACGAGTCGAGAATTCATAATGTATACTCATGCATCAGCTTTAAGCAAATTTCGATCAATTTTTGGTACAACTCCAGAGCATTGCTTGCGCAGAAATAAAATTGTTCTTCGCACTGAATTGCCTATATTGTTTACCAGTTCTGAGTTTATGTGGCTGATCATGTTCTTCTCACTGAAATTACCATCTTGACCGAAACTTACTTCCCGAAGGAGAAAAAATAGCGTAGTTGATCAACAACAATCCCTTCTGCAAGACCAATTGGATCTATAACGTTACCAAGGGATTTGGATATTTACCCCCCCCCCTCGTTTAGCCACCAGCAGTGAACTGCAACTTCCTTTGGGAGTGATAAATCTGCTGCAAGGAGAATCGCTGGCCAGTACACAGCGTGAAAGCGCAATATCTGTTTTTCGATTACGTGAACATTGAAAGAGTTTGCTCAAAACTTCACATATTCCTCATCCTCATCCTCTATATTTGGAAAGTCTATTGACGTAAGATATTTAGTGAGCGCATCTATCGAAACATAAATTATGTACTTGCCATTTCCTGGTAATTTTATTCCCCAATTGAAACAAGTACGAGAGATCGAAAGATCAGTCAGTCCTGATTTTACAAACGACACCACTTTTCTTTTTCTGCTCTCAGGAAAGATGAAATTCGGCTTATTTTTGTACAGCTCTGGTAATTTGTATTGCCAATGTGATACGAAAAGAAGTAGCTTGAGAGCCCCTGGATACTCAGAGGCTACACGCTATCCTTAGCTTTCTTGAGAAATTCAGAACAGATTTGTTTCAGAGCGGCACCACATCAGAGCGGCATCAGAACTGATTTGTTTCAGAGTATTATCATGGCGTCTCACTACGTCTCTGGGTCTCGTGGAAGCGATAAAATAATAGAGATACATTTCCGAACAAATGGGTACAGAAACTCGGTTCTTTCCGCTCCCAATAAGCGATCACAATAAAAACTAAACCCCACTAAATACACTCCCATAATACACGTTACTATTTCACCTCCCAAAACCTTATCCCTTATATATTTACACGGCTGGTGTCCTAACACCCCATGACACACGCTCACGCGGCTTGCAGGATAGTATGTAATGTAGACCAGTTGTTACGTGCATGAATTTTTTGAATATGTTGGAAAAAGTTTAACAAGGAAAAGAATAATTTTAATAGCATGATGGTGAAAGCTCGATTGGCATACATAAATCGGAAATAGCATAACTTTTAGGGAGAGACCGAATGCATATATGTTTTCATGTGACATGTGTGGATAAATAACCTTAGTCTTGGGAGAAAGGGCACATAGATTCAAAGAAGTGTGGAGCTAGCCGCGCAGTAACTTTAACGGTGTTAGCTGCTAGTGTTCTCACAATGGTGAGAAATTCACAATGAAAAAAGCATTCGACTGGACTGAAAATCGAACCCATTCTCGAACTCGATTTCGCGCTGATTGCTCTAACCATTTAAGATACCAAGGCTTAGCTACCCCGATAAGAGCACTCGATGCGAAATTGAGGGATCTGGGTTCGATTCCCATGAATGATTTTTCCACTGTGAATTTATCACAGATGTGTAGCACATAGAACGTTTTTTACAAGAGGCATTATTGCAAGGAGTAATTTGTCCGACAGTTGTTATGTGCAGTATAAGTTTGCCTGACGTGCAAAAAATCTTCTAGAGAGGATTAGCACTTTTTTTTGAAAGAGATAATGTATGGAAATTAATATGAGAGGTGGACTTTAGATGGTTGGGCATGAGATACAAGGGGTTGCCTCATTGCCAACTGTTCATCTTACACTCGTGTGGGCTGAGACGGAGAAGTCATTTCCCTCTTTAATCTTCAAGACGTCCCAAAATGAGCCGCAAGATACATTACATTTTGATCTCACCGAAATATGTTGCTTTCAATCAACCTAAATCCTGTCTCATTTATCTTAATGCATCAAATATCTTTCAGAGACACGGTAAAATTAAGGATTCAGCTTCAGAAAACTTATGGCCTTAACAATACTGCGTTAAAATCTCAATTCTATTAAGAAAGTTCTAATCAGCCCTTGAGTAATGATATTCCTTCGTTTAAACTTCACGGAAAACTTTTGCAACTATGTCCGTGCCTCTGATATCTTCTGGTTTCTCTCCAATCCAGGCCAAATTCTATCGATAACTTGGTTTTGTCTTAAAGCGAATGGAGCAATATGGCCTCACAGAAACGGGGCCAAAACCATTTTCTTAGGGAACTCGGGAATCATATTATTTATCGTCGATCTTCCCAATCTTCCATTCCACGTGGAATTCAGTCATAGATAACACAAAGCAGGTGAATATTTCTGGGATAAATGCTGTGGAAAAATTTTAGGAGAAGTCATCATTACTCTCCTACACACCTGAAGGGCTAGAAGTCGATAAGAACGTTTTCTTGGGTTGAAACTTTTCCTTCACGGAAGCAGCGGAAATGGTCTTATCATTTGGGAAATTAATGATAACGATTGAGGCCATTTTTGCTATTCAACTCTCATTCTATCAGCCGCGTTACCACGAGGCTAAGGCCTTTCTCACAGGATGGTAAGTCATACCCACTATATTAAAAAATAATATATGTATCATTAAGGTGGTGCCTTCGTACAAGGGCATAAATGTGATTTTATTCGACTGGATAATTTCAGAAAATCCCATCCTCCAGCTAATCTATCTATGCGCATATTAAAATGAATGTGGGTACATGTGTATCATGAATTACTTATGCGTTATGGAGCACCTGGACCGATTGACTTGAAAGTTTGCACGAGTGTTTACTTTTGCAAACGGGACGAACATGGGCTACGCAAAAAGTTACCTCAGGGCCGTTGGGGCCCTGAAACTGGCTCCTGTTATTAACTCCAATAAGAAAATCATTGAATACGGTGTTTATTTGTGCTTTTTTAAATTAATTTCACCAAAGATACAAATATAATTTTTTATGATCGGGTGGCCAAAATAATGTTTGATTTAATTATTGCGATCGATTTTCTTCTACGCTTCGCATCTGTTTAAAAATTACGTTTCTATTAAAAAATTTTCAATTTTTTTCCTATTTCAAAAATAGCATGTTTCCATGGCCGCCAGACAAATGGCTTTAAATGGTATAATTTTCACGGGCATTTTACGGGTTAAATTTTATGAAATGATCAATATAAATCAATTTCATTGAATTATGTATTTTTACCCTATCTTTTATGAGTGATTTTAATCATTTTCTACTATTTTTCTTGAAATTTCCATTTTTGCCTTCTCATTCCATTTTTCTTTGTATTTTGCAAAACTGATTTTCAATAGTATTTTCATTTAAAATGGTTGAAATAATCGAGTATGAGTACCTATCGTTTTTACTTTATCGCAACCCACAATGTGTTTTCAATGGCTTTCACATAGTATCTGTAAGTAGAGTGTCACATTTTTTTTCAATTTACTCGAGCATATCGGTATTGGGGTAAAATTTTTCGCGCTGCTTGGAAATTTGTACTGCACCTATAAAACTGTACTAAATTTCTAAAGTATAGAGGGATTGTTGGGGTTCCATAACCCAATTCACTGTCAATTTTATGGTTGTTAGCGAATACTTTCGCTCAGGACATTTTTGTGTCACATTGAATGAAATGATAAATATTAGCGGATTTCAGTAAAATTTTAGCTTTACTTTAACCTTTCCAAGTGCGTTAAATGGCGTTTACATCGCGTCTGAATTTAGTCCGTCACAATGCTTCTTATCAGTACACGCGACGATATAAATGCTGTTCTTTTGCCCTCTGAAATTCTACGGGCTTCCACATATTGCTCATGTATCAATCACATACGGCCAAAGTGCGTATTCAAACAATCAAATAACACAATTGGTATATTCTGCTTCTCCATTATACATAAAATTCGCCGTATGAAATTTGAATGGTAAAAGGACCTAAAATTATGTCAAGTTTGGAACATGGATTCAGCCGAGGAAATCGAAATAGAAGAGGTCAAAACCGGTGATAATTGGTTACATGAAAAGTATCTTATAACCTACAACGCGGCAACAATCGATAATGCTTAAGGTTTAACCAAGGCTACGTCGCTTGCTGCGATATATCGTATGTAGTGACTTAAGCGTCATCTACTTCAGGCGCAAATTAAAAAAGATCTTTAAGTAAGACGATAATAGGTTATTAAGTTATTCATAATTATTTTAATTGTTTATACTCAGTGAATTTGTTAACAAAAAACTATGTTATGATTTCGTTAGGAAAAAGTCACATGGCCTGCATTGTCCGTATGAAATCAACAAACATGGCGGCAAGTCGTGAATGTGAGAAGCAACCCGGGCGGCATTATTGCTCAGCCAGTTGGTGCAATAATTTTTCTGGCTGCAGATTAGACAAAAAATTGCATTTTTCAACTTTCCAAGTGATTGAGCGAGGTAAGTACGGTGTGAATAAGATGGTTAGATGTTTTACAGTTATGACCGAAGCCTGCTCTTACTTTTGTGTTGACATCTAATTAATTAATTTGGCCGATGGTTCTATAGTATGGCTGTGCGAGAATTTATGTGATTTTATGCCAAGTTTGAAAATGAATTCCACTTCATTGTTTCAGATGTTATGCTTAAGTTTTTTTAATAATGTAAATTGTGTCTTCAGTATTATTATTCACAATAAAGTTTGTGTGAATTTCATTTGGTTTCTTTTCATTGGAAATTATGTACCAAACCTAAGAAACAATATCAAATATCAGGAGACCTCGTGAATTTTCATCATTTCGACCAATATCGGAAGAATGCAGAGGTCATGTTACAGGCTATCGCTCAAGGTTTCAGTGCTTCGGTTTAAATTTGGCGGGGTTATCGTGGTTGGGGAGCGCCTGACTGCTAGAGTGCTCTGCAAGTAAAGCATTACCGTTGAGGGAAGGGGAGCGTCGCAGTCTTGGATTTAACGTTTGTACAAGAATTGGTTCCTGATAATAATTTTATCTAACTACCTCTGAAATTCAACGGGTACCATTATGTTGTGTTATAGCATTAGCATTAGCACACCAGGAAACAGAATATTATTATTATTATTAAGAAATTGCTTCAAGAAGACCATATGGTTCGGTGGTAACACAGATACCGAGAAAATACCAATATACATACATGTAAAAATTAAAACAAAGACATTGCCAAAATACAAAAAAAGCAGTTATTACCTTAGAAAAATATGGGGGAAAACCCTCACAGTACAACTCCCCTCAATCTCATCATTAACGTCTGTGTCTTATTTGGGAAGGGCTCTAATACTTCTTTGGGTAACTCATTCCAATCCCTTATCCCCCGATGCAGGAAGGAATACTTCAATGTGTTTGAGAGCTGCCTTGGAGGCTCTATCTTATATTTGTGATCTCTTCTCGCCAGATAACTAGGTTTTTTTAATCTTTCAGATATGTCCCTCCACGCAGGATCGCCAATGTATGCCTTATGCATGCACTTGAGACGTGCTTTCTTCCTCCTCGATTCTAGTGATGTCCAGCCCAATACCCTCATCATCTCCGTTACATTCCTATTAAAATTTATTCCTTCCTATTAAAATTTCGCATCACAAATCTTGCGGCTAGACGCTGAACTTTTTCTAATTGCTTTATCTCCCCTCCCAAATAAGGGTCCCAGACTGACGCCCCTAGACTGACATTTGTTAGGCCCATTCTCTAAAATGGGTCTAAAAATGTCTTATAGGCGAACTCCTTGGTTTTCTTACAACTTTTTCCAAGGGTCCTCATTAAAAAGTATAGCACTCTAAAAGCCATCGTTGTAATTCTTTCAAAATGTGGCCCCCATTGCAAATCCCTATTTAAAGTCACTCCAAGATAATTACAGACACTGGCTTCCATCAATAATTCGCCCATAATGAAATAATTATTTGAGATAGCTATATTTCCTTTCCTGAATCTTATGAGTTTTGTTTTACTTGCATTTATGACCATGCCGTTTTCATCCGCCCATTTCTCCAAATTATTTAAAATATGAAAATACTCGTGCGGCACTCTACGGATCGGAAGCGTGAGCCATTGGAAAAGCTCACCAGAAAAAGCTAGAAGCCTTCTCAACCTGGTGTCGGAGGAGGATGCTGAAGACAAAATGAACGGAAAAAATAAGAAATGATGAAGCGTACAGAAGAGCAGAAGAGAAGTGGACCATATGGACCACAAATAAAAAAGGAGTACAAGATGGATTAGACACACCCTGAGACACAATGGGTTTATGAAGAACATAACTGAAGGCAAAATAGAGGGAAAAGTCTCCAAAGGAAGCCTCAGGAATAAGTTCATGGACAATATAAAGAGTAAAGTACATAGGAAGAGATACCAGGTAAGGGAGTTAAGCTAGGGGAGGTAAGGGTGCCAGAATTAGATAGGTAAGGGCGGAGGGCTGCAGTTAACCAATCTTAAGATTGAATAACCAACGATGATTAGCATTATTTGGTGTATTTAACCCGAACATGTAATCAACTCATCATATAGTACATTCATAATTTTCTCGAAAGGAGAATTCCAATTAAATTAGCTATTTATAAAAGGCGTTCCGGTTATTAAAACTCAAAATTATGAAATAGTGGTGTATTGATGTATGCGATAAAATGGTCAACTTTGCTCTATGAAAGACTTTTTTTTGACACGATTCGAAAATTTCCACGCAAAGCCGTCTCAGTCGCCTGAGAGGAGATTGGAATAGGCTTAGTGGTAATTTTTAGGGAACTATTTACTTAATGCAAATGATTTTTTTCTGAGCTTCGCTTTTGCTTTGATAGTTAGTTTTTAATTTTAATTCCTATCAATCGTATCTTCCATTTCAAAAAATGCAATTTTTCCCAGGATAACCGACGACTGGTTGTTAACGGGAATATTTTCCCGGGTATTACTTGGCTTTTCATTATCAGACAAGCCCTGTCAAAATACTGGGAGTTTGGCAGAAGTGTTCATCTCTTATTTATCAATTTTAAGAAAGAATATGACTGCATCAATCGAAATCAAATGTGGAAATACCTAGAGCAGATGGGAATCCCAGACAAACTGATTAACCTAGCAAAAATATGTACTGACGAATCTAGATGTAAAGTTAAAATCGATAACGAATTGTCAAGAGAATTTAGTGTGCTAACTGCGGTCAGACAAGGAGATGGACTTTCTCCTCTACTATTTAATCTGGCTGTAGAAAGCTCCTTAAAAAGGTAAAATTGCAAGATCAAGGAATAGAAGTAGGAGCAAAAGTTAATGTCTTAGCCTTCGCAGATGACACAGCTTTACTAGTAGAAGATGAAATTAGCTTAACAAGCCTTGCCAAAATTCTATTGAGAGAAGCAAAAAAAGTAGGATTGGAAGTAAATGAGCAGAAAACAAAATACCTTAGGTTTGGCCGACTCATGGACAACATTAACGACTCTGTAAGGGTAGAAAATTTTACGTTTGAGTAAATGAATGGAAGTATTTAGGAGTAAATATTGACCAGACAAATCAAGAGGAGATAGAAATAAATACCAGAATATTTAATGTTAACAGATGTTACTGGGCTTTACAAGGCTTCTACAAAGCAAAATTTTAACTAGAAAAACTATACTACGGATCTATAAGACCATCATACAACCAGTGGTCTTGTATGGGTCAGAAATATGGACAATGTCTAAACAGACAGAAAAAAAGCTGATAGTTAACGGAAATAAAATTTTAAGATTTATCTTTTTTTAATTTATTTAATTCACCACCAAAAACGGCACAAAGGCTACATTGGCTTATATAATCAATAAATAAATAAAAATTTCAAGCAAAAACACAATATTCATTAAATAAAACAATAATGCGGTAAGCGTAAGAAGGGACTTGGGGACTGGAGAGGGATGGATCATTTAAGTGGCGTTTCAGGGAGGATTTGTAAATGGTGGAAGAGGAGAAAAGGTCCAAGGAAGGATATTTCGAGGCCAAGGGGTTAAACAAGGAGGGGATTCGGAAGAAGAGAGAGCGCTGGGAGATGGAAAGATGGAATCGGGGAGTATGCAGTAGACAGTTACTGCGTAATGGACGGGGAGAATCATGAATACTAAAGAGAGGGAGTATTTCATTATTCCGAAGAGAGCCACTGAAGATTAGGATAGGACACGGCGGTGAGTTAAATGAGAAATGCCAAGGGAGGAAAGGATGAGGTCACGGGATGAGCTTCTGAAGATGGGGACTCGATGGCGAACTATGGCGAGAAAGAAGTTGAGAAGATGCATCTATGGTCCCATAAACGAAGACGGAATGTGGAGAATCCAAACCAACAACGAGCTAAGGGAGCTATATAAGGACCCAGATATAATAGCACAAGTCAAAAGCAGAAGACTTAGGTGGGCAGGTCACGTGTGGAGGAGAGGAGAAAATGCTACAATTAGAGCGGTGTCAGAAGGCCTACCAAGAGGAAAGCGACCTTTGGGACGACCACGACTACGCTGGAAAGACCAGATTAGACAGGACATGAGAAGAATGGGAGCAGAAGTTGACTGGATGGAAGACCGAAAGAGATGGCGAGGAGTTGTTGGTGAGGCCAAAAACCTTCTGTGGTTTGAGTGGCCTAATAGGTAAGGTATTATTTGGCTTAAAACTTCAGCCTGTTACGTTATACCATTGACTGGTGCAATTGAACTTGATCAAAAATTTGAAGTCCAACCCATGCAAATCCGATAGGCTATGCTAGTGCGTTCATAAATTTAACCTTTAAATGATTTATTGCTCGCAGATTGAACTTGAAATTATTTTACGCTGAATGAGTGAATGGGAGTAACATAAGGAATATTAGTATATTCCATTTTTATAAATTTCCATGGAAAAAGTTTAGCATATTGAGTTATTAGCTCGTTACTTTTAGCCATAACTTATGTCAATATGTGTCAACTGAAGTCAAAATAGGTCAACTGAAGTCCAAATGTCTCAAGTGGAGTCAAAATTAATCAATTTGAAGTCAAAATATGTCAACTGAAGTCAAAAGGAGGTAATTTCATAGAAGTGGTGCAGAAATTAGCGTCTATGGCCGTGAAAATTGCTCATTAAAATACATTCGCGGAATAATCCTTAAATTATTTATCTTAATCATTGTTCATAACAACCAACGCATGTCATCAGCGAAAGCAGATTTTTTTAACAAATTACACAGAAAGTTGGAATTTAGTACATATATGTTTTGACAATCACTATTCTGAAAGGACTCCCTTAAAAATATGTTTATTACCAGAGGAAGTAAAAGTTAATAGACGCCAAATTCCAATATAGTTTCCAATGAATCCCCGAGTCACTTTCTAGGTACACTTATCTATAAGTGCTGCCGTCAAGATATCTCTCACTTGAATTTATTGGCCAAAAAGTCGCTAATGTATCGATGTTATTTACTTTTATATGTAGCTCTCCTCTTTCCCTGCAAAATTCAGCTTGCTCCTTAACCATGATGTTAATTTCTTTCCATTCTGATTGAAACGTCACTCTTACATGTTTATTTGTGTGACTTATTGTGGAAGACGACGCACTGTCGTGTACCACGAGCTTTTTCAAAAGTAACACATGTTGCTGGAGAACCCTGTGACTTCGAATTTCCAGAGAGAAGAGAGAAGAGTAAAGGAGACACTGGTGTTGGATGAAGTTTAGCGACTATTCTTCCCTCTATAGGATTAGAGACAGCGAAGAAACTTTTGTTCTTCGTCTCCTCTGTAGGTACTAAATGCGTTAGTGGATTCGTGGATTAACGTCTCCCCGCGTCCGGAGCGGAACTACGCTGATGCGCCACTACATTCCTCTCAGTATTCAAGCAGATTAACGTAACCTAGAAAACTTTTCCTCAGCCTGGGTTCGACCGCGGATGACAATGAATTCTTCTCGAGTTTCCACCGCGTCGTGGATTCCACGAAAGACGACGTTTAGATGTCCGACAGCAACATTGCCGTCATGTCTGCTCTTGAAAAGGGGCAACTCCAAAATTGTGAAAGACAATTTGCGACGCTTTTTGACTCCTCTCTCCTCTTATGTAAACTTATGAACTATTGAAACAAAAAGGGGGTAGTTCATGAAACGAAATTTAATGAACAATCCCCTTTACCTATCTCAAACTCACTTAGGTTAACATAGATTTATGAAAATTGGGGCCTACTGCTAATGCTCGCGTCGTTAAATATAAGATTGGAATTTTTCACCCTCCAAGTTGGTACGTCGGTTTAACGCTATTATTGAGCTTTGATCCGGTAACAACCGCCATTTTTTTGGCATAAACCGATGCGTGAATGAAATAGCTGAGCTATAGAGAAATTTATGGTCAATACCTCCTTCAGAATTCATTTGCTACCAACTGTAACTAATAAATTCAGGCTTGACTTTGTGGAACCTCTCCATATCGGCAATAAAAAAATTCAAGTAATGGTCCACTAAATAGATTTATTCTGTACGACCCGGGTTTCGTCACATAATCTACTCACCTGAAGATGTCACTATGTGACGAAACCCGGGTCGTACAGAATAAATCTAATTAGTGGACCATTACTTGAATTTTTTTATTTCCGATGTTACCGACTGGTTTCGAATTTTCTCACACCTATGAGCATGGAAACTGGCTAGTTACTCTTATGTATCATGGAAAATATAAACTACCACTTTCTTTAATTCCATATTAGACAGAATGTCACCTCGCTTACCATGGGGCAGTTGCAGGAACGACACATACCAATTCTATAAAGTTATGGAACCCATAAGCCATGGCAACCATTCAATAACTATTGCATAAACATTCGATAAGTTTATTGGTTACACAACTTATGGCATGGGTATACGAGTTCCATAAGTTGCCAAGATGGCGTATGCGCAATGAACCGCTTGGAGACTTACTACTAGATAAAGGAGTCGTTTTGAGACAAATGACCAGTTATTTTCTTCTTACTGACTAATTATTATGTGCATTAACAATTACTCATAGTATACATTTTTATAAACTTTATCCGGCGGTAGAAGTTTAGGCCGAATATTCGAAGCCATTGGCTATTGGTAAATAAGCTATGCGACTAGTTGAGGTGTTCCTGTAACCCGAATATTTTTATGAGCTCTATAACTTCATGGATCTCATAGCTACTAATTCCATGACTAAATGTTCTTGGAACCGGCCATAACGAGTTCAAATAACCTCAGTATCGATTTTCAGACAGATTTTCACATTATTACCCACAGGCGTTGAAAATTCCCACAGTGCAGCGAGGCGCCTAAAATGCCTGCAAGACGAATGAGCTGAAATGTCACCCAATAGACCGCTGCAGGCTAAAATATTCTCTCTGCTAATAGGGGTCCACCCACCATCCTGTACACGTAAATCGTTCTGGAACCAAGCCAATTCCCATTTGGTGGGCGTGGAAAGGGCAGGGGTCATGGGTCATACCACTCTCGAATCGTCGCCTAGGGAGCGACAAGGGAACACCGTCAATTAGGGTAGGGTAATGCCTACATCTATCTCTGTCGAATAGAAGAATATGAAAATTTCAAATCAATGAATACATCTTAAGCGATAGAATAATTATTTTAAGAGAATTTTATTTCAAATTAGTAGACAATTGTTCCAGTTGATTAGTCACAGTTGTACAAGTGAATTCAAGCACCTTGTTTCGCCAATATTTCGCATAGTGATTTCTGTTTCCTAAGGCATTGAGATGAATAACAGGATGAGTAAAATATAATTAATGGATGGCAACAGTTTACATTGTTGCTAAGAGAGCAGAATGTGAAATTAGTGGCAGAAAAGTGAATTATAAGAGGAGTACATTCCAAACTTAGGAATGATAGTGGAACAAAGTTATTAAAAGTGACAAGCATAAGATGGTTTTGATATATGCTTAAAATTTGGAACGAAAGTCTACGTTGTAGCACAACGCACTACGTTGTAACAACAGAAAAAAAAATTAGGAGCACCTGGAAAGGAATGATGACAAAGGAGCTGATTTCATGCCGCTTATGGTAGATTCATGGTCAGTTGCATGAACATTTTTAGCAATTGGATTGATATTTATGAAATCTATAAAACTATGAAACTCATTCTGATACATGGACTGCCGGAACTATACATTTCATGATCTAACTCCCAGCAGTCATTGCTTTAAATGTTTGATTTACTCCCATTCTGCTTAATACAACTAATGCTTGTTTTATGAATATAATTTACTTATGTACATTATTAATAGCCAACATGAATCAAGCAACCGTAATTTGTCAAGTAATAAATCCATTGGAAAGCCATCACAATGATGAGGTGAGCTCTCACGGCTAGACAATTAAAATACAACAAAGAAAGTCTCAAAATTGTTTACGGCTCTTGCAGACTTTCTTTGTTTTATTTAAATAAATTCATTGTCAAATTATTAAGTCTTCAAGGGGTACAATGCATGAGAATGGGAATGGGGCACGGGAAAGTGCCTTAAGGCTATAGGATCAAATGGCATTAAATTACCAAGAAACTAAATCGATAAATTGCAATTTCTTCCGCTTTTATCTATAGATGTTAATAATAATAAATGTGTCAATATGAAATTTTAATAATAAATAAAGGGGTCCGGTTTGGCAGCGTAAATAAAGGGATCAATCATAGCGTATTCGACTCCCGTACTGAGGGTTGCAGGTTAGAGACTAAGCTACAGAAAATATTTTTCCTGGCATGTCAACCAACTTTTGCGCGCTACCCGAATTCGATCCCACTTCTGAGAGACGGCAGTCTCGTCTCAGGAGAAGACATTGACAGCTCATATCAAGAAGATCGAACCGGTATCAAAAGCCACCGCTTCAGGTGAGAGTGAAGCTCACGGAATCGATCGGTGTACTGCCATGTGGAAGGCAGCAGGGAAACCACAGCATTTCTCTCCCAAGTAGATGCAGCCCTGCATTTTATATATATGACATGATGGTGTTCCTCCCAGAAAATTTTCCGGAGGTAAAACAGTCCCCCAGTCGGATCTCCGGGTGGGGACTACTGAGAGGGGTAAATCATCCAGGACTGACAGATTAATAATAAGAACTAACATACAAGCTTCATGCAAATCAGTGCATGAATTTAATTCGCTCCAAATCACCTAAAGTCGCGACCTAATGAAAGATTTTTTTTTAATTGGTGATTTACTTGCTAAAATTCATATGATTAGTGAGGAGTATGAGTTTAAAAAATGGGAATACGAAATAGATATTTTCTACATTTGGAACATCCTCGAAGGTGCTGATCCACTAGTCTTCCGTGGATAAGGTATGATTTCAGATTAAACAAATGGATTGATTTACGCGCACCACCGGAGTACAAGCCCGTGCTTTGGAATAATTATTGCAATGATTTAAGGGAGGATTGCACCAAACTCGGCCCTAGGACTTCCAGTACATCGTCATTTAGCCAAGGTCACGTCATTTACTATCCACGGAGTGTCTCACCTCTTCTTCATTAGGTGGACTGAGAAGTCGATCGGCAATATCCATTCCACTCGAGGTGTCCCGTTTGAATTTTGCGAAGCATCGCATTGGCGGTGTTCCACGCCACGTTTCCGTGTACAAGCCACACTTAGTTTTCTCCAAATTCTGGAAGAGACGTAACATTGTCAGACTCTGGACCATAGAGGTGGATGGAGAGGGCATTACGTCATCAAACTGTAGCCTGACCACCGAAATAACAACCTAATTGTTTAACCTAGCTCTTCCCTTACCTTCCTATGGATAGCACGACTGAATGAACGAATTAACGGATATGGAGGAATAACATCAACAACTGAGTGACATTCACAGTGGAAAAAACATTCGCCTGGAGGGTTGTGTTTGTATCGCTCGAGTTAATCTCGAGCACGTTACTAGGGAGCCAAGTGGTATAACAACGAATGATTTGAGATTTAGATGTATTTGAACCACTGGTAAAAATCTCTCTCAGCATTCTCAACCGAGGTTTTCTCGAGGTAAAATTGTTAATGGATTATAATATCGCGATTAGAGACAATAAACCACGTTCCAGACACTTAAGACATCCATATGAGTACGTGAAACTCACTTAAATCTCCAACCATTTGTTGTTACACCACGTGACTCCTTAGTCACGTGGTCGAGATTAACTCGAACGAATCAAACAGCCCCCCAGGACTGGAATCGAACCCAGGAATATACGCAAATGTAAGGGAATATATACCAGAAAAATATCAACATCGACACTTAACGTATACCTAGTTAGAAGATAAATGCTTTGATCCAATACAATCATTTCAACTCTAAACCTTCCCCCGAAAAATAAAATTAAACACTTTGGCCGTTCTATTAAATGCCTCGATTATCTCAGACTGTACATCGTTTTTGCCATCGCTCAAATGAGGCGAAACGGAGGTGGAAACATCTACGATTCCAGATTCTGACTAGTTCGCGAATCTAGTCCCGTCACTTCTATGTGATTTCCTTAATAAGTAGTCACTTTACAACAAAATATCAATTATAAAGTAGATATAGAATACTTTAATTTTTGCTCTGATTATTTTATAATTTTTCTACATTTTTACTCTGACTTTTCTCAATATATCATACCGATACTTTCATTAATACTATAGCTACGGTTAAAGTTATGTCAAAAATGAAATCCGTGGTTCAAATATATTTTAGATTGACGATTTGAGAACATTAACGGAGTTTCTGAATTTCGGCCAGCTATTTCCACTTTGGGCCCACTGTGTGGCGATGCGAAGCTGTGCCAGGGGAGGAATAAATTCTTAGTCTCTTCAATGTCAACCTGTTCCTTCAATAAGCGACTCAACTCTTTTATATCCATAAAGATCATTCTCAGGACTTGCAAAATCAATATTCTCTCTGATTTTTACAACCTGTGCCACATGCATTTTTTGCTCCGAAAAGCCATTCAAAAAATAACTTTATTAAGTTCTCGTGTTATATTCTTCGTGATGGAAGATCAAAACCAACATTTTATTTACTATTCATCTACTACATAAGCATGAATATTAGAAAAAGAAAAAAATGGCTATTTAATCGGCGTCCATCTTTGTTATTTTATTGCCTAAATTAAAAAAATACGTATTAAAGTTTCGCCAAAGAGTGCTAAAAGAAGCAATAAATATTACAGTAAGTCCATTTTAGAGCTCAAAAAGATCAAGTAGAATCTTTGTACTTACAAAGAATGGTATCTTTGTAACTTCTGTATTAAGAAAAATAAGCCTGCTGGGCCTTGTAGAGAAAGGCAGTAAATTGCCGTTTTTTTATGTTCTCACGGAGTAAATAGCCTTTATCTCGGGGGCAGATTTTTTTCTGTGTTTCAGTCGACGGACTTGGTGTCGCAAAGGTTGGCCCTATCCTCACAAATTTCATCTGAGATAGTACGGGAACGACCATTTGTCGATTTAAAATGGAATGTCCCCTCTTTCCTCAAGTAATTAAGTCTCCAAGCAGTTCATTGTGCATCCGCCATCTTGGCTTCTAATGGAAATTATGACTCCAAGTTATGAAACCAATACATTTATCGAATATTTCTGAAATACTTATTGATTGGTTGTCAAAGCTCATGGATTCCATAAGCTCATAGAATAAGTATGTGCGTTCCTGCAAGCTGACCATTAGAAGCTGAAGTATGATTTCTCGTTCAAATTAGCATTTTTCTGGTGCAATATGAGAAATCTCCAATGAGAGCCAATGCTAAAATCTCCATTTTCAAGGCTTGCATTCCAGTGACACCAGCCAAGGAACCCTATTTTTTCCCCATCTTAAATTATAAAACGTTCTTCAAAGATGGTACATGCATGTTTTCATATTAAACGCACAACAGACTCTGAGGCCAGATCTTCCTAAATGCTCTAGTTTCTCCCACCGAGAGCTTGAGTTTGAATTCCGACGCCCTCTGTGGTAAACCGTGTGTCTATGCACTGAAATTTTATCCAAAAGATCACGGGTTCGTATCCCACTGCGGGTATGGATTTTGTGTCTCGGATCCCAGCAGCGGCGAATGCATCCAGAAAAATTCCGATTGTCTGCATGCCTTGATGAGGTGCAGAACCCATATCATCCGTCAGAGTGGATATGAAAATGTGGCCCCATTGGCGTTATTTGAGAGGCGTAGACTATAATATTAGCGCCGAGTACCTATCCAAGTTTTTCACTTTCCCTAAAAAGAACCCCTTCTCTGAACAACCAGTATTTCCATTGTTATGGCAAAAATTCAATCTTCTCCGCGCAGCCACTGCAAATGAAAAGTAGATACTTGATTTTTAGTTTTCAACTCTATAAATGTCTTCTCAATGATTCTCATTGACCTTAGTCATTTAATAATTATAAGTAGCTTACTTTGAGAGTTTTGGTTATTTTAGTTACGATAGATCAATTCTAGGATTATTAGACCTTCACTAGGAAAGAGGATGTTTTGCACTCGTTCTAAATATCTTAATATCATTATTAACAACTAACGCCGCATGAAGTATCAGGCATGATATATAGATATTTCACAATTTAGTACCTTGAGGTACTATGTATAAGTCACATTGAAAATGCTAACCAGTAGTTTTATCTTAAGTAGTACACTGCATGGTAGCATGTTCGTCTACGTAGCTATCTCCTAGTTTCATATTCCATCTTCAAGTATAGAATGTTTACACACAGGATATGAAAGTCATTCATATTAATATCCATTTATATACCAATAATCTATCACACATATCTTCGATTAACTTTACCTTGGAAATTGTCACCCACATAACTAATTCAAAAGTACACATATTTTTGTGGCCTCAATTGAAAAAAAATGCCACCATTTCACATACACTCCATTCTTAATACACGTCTTTTTTCATTACAATAACAATGACGATGCTGGCTATATATAGCTACATCAAAATAAACATATGACATTAACATATCAATTTAATGGATGTGTAATGTATGTAATGCCCTATGATTAACATATCGAATTGCTCCACACATTGCTCAGATTAGCTACGTCAGATTTTTAATATATGTATGGGAATTTCTAGCTCAGTGAATCATGTCCTTTATTTGTCGCTTATTTTAATAGAATCATACACTGAGGTGTATGGAGAGGGCTATTGCTTTGGTGGCCAATTCTAGAGGATGAAGCCAGTCCGCCATCTTCCTTAACCCTCATTTTTCTCTGGCGCTTTCGGGCTAACGCACTAAGTGTGCAATTTTACTATTTTTCTATCGATAACTTACAACAAATCAGCATGCACTTAACTTCTTTAATGGGATTCTTCTAACATATTTTGTTTATTAACATAAATTAACAAATATCCGCATTCCCGATTAAAACTACAGTACAATTGAATTAAATACATAACACTACATGCATAAATATCGATCACCCAGTTCCTTTCCGGGGTAGGCACAGTCACCAAGTTTGACTCATAAATACATATTTGTACACCCAGTGGCGGATCTAGGTTTGGTCCAAGGTAGGGGGGGGGCAAACCGGGGGACTGAGGGGAATACCCCCCAGCCGAAAGGAGGTTTGGGGGATGATTTCGATTTTATCTAGTGTTTCCGTCCATCTTTGAGGAGATAAAAAGACGTGCGAATGCTGGAAGGAAAGTGTTAGGTAGCATGTGGAGCATATCAAGGAATGAGTGCCTGTCTAAGAAAGCGAAAGTCGCCGTGTACAAAAGTGTACTTCTCCACACTTTGTTGCATGGCAGTGAAACATGGATACGTCAGGATAGACATAAGAGTAGACTAAACGCCGTGGGTATGAGTTATCTGAGGAGTGTTTGCGGCAAAAGTAGGATGGATAGGGTCATGTATGGTAGTGAAAACACATAGCACTAAGTAACCAATGTATGTTTCAAGAGTTACTTGCCTTAAATTACAAACAGGTGGTGGATATTCTTACTTTCCATCCGCTAATTTGTCCATTCAGTCGAGATATTAACTGGAAAAAAGGAAAGAGCAGGGTTAAACAATATGGTTTTTATTTCGATTATCAGGCTTCAGTTTGATGATGGAGTAACCTCTCCATATACCTTAATGGGCTCAGAGTGTACAATGGCAGTCCTGTCAAAATAAAAATAATGTTTTTTATCAATAGAACGCCGAGCGAGAGCAAATGCTACTTTTTGGTTTGATATGTCCGATCCATGGAAACATTGTTAAAGGAAAACCCAATTTGTACATTTGACCGATGCCCTAAAATACGCTACTACATATTATAAATCTATTAGTTTCACCCAACTGAGAGGATATCGTCCAAGGCTTATTATAGCCGTTATCTAGAGAGACTAGAGGCCCTCGAAACCTAGCGCTGGAGGTGGATGCTGAAGATAGAATGGACGAATAAAATAAGAAATGATGAAGTGTACACATGAGTGGAGGGGAAGGCCAATTGGTACAAGATAGAGAAAAGAAGCACCAGATGGATTGGACACACTCTTGAGACACAATGGACTTGTGAAAAACAAAATTGAAGGTAAAATGGGGGGAAAAGTCCCCAGTGGAAGACTCAGGAATGAGTTCATGGACCAAATAAAGAGGAACGTTTATAGGAAGAGATACGAGGAGGTAAGGGAATTAGCATTACCTCGGGAAGGGTGGATGGCTGCACTCAACCAACCTTAGAACTGAACGGCCAATGAAGCTGTTATCTGTTACCTGCAAGTGCATCAGACATATTAAACATGCATGGCAAATTTTCATTCAAATCAATACCTGAATCTTTTGAACAATTGGCTATTCCAGATTGTAGGGTTGAATAGTAGAGGAGGGGTTAAAGGACTGAAGCATTATCCGCCTACATTTTCACCACCGTTCACCCAAACCCTCTTCGCTGGCCCGTGAACCCTTTGAATGAAACCGATAACGATATCCTAAACTGCAAGTTTTTTTTAAAGATTTGAATTAAGGCAGATGAGAACGGGGCTGGACTGAGTATCTTTCTTTTTTATCAAAATTTACATTTCAAAAAGGACTTTTTTTAAATTAAGAAAATAAAATGTGGGTGTCATTGCGAGAGGGGGAGAGGGGAAGGTGATGGTGATATAATACGAAGGCGGGGGTGTGGAAAATCTCTCTCTCTCCCCCGTCGCCTGGGATACCTCCGACATGCCTCATTTTCTTTCTCTCTTCATGCGTTAAATCCTCTCTCTTGGACTTTCCCTTCCCCCCCTCTCACCCTCTCACTCCCTCCCCTTCACAACTCATGCCTCCCCCTCCTCCCCTCCCTCTTTTCCTCCTCGCCCCTCGCCTCTTTCGTGATCCACCTCGTACTTTCGGACTTCTCGCCATCTTGTCCCCCTGGCCCCACCACCCACGGCTTAAACCGTCCTTCTTGTCGCCTGCAATTCCATCCCTCACTTATTTCAGTTCCGGACGGCATAAGAAAAGGCAGAAACCATGAAGAACTTAAAGAGAGGGAACAGAATGTCGTGGTATACTTATGGAGGAAAGTAAAAAAATATCACAATGTAGAAGTTAGGGTAAGGATCATTGAGGTATATGCAGAGGGCACTACGTCATCAAACTGTAGCCTGGCAACAGGATTAACAGCTAAATTGATAAAACTAGCTCTTAACTTAATTTCCTATGGATAGAACAACTAATGGACAAATTGGGGGATGTGAATCAAGAATATTAACCATCTGTTTGAAATAAAAGGGAAGTAGCTCATCGAATATGTATTGGTTACTTAGTGCTATGGATTCTATTCAATTTTATCCTAGTTTTCTAAGGGAATGCGGCTTATTTTAAATTTGAATAAATAAATAAAATACATGAGGAGAATCCACATTTTAGAAGTAAGTGCATGCTTCTTTCTAGTAAGTTATCGATTGAAAAAATAGTGAAATTGCAAAATTAGTGCGTTAGCCGGCAAGCGCTATAGGAAAATGAGTGTCAACGAAGATTGCGGACTGGCTTCAGCTTCTAGCATTGGCTAGAATGCCAAGAGCCCCCTTCATATTATACTAGCTATGGTGGGCAAAGCTATAAGCTGTAAAGTGGGCGTGGCCTGTGTACCACGTTTGTTAATTTCGATTTTCCTTTAGAGCTTACGAGCTTAGGCACTAATTTTGCAATTTTATGAGAGTTTCCATCGATAAGTTACTAGAAATCAGCATTTATTCACTTCTTTTATATGAATTCTCCTTACGCATATCATTTATTTTCTTTAATTAATAATCAACCGCATATCCAATTAAAACTTTTGTAAAATCGAGTGAAATCCATAGCACTAAGTAACCAATGTATGCTTGATGAGTTACTTGCCTTAAAGTTCAAACAGATAGTTGATATTCTTACTTTACATCCGCTAATTCGTCCGTTCCTTAACTTCTAATTATTGAAATATTGTGCAATTACTTGTACTATATCCTATTTACTATGTATTATTTACTATTACTATGTACTATTTAATATTACTACGTAATATTTACTATGTACCATTTACTGTTTTTTTTTAGCAGAATGTGAAATTGTTAAACAGTTTTTTGCTGTAATGGGTTAACCCAGAGCACTAATAAAGCATTCATTCGTCCATACCTTCGTGCTATCCCTAGGAAAGTAAGGAGAGAGCGGGGTTAAACATTATGGTTATTAGATAAATATTTCTCGGGTTTAGCACCGGGTAAGGCTGTTTAAGGCCAACGTTTCGATGAGAAACTCACTCATCGTCATCAGGGCTAAGTGTCAGTCAGTCTTAGCCCTGATGACGATGAGTGAGTTTCTCATCGAAACGTTGGCCTTAAACAGCCTTACCCGGTGCCAAACCCGAGAAATATTTATCTATAGTATTCGCCGGGAAAGCCTACGATCTTTTATTATGGTTATTGATTCGGTTGCCAGGCTACAGTTTGATGACGTAACGACCTCTCCATGAAATTCAATGGTAAGGACTGTTCCATCAATCATCTAGGGGAATACCCGTCGGAAAAGTTATTTCAACCATTTTTAATTCACTTTCAAGGATAATATTCATATTTGCTTCATGCAGAACTCAAAAGAGAGATAGTATGATGGCGGGGAATCAACGAGGAGAAAAATTAAAATATGTCACAGCAATGAGAAAGTTAGATTAAGCACTGGTCTAAATTCTCAGCTGGTAAAATTCCTCTTGTATCCAGCATTTGAGCCTATTTAAATTCACTGCCGATGATTAATTGTGAAATCTGTATTAAGCGGCCACCATCGGACCTATGAGATGACTGGCGCTTAAGGGGGTGACGGCCAAAGAAAGGGGATATTTATTTTACTTATGTGGGTGGGAAAATCATTTCGTTCCTGAAAACATCGGCACCAGGATGAGGTGACCGCTCAAAGGAGGTGGCCATCAGACATTTTTCACAGTATTTATTTTCCACAAAATTTCATACGCGTCAATTTGCAAAGTTTTCATACGATTTCGTGTGTGTCACTACGTTCACCAATCGATCTCAAAACGATCTGACCTCATCAGCTCGGTATGGCAAACGCAACGGGCTAGTGGGATCGATCTAAGAAGCGGGCTGACTCGGCCCGCTTTATCAGCCAGTCTGATATTTCAGATCAATCTGAACCAGCGGGTATGTAGCGCTTCTCGTTATTATTTTGGTTGTCATAGAGAGACAAAACATAATCGTTATTGGTCAAGGCGTGTGTTGTGACAAGAGTACAGTGATTGCGAATGATGTGGAATTTATTACCTCGTAGCACATGGCAATTCTACCTTCGATGGGCATTTTTTTCACTCGGAATACGACTGAAGATTTCCAACTCTGCACTCGTTTACACACCTAGTCCATCGTGCTTCAACTGATAAATTCGATTGTTCACTATCGATATTTACAGTCTGCATTGGTAAACCAGGCGACCTGAGTCGGCTTTTTTGGAATTTTCAGATCGATCCGAGTTCAGATGTAAACGTAGTGTATGAACTGAATGATTTATCTTCATCTGAATCAGAGGTTATCACCCATAGCAAATATTATAATTTTTTTAACAAAAACACAGCTCCACTCAATACACTCCTGCAATACACGCCATCATTTCACCTCCCAGAACCTTATCCCTTAAATCTTCGCACGGCTGGTGTCCTAATGCCCCCTGCCACACGCTTATGCGGTGGCTCGCAGGGTGGTATGTAGGTGTATACTTTATGTTTAACTTAACTTAAACGACTTAATCAGTTTACTTAAGTAAGTACCTTTTTTGTTAATTACATGAAATTACTAAAAAATGTACAAATTCAATACCTAAAATATAAAAGCAAACACATATAAAAGCAATATAATATAAATATTGTAAAATGCACGCTATTTAATCAACTTTATGTTCCTGCTAAGCAATTCGTGGCTTATCAGTAGGTGCCTTACATGATTTTTAGTTGTGTTTTTATTTAACAATAGCCAAAAATTATCTCTAAATACTACATATAAATAACACTCAAGAATTTGCGAAATAAGCAAACATAATTTATGTGCATGACAACCATTCCTTTGTCCTTCTCTTAACTTCCCTTACAGATCCCAAATTTTTCAGATTATCACTCATATCAATGAACAGTTTTGGAACATAAAAACTTAATTTCCTGCAACCCTAGTGTGTGAAATATCTTGGAACTACACGTTTTTTACCTTTTCTAAGTTATTTTTTTATTATTTTTTTCCACGCATAATTTGTCCTTTAAAAAATTTTCTCAGGAATATTATGAAAATAAGGACCAGTAAGTCTTGATCTAGGTCTTCTCAATTAGTTACACGAGAGACAGAGATCAAACTCAAATCAATGTAGCAATTGGTTCTGTATATTGAATAATTTATTTAACCTCGCGTTTCGAAGTCTAGTTGGTAAACGCAGTGTGTAGACTGAAAGGTTTACGGATATGTACACCACAGGTACTTAGATTGAAGTTTAAAATCATCGAGAAGTCAATCTTTAACAAAAACAGCCTTCTGATCGCTATCCTAAGTAGAGATGAATTTGATTCAGTATTCAGTAGGCGAAACACTTTTCCCTAATCCAGGAGCGTTCTCCCTTTAATATTCCGCGCCATATTCATGACGTGGAGCATCCGAATTTATGTCATAAAGGTATCGGATATCTCTTAGCTCAAGCACTCTGCATGAACACACACAAGTTTCCAGCTGGAAGAATTCTTCTTTTTCCCCTTAATGACTCCTGAGGACACGTACGTGGATGAGAGAAAAACGTTCATGACAAACATGCATTATTTCCGAGAGCCCAGTCGAGAACGGATCAAAACTCCATTTAGAAATGGGAAACCGCTGACGTCCCAGAATAAAGTCCACGGATATAGAAAAATGGTTACACAGACGTTGGGAATGGCGATCTTCTCAACGGACTTCCTTTTAGCTGATCACGAAGTTATTCAGGTGTCTTTTTCTTCATCCAACTTCAGTGTTATGGAGTTGGGACAGAAATTCTCGAATTTTTCAAACTTTGAATGAGTATGGAGATTATTTTTGGCCTTCATTTTTTTAAATAATGGTACGGATTTGTTTTTCAGATGAATTAGGACAGCCTTGTTCTCCTCCGTAGCTATTAAATATTGTATTATATGAGGAGCTTACGTTAAAAAACATGTAATCGTGAAATCGGTCGGTTGATATTAATTCAATGACAACAATAGTGGCGTTTCATTTTCTCATTAAGTGAATCTTGAATCGATGAAATACTCCATATGAGCTTAAATAAATAAAAATGAGCAATAGTTTTTTAACAAAATACTAGGATGAGCTGTTGAAAATGATCACTAGAAAATTACTCTAAAAATAACAGACAGCATCACGTGAAATGTTTCAAATTGGTATTTGCAGTAGCTATAAGAATATTTTTATAATATATTCCAGCTGTAAGAATTAGAAATGGGAAACCGCTGACGTCACAGAATAAAGTCCACGGATATTGGGAATTGACACAGACGTTGGGAATGGCGATCTTCTCAACGGACTTCCTTTTCGCTGATCTCGAAGTTATTCAGATGTCTTTTTCGTAGGAATAAATATTTTCACGAGCTCTTTCTATTTTGGCACTGGGGAAAGAAACTTTGCCGTTGTAAAGGAAGGCAAGGGACTGTGCGGCATCTATTACATCAACTTCTGCCAATCGGATTGGTTTTCCTCGAACATATTCCGCAAAATCAAGAAAAATAGAAGAAAAACACTGCAAATTGTTTAATTTTTCCGTTTTCACAACTTCCTGTGACACCTTCTTTTAGCTTGCATTACGGCAACTCACTTTCCTTCGGGGTTGCATGTATTTAAGTAGATGCTGACTCTATTTCCTGGATTTATAATTTGAAGCTAAGTTAATAAAGCCCTTCTAAAAATGCTGAAGAATTTCTCATTCTTGGTCCTTGTTCTTGTATTCTGATTTTGCAGCCATGAGTTCTCTATCCAAGTCTATCGAGGCGGCATATTAGCGGCCCTTGACTTTCCCTTTCCAACTATGTCACCCTAGAGGCCAATCACAGTAAACATTTCATCGCATTGGAGCAGCAATTATGGATAATTAAGAAATCAATTCCCAGAAGTTGGGGCGTACCAAATCCCAGGAAACGATAGGTACCTAATCCTGACATTTTTTTTTACTCCAAAGCAACGGACCAACTGAGAAGGCCACCGCCATGGCAACTCATTCCCATGAGATAGATACTGAATTGCGATAAAAATATAAACCCAATATGCCTCGGGGTGTGGAAACTATGGATCCGAAAAGCGTCCTTTGATCCATCATTAAACAGTCGGGACCGAACTCGGCCCCTGGGTCAATCAGGACATGGCTAATTATTTTAATTGTCTGGCTATTGTGGAATTGGAAGGAAATTTGGTGTCATTTTCCAGAAAATTGATCAATTTAATAGGAGGTTGGGGTGACCACGACCCCATTACCGCCCCAATTGAGGACAAAACCAGATGTGAAAATCCCACAAAGGGAGACTTTGATCCCACGGAGGGCTCAGAGACTTCGTGGATATCGACCACAGTCTCTCGCACCACAAGAAAGGCAAGGCTAGGTCATCGGAAAAGCTTTGACTTCATCCGCTCGACTTATTGACGAAAAAATGCGCACTTATCTTTGGTAATATCCTGAAAAGTCAATAAAATCGTTTTTCTTTTTTAATTTAGAGATGAAAGTTTCCATTCTTTTGTTTTGAGTATATATTTACATCAATATAAAAGTCTTACTTTTTGATTTATTTCATAATATTCGGGACAGAGTACTACCGATCACTCGCAAAGTTCTCCTAGCAAAAAGCTCTGAGTTGGAATAAGTATGAGGATACCAGGGAAACCACGGAGGGACAATAAGTAAATGGAATTATCTGAGGATGTACTGAAAGAAACAAGCCCAAAACTATGAAAACAGAGAGAAGCAGAGGAAAACCATTGATTACAACGTTTTATTTTGAGTACGAGTTATATAAACACCTATTTGAACTGATTAGTTGCCATTTAAGAAATTTGTTTTCAAAGAAACCACAGAGATCAAAGATGTTACATAACTCATGAAGGTATGCCAGCCGAAAAAATTCATTACGATTACAATACCTCTGGAACAAAGCCGCCAGGAATGATAATTGAACTTAGGAAGGAAGAAAACACACTGTTGGAACCACGATGAAGTACGAATTTAACAGTGGATATAACTTTTACTATTGTATTAATTTATGTCCTTGCACAAAAAATTAAGTATATTACCAATGAAACAATGCAACGTATAACAAAACAGGAAATAATTTTAGAAATGACATCAAATACTCTTAAAACAATCGATCATTCTACTTTGGTGAGGTTAAAAAATATGTGGAGCCATAATAGCATATAAAGTAATAAGAAATGGAAAAGATGTGACGATTGAAAGCCACTTTCCGACTAAAAAGGAAAAGTAATTTTTTTCAGTGAATTAATTAATAAGCAACTATTAGCTAATTTTCTGCAATGAAATCACAGAGTGTCACTGAATTAATGGCTAAAAGTTTTTACAATGAACACCTTGAGTTTTGAATGTAGGGAATTAATAATTATAAAATGGCACATACTTGGTAGATTTAATTCTTTTCAGCCGTAGAAGAGTGTTTTAAGTATCTTGCACTTCAATTTTTTTCAAAGTTTCACGTAGAAGGATGCATTCTTATGCTAAATGAGCACACCATTTGATGAACCTTTGGCTCAGGTGGACTCAATGGTAAATTATTCATCTCTCATGTCATGTCTTTTCTTTATTTCAATTAATTTCAGCACGTAAATAAGCTATGTGAGAAAATTGAAAATAGGTAAGTAAAAATCGATACTGTTAAGGTGGTATCGTGACATAAAAATGGATGGTAACTGTGAAGAGAATATACGTCAACACGCAATTCGCAAAAAAACGTGTGTTATTTTTCATGTTTAAATTATTTTTGTTTATTTTGCAAATCATTTTTTGTTATTTATATATAGAATTTAGCACACTTTTTTTTGCAAGTTATAAATAAAAATAAGACTGAAAAATTATAAAAGGTCCCTGCTGATAAGCCACGAATGGCTCAGCAGGACCATGATATTGTAAATTAGTTTAATAGTGTGCAATTTACAAGATATTTTATATTTTACCAGATTTTTATTATATTGATATTATATGAGTTTTCTTTTATTATTAAGGAATTGAATTTAAATATTTTTTGTTAATTACATGTAATTATTCCATTTAATGTAACAAGCATTTTAAATAAAAAAATATTTAAAAAATAAAATGTATTTTTTTCTGTCGAATGTAACAAATTTTGAGCGTTTTTTTCTCGTTCATTCTCTTTTTTTTACAATTCCAAAGGTGCGTCATACCTCAAATAGCCTCGACAATCCTCAACCCCACACCGAATTCACACTCTCCCACACTCATTGCGTTCCTCTCTTACGCTCAATCCTCCTCTCGCCTCCAGCCACTCGACTCTTTTTTAACACTCCACCCTCCTACCCTTCATTTCCCGGCATTCGCGACTGCCGTTTCACCTTCCCCCCCTCTCGTCCATCGGCCCGCTCTTGCCAATGCCAATATCTCTCGCTCGCCCTCGCTTAAATCCTTCCTTCAGTGGTGGAGAGGGATGCTGGCTCACACATACACAAATCCCTCTCCTTCCTCGCCCCGGGACAGATGAGGGGATGGACCGAGGCTTCCCGTTTCACCGGTGAGCGAGTCGACACGAGGGATAGGGAGAGAGAGTGGGGAGTGCGGGATGATGACTTTCTCCGGTTCATCCCTTGGATATTAAAAAAAGGAGTCAAAGAGATAGTTTACGAACGGGTGGAAGTGAGCCCATCTCTTTTTCAATGCATAGCTGCATTCACTAACTCTCTCATCTCAATGACCAGTACGCGAGCTGCAGTTTTTCACAAGCTCTTGCCATGTTCTCTGCTATACTTGTTATAAATCGCTATGATCTTTTTTAAATGTCTCGAGGGCTAGGAGGAAGGACCAAAATTTGTGGAAGTGAGCGAAGAGAAACACTCTCCTCAGGCGACTCTCCTCCGATTTGTGGACTTCCTGATTCTACTAGCTGCGTTGCCAAACCACATGACCACATGACGCCTCTCAAAGTGGGCCATATTTACATATTTCTAAGGGGACTAGGAGGCAGGAGTAATATTTGTAGGGGTGAACGAGTAGAGACACTCTCGTCATGCTATTCCCCTCCGTTGTTTGAACTTCCTGGTTCTGCTTGCTGCGTTGCCAAGCCTCGTAATCACAGGACGCCTCTCATAGTGCGTCATATTTACATGTCTTGGGGGGCTAGGAGTCAGGAATGAAATTTGTTGAGGTGAGTGAAGAGAAACATTCAAGGCATGTGGCTCTCCTCCGTTGTGTGAACTTCCTGATTCTACTTTCTGCGTTGCTGAACCTCAAAACCATATGACGCCTCTCATAGTGGGCCATATTTACATATTTCTCGGGGTCCTAGGAGGCAGGAGTAAAATTTGTAGGGGTGAGCGAATAGAGACACTCTCGTCATGTTACTCTCCTCCGTTGTTTGAGCTTCCTGATTCTGCTTGCTGCGTTGCCAAACCTCATAATCACAGGACGCCTCTCATAGTGAGCCATATTTACATGTCTTGGGGGGCTAGGAGACAGGACTGAAATTTGTTGAGGTGAGTGAAGAGAAACTTTCAAGTCATGCCTCTCCTCCGTTGTGTGAACTTCCTGATTCTACTTGCTGCGTTGCTGAACCTCAAAACCATATGACGCCTCTCATAGTGGGCCATATTTACATATTTCTCGGGGTCCTAGGAGACAGGAGTAAAATTTGAAGGGGTGAGAGAATAGAGACACTCTCGTCATGTTGCTCTCCTCCGTTGTTTGAAGTTCCTGATTCTGCTTGCTGCGTTGCCAAACCTCATAATCACAGGACGCCTCTCATAGTGAGCTATATTTTCATGTCTTGGGGGGCTAGAAGGCAGGACTGAAATTTTTGGGGGAGAGCGAATAGATAGTTCCTCGTCCTGTGACTCTCCACTGATGTATGAGCTTCCTGATTCAGCGTGCTGTGTTAACAAACCTCATACCCGCAGGGTCTCTCTTACTGTGGGCCACGCGGTGTTCCCGGCTGAGGATAAATAATATCGGCATCGTCGAGCTAGAGCCACCTCCTCTCGATGGCAGTTCCCCGCCCCCCGGCAGTGGAGGCAACTGAACAGTTCCGGACTCGCACCAGTAGCCCCCGCCCCCACAAAGTTTAAGCCTGCCTCCTGGCCAGCAAGACATTTAAAAATACAGTAACGATATGATTGAAGATAATAACGATGAGTACTATTTCGGAGTGAATAAATATATAAAAGAAAGTATAGAATATCCGTAATTTGTTCAAGATAAAGACCACGAAACAGATCGTTGCTCATTACTAAATTCCGCTATTTGTGAGAGAGACAAAGCCGAAACTGAAAATATAACATCATCATCACTGGCCGTTCATTCCTAAGATTGGTTGACCGCAGACCTCTACCCTTCCATATCTAATGCCCTTACTTCCTGGAGGCTTAAGGCTGGGACACAATCAACGTGTACTTGTAACGTGAGCCGTTAACGGGAATACGCGTAAAGATGGCTGACGGGAAAGTATAGCGAACGAACACAATCAACGTGTACGGGGAGTACGTGTACGCGGGAGATGGGCAACTTTCATCTCTTCCCGTGTCCCGTACACGGAAAACCAATGAGAATAGTCCTGAAAATCGGGGAATGGGAGCCATCTGTCGGCAGATACATCCAACTGTTGAAGCTTCCTCTTGGCGAAGACAACTTATTTACTTCCACACTTATTTACACTGATCTCTTAGCTACGCCTGCGTCAGTCAATTGTTACTCCGGGCCGTGTTAACGTCGATTGTGACCGCTGACTTGCGTTTCCCGTCTCCCGTTGTCCCGTTAACGTCTCGCGTCACACTTACACGTTGATTGTGTCCCAGCCTTCATCTTATGTACTTTCCTCCTTTTTTGGACCATGACCTTATTCCTAGGTCTTCCTGTAGGTACTGTTTCCTCTTTTTTACCTTCAATTTTCTTCTCCACTAGTCAATGGTTCTTCAGAGTGGGTCCAATCCATCTGGTTCTTTATATCTGTATGGTGTTCCATATAATCCTTTCTTCTTCTCTTCTCCAAACACTCATCATCTTTTATTTTGCCCGTCCATTAATTCTTCAGCATTCTAACTTAGCGCCAGGTTTCGAATGCTTCTAATATGTTCTGGCTAGCTTTTCCAATGGTCCATGATGCCATACGAAATCGTTTCAGGCTTTACTTGGTGGAAATTCGATATATCCATGATAAAATATAGCACAACAATAGTAATATCCATAACTTTAATATACTACTTCCACACACTGACCATGATTTCGACATACTATGTCATTTTCAAGGTGATGGGACAGACATTCTTTCTTGGATTTAAATGTTTCAATTAACAGAGGTAAACATGATCTCTGTATATACCAAAAAAGATACCTTTACAGATATGATTATTCCTGTAGATTCATCTCACCACCATTCGCACAAGCGAGCCACATTGAGGTGTCATTTTATAACCCTTTGACGCTTGACAAGATTTTATTTAATTCTAAGGACTATTATGACCGTGTGGACAAAAGTGGAGTGAATAAATTAAAGTGTGAGGACTGTGGTCTTTGTTATGTTGGAGAGACTGGTAGAAGTTTTAAATACAGTGTGAAGGAACGTAGAAGAAGTTTTAAACATAATGATGGCAAATCTTGTTTTGCAAATCATTTATGCCGGTGTAATCATTTTAGCAACTTTGACATAGATATTTATCATTGCAATGACAAAGGGCTTAAATTGGATTTTATGGAAAAATTTGAAATTGTCAATAGCCACGATGAACTTTGCAATGATGTTTTATTCTGTTCTGACTCACCTTTGTTAAAGCTAAGCGTCCCTATTACAAAACCCTGACCTTCACCCACACCCCACTTTGTCTCTGTTTTACGTCATCGACCTTCATATGTTCACCCAAACTGTTCTTTCCCCCTCCTACTTCCCCCCTCCACGCCTCTTCCATATACCCCCTCCTCCTACCTTGGCTCTGGTATAAATACATGTGAGAGTGTCTGTCCCATCACCTTGAAAATAACATAGTATGTCGAAACCATGGTCGGTGTTGAAGTAGTATATTAAAGTGTGGATATTAGTATTGTTGAGTCATAATTTATCATGGTCCATGATTCCGATCCACAAGAGTGCCACGCACTACATGAATGTTTTCACTTAATGTTTTATAGTCTGTAGTTCTATATTCTTTGAACACAGCAGTTGTCTTTCTACCACGAACGCTTTCTTAGCTTTTGACTATTCTTCACTTTCTGTCTGTTGTATTTCTTCCGTCGCACGCAGTAAGATAAGCGAAGGAATCAACTTGTTCTAAGGTATCTCCTCTCAATGTCGTTTTGGTTTTAATAAACATAAATATGTACATTATTAACACGCCACATTATTTAAGAGTAGGCTTTCAAAGACTTTGGTCATAGTCGCTAGCCCCAGAAAACTGGACCCCTATAACTAATTTCCTCCATAATGCCCTATCATCATAAACCACGTTCGATTCTCTTATAATAATAATAATGATTTATTTGTCCAAAGATCACATTTTCACATGATATAAGACACGTCAAGATGATGTATGTACAATCAAAATACAATAACAAAAACATGAAGCAAATGGCAAGAATATCATGTTAAGCAGAAGGAGCACAATACAGATAATCATTCACATATCAAAAAGTCAGGTTGATTTGTCATGTAAATATTCATTTACAGAGTAAAACAATTTCTCCTGAAGGAAACTTTGAACATTAAGTGAAAAAGCACACAATGGTTTTATGTTTTTTATCCTATTGGGCAGTTTGTTAAATAGTTTGATGCCTGTTTCTTTAGGGCCAGAGCTGGATGCACTAGTCCTAACACTACCTTGATGGAGATCTTTTGATCTTCGATTCTCATGGCAATGGAAATCAGCATTTGTAGAGAATTTGGACAGATTTTGTTGAACATATATCACAGAGTACTAGATACATGCACTAGGGAAAGGAAGAATGTTTAAGTTTTCAAAGATGGGTCTGGATGGGGAGCAATATGGCTTTTTAGAAATAATCCTGACTAATCTTTTCTGTAATTTGAAAATTTTCACTGCATGCGTGGATGAACCAATACCACCACAACCATACTCTTGCATTTCTTAAACCACACTCTTCTAGTCAACCACACTCCTCTTATATTATTCCAATTTAAATATCTTCTACCGTATTCTCCCATGTCTTTTGCGGTCCATTTCTTCCTTTCACGCCATTCTGTTTACAGAAAATATACATTACCTTAATGTATTCGAGATGAAAGCAACAAACCTGATCGTTGTTCATCAGCAATTACGTTGATTTCGAGAAAGAGTAACGGGGGTCAAATTAAATATATCTTTTAATACATATTTCATTGCGCTATGGTTTCCCAAGCCAAAAACTTATAACTCTGTTGAAAAATTATTTTTTTTTGATTACTCTCATCATAGGCGCTTTATAGCAAATGCCGAACATTTTATTTTGAAATTTATCAAGAATACTCCATAAAGAAGCTAATCAACTACGAAATTGATTGTCAGAGCAGAGAATAGTATTTTCTAGATTTTAAAATGGGAGGATGAAGCGCGCCAAATTGCTTTACCGGTAACGGTTTTCAGGAGTAGGTACGTTTTCCGAGTAAAAATGAAGGAAGAAAACTGGAAAAACCAAAATTCTGTCATTACAACCAAGATACTCGTGATATATTGTCGATGACACCAGTTAAATGAAATATGTTCTGCGCATCGACACTTTATCGATATCGATTACTGCGCATCATACAGGTTTTTGAAGATTATTATTCGGACAAAAATTGAGCTAATAAAAGTTTTATGAAGAAATGCCGTCATACTTTCATAAAGATTGTGCATTTCAGCGGTAAAATATTTAATTTTAAATTATTGAACTTTATGAAATGACCGATGGACTGATAAAATTTTACCACCAATAAAATGTGCAAGTCTTACTTTAAATATATCTAAAAAAAATATAAGTAGATTATCTGGTACCCTTAAAATAATGTCTCCTCCTTAAGGGAGTTAAGTTCGATGTGTAACCTTTGATAAGAGTAAACAATTGCCTAAATGAATGCGAAAGCGAAACTATGTGAAGATTGAAGATTACATTTGCCCATGAAATTTTCTGTTTCACGCTTAAGATCCTGATCCTACATGCATATTATTTAATATATGCAGAAAGTTAACGCAAGGAAGATCAAGTGACGTCTTTCGGGAAAAATTTATCGCTTACGAAATAGATTCCTATACATCTGCCCTGTGCAGCAAATGACAAAAACTTTCCTTTTTATTTTAAGGGTAAATTTTTACAAGGGAAATTTTCATACCCTCCCCTCCCCACCCGTACAAAAGAGAAAGCGGTGTTGGAAATCCATAAATAACAAAGACGCGAATTAGATTCACGCTTTAAAAATCACTTCGTTCCTTCGAGAGGGACTCTCATGTGCGCCTCGCTCGGGGAGGTGGACAACTGAGCGAGTAAGAGGCCATAATGAAAGTTTCAGCTCGCGATAAATTATTTGCGAGCACGGCTTAGATGGATTGCGCGGGCAACCCACCGTCGTTCCTGCCGCAAAACTTTTTTAAAGCGCTCGGACACGTTACATAAAAAAATCCAACGCCCGAAGAGCGTGTGTTCTGTTGCGGTGACGTCAGAATTTATGCTTTTTACATAATGGCCGGGCGTGAGAGAGGCGCTACAACTCGCCGGGCAGAGAAAAAATGAAACGAAGGGGGAGAGATAATTCTTTTTTTTCGAGATGAGGGGTAAATGAGATTGGGAAATTCAGTAAGGACGCTGGGCGTGTGAAGAGGAGAGGCTTGATGGAAGACTTCATGAAGGAAAGCGGGAAAACAGAAGTGTGAGGACGGGTAGACTACCTGTTTTGAGAGGAGAATAAGGAAGTAAGGTGAAGGGATATTCATTCACTCAAGTGGGGAGGCATTTTTGTTGACAAGATTGCCGGAGTTGGTGAGCTCTTAAAGAGTTTGATGGATGAAGACTTTCGAGGAGCAAATGCTAAGCACACAGAAGGCTGGCTTGAAATCACTTGAAGTTTAGATTAGGCGTCTTAATTACTGCGGAAGGGACCTTGCACGCCTCCTGAAGACTCTTTGGTAGACGTATAGGAGTTCAATCGATCACAATGGCACTTGCATCATCAAGATCACTTGATTTCGAGCGGTGGCGGGTCGATACGATAGCTCACTTCTGGATGGTCCAGGATAAAACACCGGTGAGGATTTTTGAGCGGAATCCCGACCGTAACTTGAGTCCTGGATGGAAAATGCTTTAAGCATTTTTACCTCCGGCCGTCGCGATGTCAGATGAGATGTGAATCTGAGGACTCCATTAGGGAAATAATTGATAAAGGGATTCGATTAATACTAACGCCGGGTTTCTCTCTATTCTCCCACCATTCTCAAAAATATTCTACCGAAACTGATAAACTAACTGTCCTCTATTTTGATATACATCACGGATATTTGTCATTTTCTATCATTACCTGCCATTACTAATACCAATTCTTTCTTCCCAATAACTAATACCAATTTCTTCTTCTTCTTTCTTTTTTTTCTTCTACTTTCTTTTTCTTTCTTCTTTCTTTCTTCTTCTTCTTCTTCTTTTTTTTTCTTTCACTTTGTTTTTGTTTACGTGAGGAGACGTTTTATTTTATTTTTTTGATCATGGTTAAAAAAAATTCCTATACAATGGACCTATACAATGTATTTAAATGCATGTAAACAAATCTGGCTACTGTTTTGCAGTTATGTTAAACTCTGTTCTGAATGTAATCATAAAATGTATTATTTAAACAAATATCCTTGTAAACAATAATGTTATTATAATATACTATTGTTATAATAAAAAAATAGATGGTCTTTGAAGTGGATATCAATCCAGTTTCACGTGGAAAAATCATCTAAGGCATTTTGAAAAAAAATAAGCATATGAAAGAAATATCAGCGTTTTTCGTCAACCGTGACTCCAAAAATTATGAGTAATTGTCGAAAAAATTACTTTGAAATAATACGGAAAAGACTGCTTAGAGATAAATTGGATGCGTTCAATCTTGTTTAAAAATCCGCAAAATATCATTTTGAACGTTGGAGATCACTAAATACGGCGTCCCCATTTAAAAATTCTCCTCTCTAGATTCTCCTCCACCACATTCATCCGTGATGATATCGATCAACCCACTTTTAAACCCTTAATTTCACTAAGACAAATCTATTTCACTCTTCGACTCTCATCATTCCCAGTGAAGTAGGCTCCTCTCACTTATGTCCATCGCCGGAGTATCCAACACACGTCATCATTCTTACAATTCCTAAAGTTGTTAAACCCTGTCTCCTCCTCCTTTGTTGTGAATACCTTGCAATATTATCATTTATGCATGATTAAATGCGAATATAAACATTAAATAACCCATAGGACTGGTTACGTTAGGCGAAACTTTGTGGAACTTGCTTGACAGTATGAAATGAAAGCTGCAACTTAGTAATTCCACATTAACTTTATTAACAACCTAGGTTTCAAGTTATGAAGTCAAAATCAGGTGTTTTCGACTCATGAAGTCATCATCGTTATCCTAATGATGGGTTCATTAGTCGAAACCTTGGTCATTAATAAAGCTTATGTGGAATTAATAAATTACAGCTGTCTTTTCGCTATCCCATAGGACGTTATTTTTAGTAATTTGTGGACTGTAAACCAGATTAAATTTGCAGTAAACGCATGAGTGGGGTCCTATGTGCGTAATTGAATTCCACTGGGATCTGTAACGTCACTATTTATCATAGAATAGTTGATAATGATTAAATATGATAGCACAAACACGGTGGCTTGCTTCCTTATGCAGTGGAAAATCGATGATTCGGAAGTCTGAACAATTTATCGTCTATATCGACAAAAAAAAGAGCACGCTTCGTAAATAACTGCTACGAGCGTACATATAGTGTCTCACAACGTTTAGAGGGATTAAAGTTGGAGCCACTAGAGACTCGGAGGCTACACGCTAGTCTTAGGTTGCTTGGTAAATTCAGAACTCATATTTTTCAGAGCGACATAGATAATATTATCATGACTCCTCACTACATCTCTAGGTCTGATGGATGAGACAAAATAAGAGAGATACACTGCCGAACATATAGGTACAGATACTCGTTCTTTTCGAGAACAATATGCGACAACAATAAAAATTGAGATCCACTAAATACACTCCTATAATACATGCTACCATGTCATCTCCAAAAAACTTACACCTTTACCCCGTGACACAGCACCCCCAGCCACACGCCGATGCGACGGCTCGCGGGTTATTATGTAGATGTAGATGTATATTGCTGACGGTATTAAAGGATTTTGCGAATATTATTTTTTTAGTTACGCCACGTCAATGATGGCTATTTAGCCGTTAAAAAAGCCAATTTAAGAATTATTTCGATTTTTGTATCAACCCCACGAAATTTTGTAAAGGAAATCGCGCTTTCTTTTCAAATAAGACTACCTTGTTTCATGCTATGAGTACATTTGATGTCAATATTCAGTCAAGGTAGTTTGAGTGAGATAGTTCCCAAGTCATAACGGAGACCATATTTGAATTTTACGTTATAATTTCAGCAGCTCTAGTAAGCATGAATTAAATATTTCATTATCAATTGTGAAAAAATTAATTTTTACATGACTGAAATTCTAAATAACTTTAAAAAATATCTGCTAAAGTCTTCAACTTGACTCCTTTTTTCGCGCCTTACGTTCAAAACTCGCTCACAACGGAAGGTTTGTTTATCACAACGTTTACCAATCGAACTCAGAACGATGTGAACTGGGACCGATCTGAACATTCTAAGCTAGCCTACTTGGATCACCTGGTTTAGCAATGCAAAATCGATTGAAATATTGATTTGAAACGGTTCATATCGATTTGAAATCTCAGACTGGTAGAGAAAGCCGGCCGAGGTAGCCTGATTCTCATGTTGATCCCACTAGCCCGTTGCGTTTACCATAGCGAGCTGAAACAGCTAAATCCATCTGAGTTTGATTGGTATTCGTAGTGTATAATTCCGAAAAAATTACTGCGGTGACATTAGGATTTATATTCAAAACAAGCTGAGAAAATATACGAACTACACTATTAAGTTTTTGACGAGATCTAGGTGTTAGAAATTTTTTTTAAATTTCATTTTTTAAATAAGGCCTTTATGGAGTGCATTCACTTACAATTTCTTATGTAAGATGCTAAAAATCACGGAATAATATTTGGAAAGGGGCGGATTTTTTTGACATTTTTGGAAGGGCGAGTTGCTTTTCTCTAAAATGATACCAAATTCATTGATTTCTCAGTGATATGATATTTCGCTCAAACCACCTTACGTGGTATCGATTAAAATATTTTTATGTTATATAAATACCTGTTTTTCAAATTATGTACCACCCTATTGATTAATTGCACCTTTAGGAGGAATCACTGCAGCTTATTCAGTCATACTGTCCACTTACGGAAAGTGATATAAATGCCGGAAATCTTGGTGTTTCCGCAAAGCATCGGGTCCTGCATATTATGAATTAGCCGGCCTCTACTGTAGAAGCAAAATAAACCGTGCGTCCAAGTTATGCACTCTCCATAACTTGTTTGTTTAAAAACTTTTCATAACTAAGGAATAACACCAAATACATACTTTGAATATTTGTATTATTGACTTTTTTATTTAAATTATTGTACTTTTCCACAGTTATCTTTTGTAATCGTACAACACGTTTCGCAGCTTGCTGCATTTTCTGGTTTAATTGTTTATCTTTTATTTACTAACCGTTACGATAGTAACCTTACGCTAAGGAGGTAGAGTTTGGAGAACAAACTAATTTTTGGGAGGGGAGGTAGGGGAACTTAGATTAGGGGTTTGTGAAGAAGGTAAATTTTGTCAAAAAGAAGTGGAAAGGAGTGCGGAAAAAGTAGCTTGATGCAAAGTTTACTTGGCTCTCAGATAATTTCCATCAGTTCCAAAGCATCTATCTTTGAGCCTTTTGGCAGAATATGTTAAATGTCGGTGATAAAATCACTTACGCAATTATTATCAAGCAGAGACTAGGAAAATTGAGAGTTGGAATCCACATTAAAAGTAACTTCATGAGTTTAAAAAAATTTAACTGTGTCAGGCTGTACTTAGTTGACTTAGGAATTGTCTATATTCATGCTGAATAAAAAAATGGCTACATACAAACAAGGGGCATATGATTATGCAACAGTGTGGTGAAATGCGTCTCGCCAGTAAATAAATCTGTGGGAGATTAACAAGTGTTTTTTACTGAGCGTGAATTTTTGAGTGTTCTATGATGAGTGTCTTGAAATTTCGTCCAGTTTGACCTATGTAAGCTACAATACAACTATTTCAACTGTTGGGGGTCGGTTGGGGGAGTGTATAGTGCTGCCTTAAGGGGTATCGATAGGTGGTTTGAAAACTTATAAGAAATTTTGCCTAGAAAAGGAATAGATCACCACTTGGTATTTGAGGGATTTACTGTCTGTGTGGAGGAAATCTGTTTTGTAGCTATGGATTTTTGTTGTTTTTTACGACAAATTTTGTTAACAAAATTTTAAATTGTAGCCGTTGCTACAAATTTTCAATATGGATTCGAATCTAAAATACTTCCACGAAGTGACGCCTGAAAGTTTAAAGTTAATCTATATCTACATCTATATAATACCCTTCGAGGCGCTGTATGAGAGTGTAGCAGGGGGTGTTAGGTCACCAGCCGTGTAAAGATGTAAAATTTTGGGAAATTAACTTTTATTGTGATCGCTTATCGTATGCGGAAAGAACGAGTTTTTGTACCTCTCTGTTCGGCATTGTATATCTCTAACTTTATCGCATCTCTCAGACCTAGTGAATGAATACCATCAAGTTACTCTATACAGAGTTTTTACAAATGCACTTTCCATATCTGTTCATTTTAATCCTTCTTATATCGTGAAGGTGTGTTGTTGGTCTGTCCCACCAGCAAATGGAAGGAAATTAGTGATCAGTGCTGGACCACACTCTTCTCTCTTTCATTTCATCACCGAGCATCTAATCAATTCTGTATTTTGGGGAAAACTAAGAAAAAAAGTTGATGATGCGATCCCTAGCCCAAGAGTTTATAGTTCGGGCGTGCTCATCGTCAATTAGGCATATGCCTCGCAACACTTGTCTCCAGGTGTTTCCGCAGCCTATCCCATCCTCTGAATCTCTCCTGTCGTTCCTACGAGGCCCTCGCCAGCAGTGACCCCCGTTTGCTGCTAGCCTCCTTAATGCCCCAACTCTCAATCCCATTACTTTACTCGAGAGCACGTTCCTTTTTGTATGATTACTTAACCGTTTCGCTATTCGTGATCACGACATAAGCACATCAAAACTTGAATATTACACAAGATAGGCACGTATCGTGCAACATTATTTTCCGCTTTACAAAGTAGAATTTTGTGTAACAAATAAGGGCTTTAAGTTTCGTATCGTGACAAAATACTTATGATCATGAACTACTAAACTGGAATGAAGGTCAAACGGAAATCAGATTTTTCCATCGATAATTGAGCATATTTTTTTCAACACAAGTTACGACAAAGTATTGGAAGAACTTTTTCGTATGTTCAACTCTCTTTCTGAGCATGAAGCACTAAATTACAGGCCCAAGACTGTCGATTAAGGTGGTTAAGGGAGAATTCGCAGATGATTCGTGGGTAGATGATCGGTGTATTATTGATAAATCATGTAGAGGATTCAATCGGATACAGCGTTGTGTGGGACAGAAACGTGGAATTGGAGAGAAGGATTAGAACAGGCTGTTGCTTCAACGAATAGAATACCACATCTCGAACTATAGAAGAAGAGAATGGAAAATGGCGCGGTGAACGGAAATGATGATAAATGAGAGGAAGTTCTCAGTTTTGTGGAGGATGAAAAGAAACTGGATGAGATTAAGGGGAGAAGGGATAGGTGGCTGGAAGAGGTAACAAGGGGTGATGGGTTGCTCATGAATGTAATAAAGATATATTAGGCAAGCGGGGAATGGGAAGGGAGAGAGAATATTTACAGGAAGAGATGGATATGGGTAGAACATATATGGAAATGAAGGTAGATAGGAGTACTAGAGGCACAACAAAAAAATCCCCTACACCAAGTACGGAACGTAAAAAATAAACAATATTCTCCGCCTATTTTCTTGTGTTAGGCTCATCAATTTGTCAATATATAATGGAGGATTGGCTGCAGACATTTGAAATGTGGGAGTGGAAAAGGATGGAGAAGGTGAAGTGGACGGAGAGGAAGACTAGCGAGGAAGTACTTGAGATGGTGGGTGAGGATGGAAATTTCCGGATGAAATCCGGGGCAGGCAGGGTAGATGGCTGAAGGATGTAATAAAGGGTGATGGGTTGCTGAAGAGTGAGACAGAGGGGAGAATATTGGGCAAACGGGGAAGAGGAAGAAAGAGAATTGGTTCCATGGGCGAGATGACGAAGGGTAGATCTTAAGCAGAGGCGAAAAAGGAAATACTAGAGGTTGATAGGACCCTGAATGTGTGGAAAACCGGGAGGAGATTCTCTGTTTATCACAAAAACCTACTTTTTTCCGAAAGAAAAAAATCTCTAATTCCGGCATCTCGACTTTTTGCGTGTACAATAGCCGTGGCGATAGCTCTCTCGAATTTTGGCTCGGCAAATATGCTCTCTCCTCCTCACTTGACCCTTCTAGCTGTATTCGGACTTCTTTTGCTGTGTGGAGACTTGTAAATAGCGCGCTTTGTGTGTAAAAAGCTGGATTATTTTCTCCATGAAGTTTGATAAATCCTACCTTTTACCATACTTTAATGTAAAATCACAGTTTTCAATTTTTTAGCTAACTTTTGGAGTGAAAATATGTGAAAAATAATATTAAAACTAGTTAATAACTATGATGCGCTTCATTCGTGTTACTTATTCCAGTTTTCATTGAAACAAGTTCTCCTGCAGTTGTCAATCCATCAGGTTTGGTTGGCGACAGCCCTCCACTTCTCTCTATCCTCTGTCATCCTCTTCATTTTGGAAAATCTTCCGCATCCTATGTCCTCCACTATCTGCCTCCAATACTCCAATCTTGGTCTTCCTCTATACCGTTTGCCCTCTATCATCCCTTCTAAAATTACCTTTTCCAAACCCTCATGTCGCAGTACATGACCAATAAATTAGTCCCGTCTTCTTTTTAACCCATTGACTTCAAGAGAAGGCGAATCGCCGTTGTCATACATTGCGATTTTTGGGTGCCTCTAATTAATTTCATAAATTAAATCTAAATTATAATACTTAATGCATAAAAATGATATCTTTTATGGGTAAAAATTTCAAACCCATAAAATACATAATTTCTAGAAATAAAAAATAAAATTTGAAAGCGAAATTTTGGAGAAATAAATAGTTACCCAAGGAAAGGCGATCTTTCAAAAAATACTAAGTCAATGGGTTAATGTTTGCCATAGGTTCCGCTTTTCTTTCACTTTTCTTAATACCTCTTCATTCGTCACTCGTTCTTTCGAGCTTATTTTACGCATCCTTCTGTAGCACCACATCTCAAAAGCCTCTGGTCTTGTCCTATCCTCTCGCTCCTCAGTCCATGTCTCGTGACTATAAAGTAAAACACTCCACACAAAGATCTTTATCGCCTTTTTCTTTAGCGAGATTTTGACTTAGTTGGGTGAAACAACTAGCTGGTCTAAAATAACGTCGTCACCAAGACACAGGAGAGACGATTTGAGCATAAAATATGCCTTCAAACCCGCCTATGGTCTAATAAATGTAGGCAAAAAATTAATGGATTAACAATATTAATGGATGGACAACAACAATCGATAACTAATTAATTCATAGATAGCATCAAAACAGGAGGCGTCATTACTCCAAAACTTGAGCAATATTACCAAGTGTTATTCTTTTATATTTATACCAAGATATTCAACTATAGTGTATGTATGCCAAAATATAACATCGTGAATTATGAATCATAAATCCTATTATTCGTTCGACAGCTTTTTACAGCCTTCGAGAGATTATGAAGTACCAAGCGTGGAGGTTTATATAGAAACTTCATATAATTTTTGGTCAAAAACAAAATATGGGCAAATCGAAAATACAAACGTTCCTGCTTCCAAAAAATTGTAAAATACACCAATGACTCATTGATGAATACAAGCAGCAGGCAAGTGAGGTTAACAATATGAGAAAACTACACTTTGCTCTTGCAGACCTGATTCCAGTAATTTCACTAAAAACGTGGCATTTTATTTTTCACAGCGCTCTCGGTATGGTTCTTATGCAGCAAGTTATTCTTCCCAAAGATTCAGTGATTCGTCATCAGGTAGGACAAAATGAGATGACGGTAGATAAAGTTTTTATCTGTAAAAAACTGGCCCAAAGATCAAAATAATGCACTGAAGACAAATCACTAACTCACTTTTAACAGCATTTTACTTCATTTGCGGCTATGAAGAAGCTATATATTATGCTGAAATCGTCTCTCCTGTGTCATGGTGACAACATTGTTTTAGACCTGCCAGTTGTTTCATTGCACACTGAAATAAATAACATCCATATGCGCATCGTAGTTATTGACTAGCCTACTCTAAAAGTAGGCTGAAAAATTCATGCTATGGTACACCCCCAGAATTTCCCTCCACATCTGCAAAGTATATAAATAGTTATTTTTACTCCGTTATTATTAATATTAATAATATGTTTATTAATCCAGATGACGCATTGCACAGTAATTAAAATACAGATAGCAGGTGTATACGAATCTTCAAAAAAGAAAAGCTGTTATCTTTACAAATAATACAGAATACAGATACATAGGCTACAGAAAAGGAAAGAGAGCAAAAAAGCTGTGTATTAACCAAAATATGATTGATAAAATGGAGAAAAGAAGAAAGTTAAAAAGGCAAAACACTGAAGAGGGTAGGAGAAACTTCAGAAGACTGAACACGGAGCTGAGAAAAGAAACAGAAAAAGCAAGAGAAGAGTGGTTAAACGAGGAATGTAAGGAGATAGAGCAGCTGAATAGAATGGGAAGGCATGCTCTTGTGTACAAAAAGGTAAGAAGTATCGCCATGAACAGAGGAAAGAGAAGTATGTACTCCAACGACATATTGGATAAGCAAGGAAAAGTACTAAATAAGGAGAAGGAAATACTAGGCAGATGGAAGGAATACATGGAGCTTTATAAAGCAAAGGACAAACCAAAAGCTATAACCATAGAAATGGAAGAGGATGTAGAAGTCGACAACAGAGGAGAAAGAATAATGGGGGAGGAGGTAAGAGCAGCTATGAAAGATATGAAGAATGGAAAAACAGCAGGAATAGATGAGATGATTGAATTGTAAAAGTGCTTAAAATAAGAGGGACTGCAGGAAATAACAGCATTACGTAACATCATATACAAAAGAGTGGGGAATGTCCTGAAGACTTCACAAGAACCGAAATGATTCCACTGGGAAAGATCAGGGAACTAAGGGGCATGAAGGATATCGAACAATAAGTGTGGTCGTTCATGCAGCAAAAATGCTCCTCAGAGTGGTTAATAGGAGGATGACAAAAATTATGGAAGAAAACACCACCGAAGAGCAGTTTTGGTTTAGGAAGGGAATGGAGACTAGGGATGCAATTGGAGTTGTGGAAAGATACGTGGAAAAAGATTGAGGAGTTTTCCTCTGCTTCATAGACTTTGAAAAGGCCTTTGAATGTCTGGTGTGGGAAAAACTATTTGAGATATTGAAGAGGAAGGGAGTTGATTGGAGAGAGAGACAGGACTGATAAGTGGACTGTATAAGAAACATCAAGCAGCTATTAGGGTAGGGAATAGCAGAACGGAGTGGTTTAAAGTTGAAAGAGGTGTGAGGCAAGGGTGTGGTTTATCTCCTACACTTTTTACCACCTATATAGAGGAAATGATTGATAAGTGTTGGAAAGAAGATAAATTAGTAAACATAGGTGGATGAAAAATAAGAACGATTAGATTTGCAGATGATATAATATTATTTGCAGAAAGGGAAGATGATTTGAATAAAATGCTTGATCACCTAGCAATAACAAAGGAGGAATATGGACTCAAAGTCATTAAAAAGAAAACTAAAGTTATGAAAGTGGGGATAAAGCAAGAGTTGAATATTTATGTGGATGGAGAACATCTGGAGCAGGTAAAACGATTCATGTACCTGGTAACTGAAGTAACGGAGGATTGGAAGAGTGAAATGGAGATAAGAACAAGAATTGGTATGGCTAAGGAGGCATTTAGGAAGGAAAAGACTATACTAACTAGAAAAATGGAGCTGCAACTGAAGAAGAGAATGGTAAAGTGTTTTACTTGGAGTGTGTTTTTGTGTGGTGGGGAAACGTGATGATAACAGAAAAAGGATATTAAAAGGATAGAGAGTTTAGAACCTTTCTTGCCGTAAGATGTTTTGAGGGAAATATCATTTTACCTGAAAATCTATGACTTTGGTTTCATTTTCATAAAAAAAAACATACTCTTCCGATCAGACACCAAAACATCAGCCCCTTTCTGGACTACTTTCGGAGATTTATGACGAAAATACCAGGAAAAATGCCCTGTTACGTGGGAAATGGTACGTGTTTGCAGTCCAGAGAGACCTTATATTTTAAAAAATTAGGGATTTCTAACACACAGACTCCGTCAAAAAATTAGCAGTGTGTAGTTTTGTATGGTGTAGTATGTAGTATGGCATGGAGTCGTTTTTAGTGTCAAGTTTTTTTTATTTCTAAATAGTAAAATGGAGCTGTAACTGAAGAAGAGAACCGTCAAGTGTTTTTTTAGTGTGCATTTGTATGGTGGGGAAACGTGGACGATGACAGAAAAGGATAGAAAAAGGATATAGAGTTTAGAAATGTGGATTTGGAGGAAAGAGCTCAACATCAAGTGGTCTGATAGAATTAGGAATGAAGAGGTGTTGGAGAGAATTAAAGAAGGAAGAAAGCCCTTAAAGACCATTGAAGAAGGGAAGAAGAGCTAGATGGGACATGTACTGAGAAGGAAATATTTGTTACGAGATGTACTGGAAGGAACGGTGGATGGATACCGCAAAAGAGGAAGAAAGAAAAGAAAGATTTTTGATGCCCTGAAGGATGGAGGGAGTTACAGAGAATTGAAAAGGAGAGCAGAGGACGGAGAGAGACAGAGGCACCAAGGACCTGCGAAAGCAGATGACTAATGATGATGACAGACACATCATAGTTGTATACACTTAAGTTTTGGATAAATATTCGTTTACACTGCAGTAGCACTCATTGACTAGGTATGCAAATATTCTATTCTTGAATATAGGAATTATTTGTTAAATTTTTAAATAATTGGGTAGATTATTAAACAATTTGGTTGGCCCAACATTGATATTGGCCCATTGATTACCATACACAGGGTGGTTGTTTTCACATCTACATATTTAAATCTTCTGGTATTGTAGCAGTGACAACTCTTTTTCGCTGTAAAGTCACCCTTGCTTTTCATTTCATAAATGACTCTATGGTAAATATACACGCAAGGCATAGTTAATTATTGAAAAAGAGGTTGACAATATGCGCGATAATATTGTTTACACATGTTTGTCTTTATTTTTTTAATGAATTAAAAATATCTGTTATAATGAGGAGTGCTCTTTCGCATGATTTGATTTTAGTACTATAAAATAAAGGGATGAATCCCTCCTGCCCTTTGCTAATGGAACTTCAAGAGGCATAAAAACAATGCAGGTGACAGGGGTTTTGGCAATTTGGGTTGACGGAAGAGGAATTTTCCTGCCTCACATAACAAAAAAGAAGGTATCGCGCGAAAGCTCATCGCTCCCCCGGCCTCCAAGCTGTCTGTCTGGGACTTGGTACGAAACGAGGCCTGCCTTCTGAGTCATCAAACCTTTTCCAACAGTGGCTGCATGATTGATAAGGGGGTATTCGAATAAAATCGAAATGGGTGACGTTCAAATGATTGAGTGGGACGATACTAATTACGGTGCAGGATTAGAGTCTGACGCAGATGAGCGATTGACCTCAGACTTGGGTTTTCTCGGGGAAAGTTTATCTTACACTAGGATGGAGGGCGAGGAAATTTTCCACTGCGCAATGCTCTTGAAGTGGCCGAAATGTATTCTCATATCTATATTTGAAATAAAAAGTAGATGTTCACCAAGGTAACGCGAAACTCAGAATTGGCAAGATAAGAATCATGCTGGGGTAAAAAGTGACTACGCAGCGATCTAGATTATGATGAATTGATGACAGACGGTTCATCACTTGTTCGTGATTTACTATGTCTCAATCAGTAATGGCATACGAGCATGTGATCCAGCAATTGTTTCCAAGGTTGATTAGAAACCTGTGGACATAACTATCCCAGCTATCCTCAATTTTTCCCGATATAGCATTCTAAAACGTTTTGTTTAATAGTTGCTAATTAGAAAAATGTATGAAAATAATTTAGACCTTACATATTATATAGAAGATTAATTATCATTGCTGCTCTATCAAGAAAGGATATAAATTTCCGTCACTGAGCCTACCGTATTCAGATAATTTCTGTAATGGCGTAATCAATTCCTCCAAATCAAAACATAATACGCCTCCAAATCAATGCAACGCTTAAAGGCTCTCAAAATATCTAGCAACTAAGATATTCGTTATATCTTTTCAGAGGTATGTTAAGATGGTGGTAAAGTAATGCCTGAACTCACCCAGTATTGTGAAATAGGGTTTACTTGCTTCTCTATGCCGTTCGGAAACACGGCATCTTGCGTTGTCCTTCCCTCGAGATAACTGCTCGTCTGCTGCACAAAACGTTCTACCTTCACACTCACACGAAATAAAAACAACTGCCTATCGCACAACAGAGGGCAACACTATATCATGCATTCCCTCTGTGGCCAACATAAGGTACTAAAGTAAGGTGGGAATACAAAACAGCTACCTTCATGAAACGAATGCCTTTCATATTAACCACGATGCCTAACGGTTTGGTATAGCCACATTCATCACTCGGCACAAAATTCGTGGTGGGGGAGCATTTCAGTTCACTGTAGCGGTAGAGGAAGTAAATGATTTCTGCACTTCATTTTTTTTCCAAAATTGGGATGCCAAAGTTTTACGAGACGCAAATCAACCACTTCACCTCAAGATTTATTTCATTTAATCCATCAGCTGTCTTTCTAGCGAATTCTTCCATTCTGTCTATTCTTTCATCTTAAATATAATAAGGTGAAACTCCAAAAGCCTTGAACAAAACCTTTCAGGGATAAAAATTAGTGGGTACCGGGATTAAATCATTGAGCAATTTATGGTGTAAATAATCTGCGCCTGGGATTCACCAGAAGGAAGATTCAAGAAGGGGTCGTATCGGAAGTCTTAAATAAATAGCAATAGAAGCGTTGGAAGTTGGGAATGACATTAATGAGACGTATGTAGTAATAAGACATGTAATCCTTAAAAGAAACCCTGGGATTTAGAAAAATTACGCTCTAATAAACTAAAAATAAACTGATCGCTCTCATCTTGAGACGCGATAGTTTCCTGAAAATAACAATGGAAGATTATAAAGAAGTTATCTCTTACGTCTTGAATAATATAATAAGGGTGAAACTTCAAATCCTGCAAAATCACCTCTAAGGAATTAAAAAAATCAGGCGGAATGGGCTCAGAAATTGATCAATTTACGGTGAAAATAACCCACGCCTGGGATTCATAGCACAAGTTTGACATACACTCACACAATACCTAAACGGCACTCTCTCACTCTATCGGCTAGTGTTCTTCTGATATGGAGCTAACCTAGTTCAAGAGAAGCACTAGTCGGACACACACAAGTAATTGGTTTACGGAGATTACTCTAACGCCTGGGACAGACTTACCACAGGCGCACATAGCTGCTCACGGGGCTGTTAGACCTGCTTGCCAACTTCGTGAAGGACAAATGCACACAAAATCACATAAGCTTCTGGAGTCACCGACTTTATCATACACCATTCGGAGCTCTGTAAATTAGACTATCGAGGAGGTCCATCATTCGAATCAGGACCGTTGCTGGTCTTTTTTTCCCTCGGAAATTTCAACGTGGCATCTGACAGGAGAGAGAAATAGATGGGAGAGTGCTGAATTATCGCTGGAGATATTTATTTAAGTATTCAATCAGCTGACTGGTAGGTTTTAGGACTATTTTTTATCCCCCTGACACATCGTTCCGTTTTGGCAACAATGACTATCCCTCTTAAATTCCTCATATCGCCTCGCTCTTCTGATTTCGTCTAAAACTCCTATTCTCTTCCTTCGTCTTCCCCGCTGTTTTCCCCTCTATTATTATCTTCAACATTCCCTCTCCTTGATCTCTCCATGTTTTCCGAGATTTCTTCTGCGTGGAGTGGACCAGGGCACACTATTAGATTCGAAGACGCCAAGATTTCAGCCAAGGAGAGCAGATACTTCCCGAGACAAATAGGAGAGGCAATAGAAATAATGAAGGAGCCAAATTGTTTTAACAGAGAGGACGGATATCCACTACATAGCGCATGGAAAAGAGTGACTCGCGCCTCAGCCAATCACAGATCAGCACGAAGAAAAACGCGGGAAAATGACGACATCTAAGCGCGGCAAATATGCTTCACGACACTTCGACCTGAAGACGCTGGCAAGACAGTCAGCGAAACTGTTGTCCCACAAACAACTAACGCGGAAGAAATTCCGGGAAACATGGAGAGATCATCATTCCAGCTCCGCGGAAACCTGTGAACCAACATGATTCCCTCTCCTTTCAAAACGTCCTCCATTCATCTCTTCTGCCTCCTTCAAATTTCCGCCATACCTCTCCTCTCCAGCCATATCCAATACCTCCTCGTTGACACTCCTTGAGTGTGAATATACTCAAGAGTGAGTGCGTTTGTCCTTCAAGGAGTTAGCATGCGGGTCTAACTATCCCGTGAGAATAGAATAGAGTTTATTTCAAGAACCTAGTCCTTCAGACTCTAGGTTAAACAAAATTACATTTTTAGAAATAAACACACTCTCCTAGTAACTTTTGCATAAATTACAGAAAAACAATTACAAAAATTGGAGAACATTAACACTGTGGATAATCTAACGAATAAAGATACAACTGATTGGCAAAAAAGAAAAAAAAATAGTTTCACACTCTCTGGTGCTACATTTCAGAGAAACAAATAATAATTATAATATTGGGCAATGTATACAACCAGTAGGCAATGTATATAACCAGTAGGCATGTATGCCAATACACTTAACAACTCGCTTGAGGTGGATGGTTGGCCGGGGCACCAAAAATAACAACCCTCGTCACCTACTTCCGTCGCACCAACCTCCACCCCAGTAAGCATTACTTTCCTGATAGATTAGTTAATTAAAAATTTTTGTAGGTATTTTATCGTACACTTTCTAATATTCTTTTCAACAATTCTTGTTTCGTAAAAGGTACAATTACAATTTTTCGCTGAATCTGCCATTAGGGGCAAGCCTAATTTCCATAGGAGCAACCAAGTGTGGTGATGGCGTGTGTCTGTGGTAAGTCGGTCCCTGGCGTGAGAGTCATCTCTGTAAACCACTCACTTGTGTGACTGACTAGCGTATCTCTTGAACTGGGTTAGCCCCACGTCGGAAACCCTGCTAAAAAATTCCTTTAGAAGCTGTTCTGTAGAACGTAAGGAATTCTGCAGAAATTGACTCTTTTTATTCAGAACTAGTTCCTTTTCTAAGGATCTGTACGGGACATGAGAGCCTGACTCTAGAGAACGTATGTTCTGTAGAGTTATTTTCTGCAGAACAAAATAACTCCTTACAAGCTGTTCTGTAGAACTTCAGCAACTCTACTGAAATATACGAGGTTTCCTTGAGCTTGTAAAGAGTTCTACGGAGCGTCAAAGGGCTTCTGTAGAACGTCCAAAGGAATTCCGCAGAACATCCAAAGATATTCTGCAGAACATCCTAAGGTATTCTGCAGAACTTCCTTGGGAACTCCGTAAAATGGTGTTTCAATACTTTAAGGAATATCCACAGAAATTTATAAGAAATTCTGTAGAAGTTTTCATAAGGAAGCTATGCAGAATTTTTATCAGGGAAAACACTAGCCGGTAGAGTTAGAGAGTACCGTTTAGGTATTATATTGTGTATCATACTTGTGTAGTGAATCCCAGGCGTGGGTTATTTACACCGAAAATTGTTCAATTTATAAGCCCCTTCCCCCTATTTTTTTTGTCTCTGAAAGGTGATCTTACGGGATTTGGATTTTTACCCTTATTATATTATTCAAGCCGTAAGAGATCACTTATTTATTATCTTCTATTGTTATTTTCAGGAAGCTATTGCGTCTCAGGATGAGAGCGATTAGTTTATTTTTTTAAATCGCAGGGTTTCTTTTAAGGATTACGTGTCTTATTACTACGCACGCCTCACTAATGTCATTCCCAACCTCCAACGCTTCTATTGCTATTTATTTAAGACTTCCGATACGACCCCTTCTTGAATCTTCCTTCTGGTGAATCTCGGACGCCGGTTACTTACACCATGAATTGCTCAATGATTTAACCCCATCCCGCTATTTTATTGATCCCTGAAATGTTTTATTTACGGCTACTTTAGTTTAACCTTTATTATATCATTCAAATCGTAATAGCTCGCTTCTTTATTATCTTCCATTGTTGTTATCAAGATGACATCGCGTCACAGAATGAGAGCCATTAGTATTTTTTATTTTTTTAAATCGCAGGGCTTTCTTTTAAGGATTACAAGTCTTATTACTATGCACGTCTTATCAACGTGCTACCTATCTTCCGATGCTCGTATTTCTTTTTATTTTAGTCTTCCGATACAACCCCTCCTTTACCAGCGCTTCTCTGATCTTTCTCGCGACTTCTTCCAGTTCTTCCGTCGGATAATTTTAGCAATTAATCATTATAATTTATTTCAATTTTACTCCCTGAAAGGTTTTGTTCACGGCTTTTGGAGTTTCACCCTTATTATATTGAATAATGGAAGAACCGACGGAAAGACAGAATTCGCTCTAATGATCATGGATGGACTAAATGAAGCAAACAATAGGTGTAGGAATAATGTGTTTAATTTGCGTATCGTAAAACTATGGCAGCCCAATTTTGAAAAAAAAAGAACATTTGAACGCTGAAATAATTTACTGTCGCTACCACTACATGGAATTGAAGTGCTCCTCCACCACAAAATTTGTGCTGAGCAAAGCATGTGGCTATACCAAACCGTTAGGCATCGTGGTTAATTTGAGAGGCATTTTTTTCATTAAGGTAGCAGTTTTGGTGATTTCGCTGAATGAGGCAGGTAAATTCCGATAGCAGAGCATAGCTGAGCAACAAGTGAATACATTTGGTCCTATTTGCTCGTTAGACTCTTAATTCAGATCGAGTATATGAAGCTGTTCCCGAGTTGCACTTACGAGGGATATGTTAGCAGCAAAGGGTAAGGTTGCCCCGTGATTTATAATTACTTTGGAGTCACTTGGATTACGTAATAAGGTGATTTGATACGGCAATGACTAATATCACTTAGTCAAATAATATTCGCAACATCTTTCTCACGACTTCTTCCAGTTCTTCCATAGGGTAATTGGCATTATTATCATTCAGTCTTCTTTTCAGAAGATATTTTGAGTGCGAACAAGTATTTTTTTCATTTCGAGCCATATTTTAGCTTGTTAATCATTCCTTGTTATAGAAAGATGCTTGGTAGAACTCTCAGCAACTTAGCTTAGCAATCCGACCGCACTCTGTGAGACCTTAGAGGCATAATCAACGAAGCAACTTCGCAAGAATTATTATGCATTTTTTTCTTAATCAGATGCAAACTGTGGAATAATTCAAGAAAATTGCTCTGCCCTTGTCATTATAACTGTCTTATCTAACATAAGTACCCATATTCTTTTTGATTTTTGCCAGGATTTCTTTTCTATGCGAACTCTGCTTCAAAAAAAAAACAAAATTATATGAATACCTCGTGCTGTTTTAATTGAATTTCCTTTGCTACGGCTGCAGCTGCTCGTTCAGCATTTTTAAATTTTTTTATAAGTTGAAGCATTTATTTATCACTCCTGTGATCTCGTTATGGAGATGGATGGCCGCGGGAATACGAGCCCAATTAAATTCCTCTGTAAATCGTGAGCTGACCTTTGACCTCTTTATGATCCATAAATATGTCCGCTGCAATCATCAGGAGAGTGTCAGATTTATGCAGATATGCGGTAAATAACAAGATCTTGAGCAATATATTATCAACGCCCTCTTAAACATTCCTCAGTGCCACGTGTCCTCAACTTTGCTTTCGACAAATTGCTGCAGCGTAACAAAAAGCAAGCACTCAAGGGTAGAATGTTTCATGATTTATATAATTAGTTTAATATTGTGGAAATGTAAATGCAGCTCTTAACTCTGTTAGAGTAAGAATGCCTTAGGCCACGGGCCTACGGCTGCTGACGCTTGGATACGAAGAAGTTTTTGTTATTTCCTCAATTTTAGTTGGTGCTCTTTGACCAGCCGTGACTTAAAAAACAGATCTATTTCCCACACCTAGGAACTACGTACATTCTGCATCATTCAGCTCTGTGAGTGAGAAAGCACCTGAGTAAAATCAATTTGGAGGATATTCTGATAGAGCAGTGAAGTATGAATAACAGCTGTAACGGAAAAAAATGGCTAGAAAAAATGGAAATGATGAGCAACCAAAGCAAATAGATGGATATAATCCTTGATGAAGGAGTTTAAAGATGAGTCGGGGGAAAAATGAGTCATGAAATCTTTTGGAAGATACAGCCTAATTGGACACATTCTGAGATGCATAGTCTTCTTGAAATCGGTAATGAAAGAAGTAATGGATGGCAAGAATGATCGCAATACATCAAGGATAGAAAATTAGAAGCAAATTATTAGGGACATCAAAACAAAAACATACCTACCTAATGAGAAAATAGTTGGCCAAATGAAGCGTGAAGTCAAAGTCTACAGCAAACCAGTCCACAGATTGACGATTGCTATTGTTAGCTATCCAATTTTACCAAAAACATCAAGAAAAATTTTTAATTGGCACCCTTACCTAAGTCATCGATTTGCTTGAAGAAGATTTGGAACATCGGCGAAATATTAGGTCGACTAGTACACTGACCGTTACAATTGCTTTTAACTTTTGCTCAATCTGTCCACACTTTTTACTTTTGATCAATTTGTCCACATCGGCCTGAGTAATTTTGATGGAGCTTTTTCTTCATCTAGGTTCATTTTTTAACCATTAGCTTCACTACAACACCTGGTAGGAGGACGCTGAAGACTTCTACTACGACTACTTCGCGAAAACACACACTAAGCGTAACCAAAATATAAACAATGTCAGTCACACGCAGCGAAACACACGTCTAAACTGTCACCAGGGTGAACACTCCTGACTGACCTTGACAACTGACGGTGAGTGAACTCAGTGATGAGACACCATCCCGTGCTCCGCCCACCCTCCCCTAAACAAATTCTCGTCAGGCCACCCGGCGCCGGCGGGAAAAAAGACAACAGACCCGTGCAACATGGCGTAGTCTCTTCGCTTTCACAGAAATAGTCTCAACTGGCTACATAGTCTGTGTTCACTTTGTTATTTTAAACGTTTCTTATTGGCAGTTTAGCGTTAGAACATATTTTAAGAATATTTTTGGGTAATTATTTAAGATTTAACTTTTGCTTTAAAAGGCACCTTCCCTGCGCGACCCACCTTAATTGCTCCCGCGACCCACCAGTGGGTCACGACCCATAGTTTGGGAACCCCTGATCTACACCATTGACTTGGAAAAAGAAAAAAACAATAACTGGAGTGTATTATGCGTCGCTATTGCAGCGGCTGAACGAAGAAATCAAGAAAAAACGTCCTCTTTTGAAAAAGAAAAAGATTCTCCTTCATCAAGACAATGCACGGGTGCACACCTTCGCAGTATCGATGGCAAAAATTGTCAAATTAAAGTTCGAATTATTACAACATCCACCGTATTCACCAGATTTGGCCCCTAGTGACTTTTTGCTATCTCCAGACTCGAAATAATGGCTCAGCCGAAAACGGTTCACGTCGAAAGAGAAGTTCATCACCCAAACAGATGCCTATTTTGAGGAACGTCCGAAATCCTACTTTTTGGAGGGCTTAAAAAAGTTTGAGAAACGCTTGGAAAAGTGTATAGAGTTAATGAGAGATTACGTTGAAAAATAAAAAAATAAACACAAAATAATTTATTTTTCTATATTTTTCCAAGGACTTATTTAACGACCCTCGTAACATTTGATAAAAATAGCAAGCAAATTTTCTCGGCATGTGGAAAAAATGAATGAAGGCCTTGCCATTTAACTCCCCATGAAGTATTGATGATCACAAATGTGATTAGAACAAGATTATTATCCAAATGGCCAAATCGTTTGATCAGAGAACAGCGTTTACTCCTTAATAAATGAACTCTATTCCAAAACTCTTCTTTACTTCATCACCAACGGCAAAGAGAAATGCGAATTGACCAGAACATTAGGCCAAAATTATTTAGTATTTAAATTCAACGCCTTTGGTAATTACCTATCTTTTCGATGATCATAATATCTTCATCATTTCTTGAAATCAAGACGCATATTTACGTGGGAAAAACAACTTGTTTATATGGAATACCGATTCCCGTTTCTCTATGAATTTCTTACAATGTCTGTATATACTTCTACAGCCATCATTCCACTTCCACTAAGAGTACGAACAGTTAAAAAGTTTAATTATCGATAATAAGCTAGTATAGCTGTTTCTACTTAAATAATTCAGTCCAATTTGCCTCATCCTTCTACACATCTTTTTCTTTTGTTTCGCGAATCCCACATCTCAGGATTATCTGAATGTGACAGAAGAACGAGTTCTTGTACTTATCTGTTCGGCAATGTCTCACTATTATTTTATCACTTTTGTCAGACCTATAAATAGAGTGAGGCGTCATGATAATATTCTATGTCACTCCGAAACACACCAGTTCTGAATTTTTCAAGCAATCTATGCCTAGCGTGCAGCCTCCGAGTCTCTAGGGGTTCCCACTGTATTCCCACTAAGAGCTGTAAAGTACCATATGTTCGCTCGTAGCAGTTTTTAGTTAAACGTGCTGATTTATTTGTATTTTATTAATTTTTTGGTAAATCTTCATGACTGGGGTGGTAAGTGATCGTGGAATATCGAGATATGGTCTAACCAGAGCGAAGTAGAAACTTTCTTTGACTCTTCCATCCAAGGACTTTCCCATTATACGCTTGACAAAACCTAGAGTCTGTAATGCTGTGCCGCATGTGTTTTGTGTGTTTCTCACGATGTATCCTTGTTGAATATGTCCTTTGAGCTTTAAGAATATCGGTCTCTTTAACTGCGCGCAGGTAGCTATAAATCTGCGAGCATTTGGTGCACCTGACTGGGAGCATAGGTAGCTTCTCCCATCACCAGCCGTTATAATCGATGCTACGGGTCCTCTGATTACATCCGAGCACCAGCATTGTCGGTCTCGTAGAAGGTAGAGTTTGCTGGACCCAGAGGTACCCGAGGTTGACATAAGTCCTTAAGCTTTCATGATCCAACGGTTCATCCCGGGACATCCATGGCTGCCTCCCCACGGACATACGCCTCTGAGATATCTAATATGCTCCTCTTGTGTCACAAGGTTGGTGCCGGCTACTGCCTAACGACTGGCGTAAATGCATTTGACTTCAAATTACCGTCGAAGAGTCTGTAAACGCGGTTTAGAAACATTTAACAGGAGAACTTTGAATGCTCTGTTAATCGATGACTGATTATATGCGAAGGGCAATCATCATGAAATTGTCATATTAACGACGAAAAAATAGTATTGCTTATTGGGGCTGGTGAATAGTTATGAAATGACTAAAATATTCACAATTTCAATCTGTTTCGTCATTTCGTTTCATTAATTGAGAAATTATCACTTCAGAAGAAAAATGAATAGCATGCAAAATAGCCTCTGGTCCAGCTCTGGAAATTATAAACACACGAGTAATTCATGATTTCCAAAATGCACACTTCTAAGTGTAAATATCGCCATAAAATCTACTTTTTCGCCTTAATTGGGCGCTGAAAAGTACTTTCCCTTGAAGACGATATAATACAGGCCTGATAAGGTCACCGACAGCACGAAACATGATGATAGAGATTTAAAACATCGATAATACAATGAAACAGAGTTTCTGACATTATAAATGAGATTAAATGACAAATATCCAGTTGGATTAACTCATTTTTGTGAAGGAGTCCAAACAGCACTTAACGTACCACCACCCAAGTGTCTGCAATCAGAGTGTCATACATCACAATTATCACCGCTAACATAATCGTTGCGAGACATGTAGCTCACTTTTTCGCATCGCTATTTAAAATTATAAATAAATTAATGGATGTCTTGGTCCGCTTCGAAGAAAATTTCGTTTTTTCAATCCTCTCTGGGAAAAAATGAAAATCTGTATTTTATACTTGAACGGCAGTTCCTAAACTGTCATCTGCCATACATCAGATGTCCATAGTAATACCGCGGGAAATCCATTAATCATGGAAAATCGATTTGAAAACAGACTTCAGCATATATATCTACTTACTACCCTGCGAGCCGCCGCATGGGCGTGTGACAGGGGGTTGTTAGGACACCATCCATGTAAAGGCGTAAAAAAAGTTGTTTTAGGAAGTGAAATGGTGACATGTATTATGGAAGTGTTTTAGTAGAGCTCCGGTTTTATAACAGTCACTTATGCGTGCGTGGAAAGGAAAAACTTTGCACCTATCTTTTCGACAACGTATCTCTCTTATTCTGTCGCATCTGTCAGACCTAGAGATGTAGTGAGGCGTCAAAATGATATTCTCTGGGTCGACCAAATATAAAACCAAGAAATCTTATAACATTTTGAGGTTCTGCATGACTATTTCATGCAATCTGATATGGCTACATAATAGGAATAATAAACTATAAAAATACAATTGAATTCCAAAAGTAAAATCAACCTCATGTTTTGGTAGGGATTAATTAGTAGCTAAAATGATTTACACTGAAGGTCGAAGATTTGGCATTGAATTGCTACGTTAAACCCGGATTTCTTATCTTTTGCTTGCTAAAAATCATCGTCTTCCCACTCGTATGTCATAGAAATTTTCAAAAAGCTGATGCAATGTCACCGCTATTGAACGGAGTTCGCATTAAAAAATGTTAAAATTGAACTGCTATAAATTGAATCATCACTTCCATTAGACCAGTGGGTAATGCTAGTTTTGTAGCTGGGACGCAAACTTGTCGTTAACTTCCGATGATCACTTAAAAAGGAAACTTTCCACGTGTTCAGAGAATCAATACTCAATTCTTATGGCAAAAGAGTAACAATATCTTACATCGTTTTTCGAAGGGCTCCGCTGGCTTAAATCACTCGCAGTGCAAGCAAACCGTAAATCAATAATCTTTCCCCTTTCCCCCGACTTGTTCCCGCTCCTGTTCTTGTTGGGCTGGCAGCATGAAGGCCTGAATTCAGCCTGAAAATGGCCGGTTACGATTTTCGAGAACATCGCAAGCGCGAATTTTCCTCTCCCCTCTTCCCCTCCCAATGATTTCGTCGTTTGAAACGAGGGGTTGGCTCGGACTCTGGAAGGGATAGAAGGTGAATAATTCGCGAATAATTCCGTCTCCGCACATGGAGTTTTTCCGGCGCTTCCTTGCATCAATAGGAGGAGGCGTAACCACGTATTTTCTGATCGACAAGAACAACAGCTGTCAGATCCTCCCTTACAAGCGAGCAAAAGTGGAAAGTTCGAACACGAATTGGGCGTGGGATTCGTCCATCACCAATCTCTCTCCCCATCGTGCATTTTGATTCTTGGCTACGCGAACTTCACTCGCTTTTAATCCTATCCGGTACGTATATTTATTCCTGTATCTTGTTACTTCGTCCAAACTATACTACATTAATTTTTATGAGAGGTTTGCTGTTTTCTTTCTGATCGCAAATATCAGAAAAAATCGTTAATTAGTCGCTTTTGGTACGTAAAATTTTTCCATTATAATTCAATTCATGACTTTCTTCATGTAAATTACAATACAAAATGAATAAGTAATTATAAAAAATAAAAATGACGAGTGACATTCGATGCTGGACTTAATATAAGGCAATGCACTGTAAAGTGGAGTTAGGCATTGATCTTGAAAGGGTTAAATATGTATTCTAGTCCTAAAATCTCGGATTATACCACACAGCGCAGACTGCGCACACACTAGCCCCATATATGGGACATGTAAGGGATATGTATGGACATATTTTCGTCATTAACATTCCTTGACCTAGCAATAGACATAACGAATGGCTACCATGAATTCTCCATCTTCCTCAAACCCACATATACTGACGCAGTTATTTCTAATGATTCTTGCCATCACCATTCCCATAAGCATTCTAGCTTTTATTCCATGATTCACCGCCTTGTTTCTATACCACTATCCGAGCCCAACTTCCAATCCGAGTTGAAAATAATCAAATTGATCGCTTTCAATAATGGATATAAGACAGAATTAATTGACAAAATATTAAAACGTGTAACTAAGAAAGAAACTATTAAATTAATCACTTCACTCAGTTTTTACAAACATGACGAGCCACTCAAACGATGGTGTAAACTTCCCTTTCTGGGGAACATATCTTATAAATTAATTGACGCCTTCCCAAAGAACAAGTTTAATGTTTCATTTTACACCCCAATAACTATGAGCAAATTGTTGTTCAACTCAAAGGACGAAGTGACACCTGTGAACAAAAGTGGTGTATATAAGCATAACTGTACTACTCCCAATTGTGCTTCGATATACAAGGTGTGATCAAAAAAAGACCGGACTGATTTTATTCCGCGCAAACGGTTCAACGGATCGAAACGAGACACAGTGCGTCATTTAGCGACCCATCTGACGACTAAAACGAGAGGTGTTGTGTTTGTTGACGTCGAGTCGTTACGCAGCAACAGCGGTACGTGTCTTAACCTGTTCGTTGCCCCGTGCAACGGCAGCAATGAAGGAGCTAGAAGAACAGCGTGTGCGCGCGAAATTTTTTTTCAAACTTGGCAAAAGTGCTACGGAGACATTTGGAATGATTCAACAAGCCTTTGGTAATGAAGCTTTGAGTCGAAGCCAGTGTTTTGAGTGGTACAGTCGTTTTAAATCGGGCAGAACCTCGACAGATGAAGATTCGCGAACGGGGCGGCCTTCCACATCGACAGACCCCAACCATGTCAAATTGGTGAACGATTTGATGCGGACAAATCGCCGTTTAACTGTTAGGGCGATAGCTGAGGAAGTGAACATTAGTTTTGGATCCTGTCAGACAATTTTGACAGACATTTTGGGCATGACGCGCGTCGCATCAAAATTCGTCCCGCGGGTGCTGACTGATGATCAGAGACAAAAACGTGTGGACATTTGTCAGGAACTCCTGGATCGAACCAATGCCGACCCAGAGTTTCTTAAAACCATCGTAACCGGTGACGAAACCTGGGTTTACGGTTATGATGTTGAGACAAAGGACCAGTCTTCTCAGTGGAAGGGTCCTCATTCTCCGCGACCAAAGAAAGCTCGCATGTCCCGGTCCAATGTGAAGGTCATGCTGGTGTGTTTCTTCGATTGGCAAGGGCTGATTCATTACGAATACGTCCCTCCAGGTCAAACCGTCAACAAAGATTTCTACTTAGAGGTTATGAAGAGGCTGAGGGTCGCAGTGAGCCGAAAGAGGCCGGACATGTGGAGAAACAATGCATGGCGTTTCCACCACGATAACGCGCCGGCTCACACGGCGCTGATCGTGACACAGTTTTCGCCAAAATCAGAACTTCCGTGATCCCGCAGCCACCCTACTCTCCAGACGTGGCTCCATCAGACTTTTTTTTGCTTCCAAAGTTAAAATTAACCTTGAAAGGGAGCCGATTCGACTCTATTGCGGACAGAAAAACTAATTGTACGGCGGACCTGAAGAGGATCCCTAAGGAGGCTTACCAGGCAGGGTTCGAAAGCTGGAAGAAACGTTGGAAAAGGTGTGTCGTCAGCCAATGCATGTAATTTGAGGGTGACAAGTTCGATTAAGCTGTATCCGTCGAAATAAACAAGTTATAAAATCAGTCCGGTCTTTTTTTGATCACACCTTGTACATTGGACAAAGTGGTCGAGCCATCTCAGTAAGGGCACGAGAACATAGAGCGTGTTGGGTAAAAGGAGATATCTCATCAGCCTTTGCTAAAAATTTGATGGAAGAGGACCATTTAAGTGACTTTTTGCCGGAAAAGCTACATGTTGAGAAGAAAGGAGCCAAATTCGACTACTTAGAACATTTCGAAATTTTGAGTGCTGCCAAAAACATAAGTGAGAATCTCCTTAAAGAATGTGTTTTTCCCTCCCACTCTCCCCTATTATCCATACCTTTCCCCCCACTACCTCCCACTGACCGTGACGCACGTCTCCGACGTCAACCAACCACTTCTTCCCCCACCCCTCGCCCTCCCCCTCCCCAGATCTATATATTAACTCGCATACCATGTATAATATACCTTTGAAAATGATTGCAAGGCAGTCGAAACCTGGCACGGGAATTAAAGTTTTAAATGTGGAAAACACTAAGAGTTCTCTCTTTTTCCATTCATTCCACAAAGTTACGCCTTCAACCATTAAGTTTATTCTATATATCAACTCATGATATGTTGCACTGCCGTTATTTGATACGTATACTTATGGGGTGATATATATAGGGTAATATATATGTTTAACCAAAATACATTCAACATGTGCTCTTATAATGATACTCATTGTATTTTTCATCCATGATTTTACAAATATTGGTCATTATTTAATGGATTTTGCAACAGCTGAATAAATGTCAATCCAATTTAAACCAGTCAGAATAAAGTCTCATATACGACAACTATAATTCTTGTTTTGCTCCTCTATTTCCCATTAACTGATCCATTCATGGTCAATATATTCGAGTGGGCCAATTTTAAAAGAATCCATTAGGGTGGGCCAAACTTTCGAAGCGTCAAAAAGTTTAGGTCAAACAGATAATTATTTTCCTTTTGATGCAAACTTAACGTAAACAAAATTTGAAGTCAATCAATCCCCAGCAAGCCGTCCGCAGGGGTGATGAATTCGCAATTTTCAAGGGTGAGAATTGATTTTTTTACTTCCTAATACGATAAAAATGGGAAATACTGATACATTAATTCTTTTATAAGTCTACACTTCCTTTATGAACGTTTTTAGATCCTTAAAATTAATGAATAGCCGTTGATTTTACATAAATGATTGTTAAAAAAACACTATAGACCGCCTCTGGTGGATAGGATACACGGAAGACACGTTAACGTGCTTTTGAACTTTCGCGGCTCTTCCCGAACTTAAGTTAGTTTGAGCGAAATATCATTTAACCTAGAAATCAATGAATTTGGTCTCGTTTTAATTAAAAATATATCATACTTCCATTAACACCAAAAATTCAACCCCTTGCCACACTAATTTTCGAGATATTTGCCAAAAAATACCAGCCCTTTTACATGGGAAATGATACGTCCATGCAGTCCACAGAGACCTTATATTAAAAATGAGGCATTTCCTACACTTAGATCTCGTCAAAAAATAAAGTGTGTGTAGTTTGTGTGTTTTATAAACTATTTTTGAAAATTAATCATATTTTCACCGCAGTAAACTCTTTAGGATCACAATGAACCTTCCGTTTTGATGGAGTTTCAAACGTACCGCGTGAAATAAATGAGTCAAGTTAAAGACTTATTTAGATATTTCCATTTGATTACTCACAATTTCTGTCATGTAAAACTAAATTATTGCACCATTTAGAATGCAACATTTAATTCTTGTATCTCTCAGCTGGAGAAATTAAAACGTATATTTCGAATATGGTCTCCATTATGATTAGGGAACTATCTCGCTCGCACTACCTTAATAATTACCCGGGGGATTTTTCGTCGCGAAACTAACATTGAAAATTAAATTGAAACACGCATATTACCAACATCTCCTAAATAATAAATGATCTAAGATTTTCCCTGTGTATTATATTTATATATCTTTCTCGGGCTTCGCACCGGGTAATGTTTTCATAATTCGCCGACGTTTCGGAAAACGACTTGTTTTCCATTTTCAAGGCACGTGTTATTTCCGCCGTGACCACTATAACACTAAAATTAAACAAGCTGTTGATGCCCCAACAATGACGGTTGCGATCCCTATGATTGGCTGACGTGTTCCGCTGGCCGTTGAATCATTTTGAAGACACCAAGGGTATATCAGATTCCGTGTGAATGTGGCAAAATATATGTGGGGGAGACTGGTCGAACAATTGAAACCAGGCTTAAAGAACACCGTAGGCACTTTAGATTGGCGCAACCAGAGAAGTCGGCAGTGGCGGAACACAGCATCAACGAAGACCATGCCATTAAATGGGCCGATACAAAAATCCTTTGCCACGCACACCGTTACTGGGACCGCATTATCAAAGAAGCCATCGAGATACGATTGCATTCGCATAATTTTAATAGAGACACCGGATTCCAACTGAGTAATACCTGGTGGCCAGTGATCAAATGTATTAAAAAGACGAGAAAATGATTCAACGGCCAGCGAAACACGTCAGCCAATCATAGGGATCGCAACCTTCATTGTTGCGGCATCAACAGCTTGTTTAATTTTCGTGTTATAGTGGTCACGGCGGAAATAACACGTGTCTTGAAAATGGAAAACAAGTCGTTTTCCGAAACGTCGGCGGATTATGAAAACATTACCCGGTGCGAAGCCCGAGAAAGATATCTCCTAAATACTTTTACCATTCCCCGCTCAATTAATACAGTGCGCATATAAGTGATAAGTATCTCTCCATGTGCATGTCTCTGATATGGGATTTTAGAGTGGGAGGCGCCTGATCCTTCCTCTTTTTACTCGGCGCTAGGTACTGCAACCCTATGTACAGAGCATATCTCACGGAGACAAAGGAGAGGGGGGAGGTAGGGCAATCTCCGAAACAACCCTCTCTCTCTCAGAGCATGTCATCCCCGCCCCCCCTCAACACCCTCGCCCCCGTGCTCCGCAATCCAGCAAATCCCTTATCCGCCTAACCCTGGGATGGCTCGGGTGAAACATTGTCGGGGACGGGGAATGGGGCGCCCGAACGTCATTCAGTCCTCTCGACGGAAATCCTTCTTTACGCCTCCCCGACCCTCTCCTGCATCCTCCCCCGCAAATCCCTCCTCCCTTTCTGCGAGTCCCGGACTCATTTTATTCTTCGGCTTCCTACCTCCATTCAACCATTCGGGTCGATGATGCAAATCTTCGCGGTGGAATTTGGCGACTCTCAAAAATGAGAGAGATAAACGCACGGAATGAGTATTACCTCACCGTCTTTAATATCAATTTCAAGTGATTCACAACTTACCCCACACAGTTTTGTGGACCCCACACAGTCTGTCGACCACCGAAAAATCTATATCTACATCGACATACCACCCTGAGAGCCGTCGCATGCGCGTATGGCTGGGGGTGTTAGGACAACCACTGTGTAAAGATGTAAGATTTTGAGAGGTGAAATGGTGACGTGTATTGTGGGAGTGTATTTAGTGGAGCTCAGTTTTTATTGTGGTCGCTTATTGTGCGCAAAAAAAACGAGTTTTTGCACCTATCTGGTTGGCAATGAATCTCTCGTATTTCATGTCATCTGTCAGACCTAGAGATGTAGTGAGGCGTCATGATAGTATTTTTTGTCACTCAGAAACACAGTTCTGAATTTCTCAAGCAAACTGAGTCTGGCGGGTAGCCTCCGAGTCTCTGGCGGCTCCCTCTTAAATCCCTCTAAAGGTTGTGAATAACTGTAAGTTTGCTCGTAGCAGCTTTTAACGAAGCGTGCAGCTGTTCTTTGTAATTTATTGATTATTATGGTTAAATCTTTACGTCCAGGGTCCCAAATACTCGCTGCGTATTCCAGCCTAACCAGAGCGAAGTAGAATGCAGAGAATTCTACTTAGCTCTGCTTGAATGACAAAATCTTAACAAATGCACCACGGTCTAGTTCTTGCAAAAGTCATTGCACAAAAGCAATATCCACACTGTGGGTGGAGTAAGCATAAAGTCAAATACATATGAAATGCAACAACATACTATCGTGAGGATCGCGTATCATAGGAAGGTCCTCAGAACAAAAAGTGAAAAAGAGGTGCTACTTTTCTCTGGTTAGGCCACACTGCGAATGCGCTGAGAGCATTTGGGACCCTGGACAGAACGATTCAAACCCAATAAATACATAAAATACAAAGGAAAAGTGCGGTATTAGTTGAAAACTGCGAAGATCTAGCATATAGTGTTACACAGCATTTAGAGGGATTAGGTTGGGAGTGGCAAGAGACCCTGAGACTAAACGATAGCTTTAGTTTGCTTGAGAAATTCACACCAGAAGTGTTTAAGAGACAGTGAGGATCACTTCGACGCCGCTCAACATCTCTGCGCCCGGTAGAATCGATACGATAAGAGAGGTGCATTTTCAAAGAAATAGAGACGAAAATTCGTTCTTTCCACGCACAATATGTGACCATAATAAAAACTGAAAACACTCCCATAAAACACTCATTCATTTCACCTTCCAAATCATTATTCTCCACATATTTACACGGCTGGTGTCCCTACACCCCCTACCACACGGCCAAGCGGCGGATTGCAGGGTATTATATGGATGTAGATGAATGATAAGCCGCCAGTCTACTCTTAAACTAGAGTATATCCCACCCCATTACTCGTGTTTTCTGTTTGTCCAATACGGTGCATAGAAAATTGCATATTATGCAACGCATCAACAGGTTTCGATTAACTGTATTGTTAAATTGCAATAATCTTACATTTATGTACTCTAGATTGTGCGTAACCGTCTCAAATTAACCCGGAAAATAAATGTATTTCTATTAATCGCTAAACATAATGTTATAGTGATGAAATGAAGCATAGAAAACTTAGTTATTATTATTTCTTGCCAAGACTGAACAGGACGCTTGGATCCTCCACCTAAACTGGCTGATCAATCAATAAAAAACGCAGATTTTATCTCTAAATGACTGCTTAACACTTACAAGACCGGGATGAGATGTATGCCTACTTAAACCGAGAGCGGTCAATTGACCGCTAGGTCGATTTCTCCCATTCTACCGATTTACGAAGACGCAAACCTAACTAAACACATTTGTGATCGTTAATAAACACTAAAGAAAAATTTACAAGCGACCGATAAGCAGACTGTAGTTTCCCAAACGTCACACGTAGACAATAGCATTGAAATCACAGTTGAAATCCATTGATAAACATCTTCTAATGAATAGGAAATAAAAGGTGTATATGGGTATAAGACAAAGAGTAAACCATGAAATCTGACAGTTAAAATACTAGAAACAGTAAAAACAAATGAATAATAGCGAAAAACAAGCAAACGGTCAATTGACCACTCGCAGTCGTAGTAGGTAAAACACGTGATTTCTCATGAACTCCAAGGTCAAAAATTTTAATACCTTCATTTTCGCACAGTTTACTCCAAATTATAATTCAGGAAACCTTAGTCTCCTAATTCAAATTTGAAGAAAGTTACACGCAATAGAAAAACACAAACCGTCAATTGACCGCTTTCGGTCTTTCTAGGGCTAAAAGTAAACTCAATCACTACTAAACTGTTCGCGTAGTTCACAACGTTTGTTCATTAAGAAAAATGTTTTGGTATCTATTTGCAAAATGCAGTAAAAACCTTTTTTAATGGGAAAGGGGACACGTCTAATATGGAATAAAAAAGAATGGTGGCTTTTAGATATTGCTTATATTTCACACGGTCAATTGTCAACAATATTTCAAAACTTACTATTTTTGCAGATAAAACAGTAACAGATCTGTATTATCACAAAGGCTATCTTATAAAAGGCAAATAGAAGGGAAATATAAATATAAAAATATAAAATAAAATAATAAATATCTTAGAAAAGGCGAATAGAAGGGAAATAGGAAATATGAGGGGTAAACTCAGCCAGGAGTAAACATCATAGCGACCAAAACAAATGTTCCACAGCCACTCCACACCTTATCTCTTGGATTTAAACAGAAACAACAATTGCACTATTCCACTAGGTATTTTAATGCTTACGACGCGTTTCAGCTCACTGAGCCATCATCAAGTACAATACAAATGGCTCTGATGGCTTTGTGAGCTGAAACGCGTCGAAAGCATTAAATTTCCTATTGGAATATTGCAGTTGCTGTTTCTGATTTAATATGACGAACTTCCTCAATATCTCGCCTGGATCTGTTGAAATTATCTCTTGGAATTAGTTTACTCCTCTGAAAATCATTGACTCAGATACAAATATGCCACAAGAATTTCTTTCCCTCCGATCCTAAGAGATTTCGTTTTAACTTGATACTGCGAATATATTTCTAATGTTATCTTAGTTCAAATAACTGAGGCATAACCAACTTTACACATCTTAATCTCTGTTATTCAGCGTAGTTGAAAACAAAACAGCTTTTAATTTCTAAATCAATGCATAAATACATTATTAATGAGAATTCTATCGTAACAAAGGTCATTTTTCCATAAAATTTAATGCCAGTAAAATATTTCCTTCAATTTATTTTTCTCCTTCACTGAATAGCGCTCTCCAATTTTTGCGGAATGCATGAATCGTTAAGAGTGCGGCTGGTTCAACAGTTCCTTTTCCCATCGGCTTCGACGATTTTTCCCTTTAACGTGAAGCGTTAATCGACCGCTACAAGGCTACTTTCTTATTTGTGGTGCTCCTTATCGCGGGATGACTGCCGGCACGTTTATTATCAATATGGGTCTTATTAGGTCGACTGAATTCGTGAGGGAAACTCATTTTGCAAATAAAAACGGTGTGATACGACTTTCGTAATCGAATGAAAAATTCTCAGATCGTTAACCACTGAGGACATCAAGACTAGATGCTCAGTTTACACCACCTATTGAGGTTTCGTGATGTTTAAGGCTAGCGGAAAATCACCCACTTTACAGCCCACCAAGCTATCTCATCATGGCGCTCAAGAATAGAAACGCGGAGTCCTTGACCGGGTTGCCTGAATCTCGGGTTGATGAAATGTCTTGAGCGCTGGATTTCTACACCGATGACCTGGGTTCGTATACCTGTGGAGAGGACAATTTCTACCGGTGTGTACCGGTCCTTACGGTTAGTGTGGCGGCTGGAACACGAGCTTCCCATCCCAAGGGCCTGGGTTCGGATTCCGGTAGTGGCTGGCAACTTTCCGAGGAATCTAGAACCGCACTGGGTTCTATATTATGGAGCTCCTTAAGTTCAATACTCCGTCCGTCGGATAATATGCAAAACTTTGTTCCTTTGGGCACCTTTTGCTTAGAGTGGTAAAATGCAGACGTCAAATTTATCTCCACTTCACCTCCTTTACCCAAATGATGAATGAGATAAATGGCGATTGTCCTCATAGATAAAATTTAATTCGACCATGGATTTGATATATCACATCGTCATCAGGTGTTAATGATAATGTAGTACACCGAAACCATGGTTGAATTAAATTTTATTTCTTTGGAAAATTGCCATTTCTTTTATTAATTGTGATGATATTCCAAAAAATCACGCCTGATACTTCTCTCTTTGTCCTTTACCCGAATAATCCTTCACTCACTAACCGAAGAAGGGCGAAGAGAATATGGTGGTCGTCATGTGGTAGAGAATGTTCAGTCAGCGGGGAAGGAGAGGCAAATACATAGACTTAAGGTGCTTCCGTCGAGAAAGGACATGCATGTAATTGTATTCATATCCTCAATTTTTATAGAAAAATATGTCTTTTATCTGATACAAGCAACAAAACGTTATCTTTTCTTGCTATATTTACGGCAAATTGAACTTAAAATTAAATTACACAAAGCAATCCCTGCGAGAAGATGCGCCAAAAATAAGAAAGTAGTTTAATTGCGGTCGAACAACACTTTACCTTGAAGGTAAAAATCCTCGGATCCGAGGGAACATGAGAACTGTTGAATCAGCCGCGCTTAAAGGTGGTCGGAACGATTTTCGTTTATGCACAGATTCGCGTGAAACTGTTTACATGCGTAATCGTTTTTCATATATGCATATATGCATAGATAAATGCGAAAAAACATGTCACTTAATTGATTTCTTAGCATTTAAATGTTATTTTAACGCGTAGAATTATGACACTTGACAAATATTTCGAAATAATTCGACGACATATGCATCTAGAACGTCAGTTATGCAAGTACTCCCTCAAATTTATTTCATGCAGATATTTGATGGGTGCGGCAAAAAAATTAGTCTAAGCGGGTCTTGAATGAAAATTGTCAATAAATATTTTTTTTTCAATTTACGACACAAATGTCCAATGGGAGAATCGGAGAATCACGAATGGGAAAAAATAATTTTTTTGTCAAATTTAAAGGCCATTTTCATGAAAAACTATTTTCGATAAGCTAAAAATTCAGATAAAATGATTATAAAAAAAGATGCAACTTACCGCCTTATTTTTTTTCAGTAATTAGTTACGAACTGCAAAAATTGAAGTAAAAATGTGAAGGCTCCTTAGAATTGGCGCTGTAGTCGGCTTCTATGGCAATTAAAAAAAGGGTTCATTAAAAATACATGCGTGGAATGATTGGCATTTGTTTTTGTCTTAATCTCGGTTTTCAAGAGCCAACGTATTCTCAAACGGAAGTAGGATTTTTGAAATCTATTTTTGAAAAAGTTGGAGTTTAGTATTTAATTAATTCTCTCCTTCTGGGGATCCTGGGGGACATTGAAGGGAACGGTAGAATAACGAAAATCGCCTGGCTCTCACCTCGGCACACGCTTATTTCATTTCGAGACCGCGTCCGACTGCCCGCCACCTAGAGCTTGTTTGAAAGCTTTTGCCTCGTAAATAATAACATTATTTATTACTCTAACACCATTTGTATTCACAATAGCAAGTTGCGAGTACCATTAACCCTTTGAGTGCATAATGACGTGATATCACGTAATGGATATCTCTACGCCAGGGCTGATGACGTGATATCGCGTCATGGGTACCGTGAGCGTTCCAGCTTTCACTAGGGGGCCTAGTGAAAGTTCCATAATGAAAGTTGGATCACTCACGATATCCTTGACGTCATATCACGTCATCAGCACCAGCATAAAGACAACCACGACGTGATATCACGTCATACTGCACTCAAAGGCTTAAGTAGCCTAGAAGGAGAACCTGTTTAAAGGCTACCATCACCTGATATCATCTACATCTACATCTAAGTAATACCCTGCGAGCCACCACGAGGGTGTGTGGCAGGGGGTGAAGATCACGAAATATGCACTATTGACATGCAACCAGGATACTTAATGAAGGCATGCCAGATAATAGGGTCACATGGTTAGTATCTACATAATAAGAAAGGGCTTATTGGTTGTTATTACATGCATCATACACTACAGACTACTCTAACTATATTTCACCTACCTATCCCTTTGCTACGCTGCCTATTGTTCTCTCTTATGGTACGCGGGAAAAATGACATTTTAAATCTATCGGTACGACAATCTATCTCTTTAATCTTGTTAATATGATCAAACCTGGCATAATACGCAGGGGTTTTCAATATATATCTAACGTTATCTGTGAAAAAATCGGTTTCGAATTTACTTAAAAGGTTTAACCTAAATTTTAACCTGCGTTCTGATAGTAATTCCCATCCTAGTTCTTCTATTAAACTCGTAACACTTACACAATTATCATAACGGCCTTTAAAAAACCTAGGGGATCTCCTTTGCACGCGCTCTAATTCTTTAATCAGACGCGTTCATAATAATTGATCCTCTACATTCTCTTCGGTGAGAAGCCAAGACTGTAATTTTTTCGATAATATTTTTAGTTTTAGATTCAATACATAAATCAGTTATTACATTTTATACTTGTCGTCCTATATACAAAAAAACCATCGTTGAAATAACGTCAAATTTGGTTAGGGTAAGGGTATACAAATATAGAGAAGGATCACCCTAGCCAAACAAGGTTTCCAAAGGAAGCGTAGCCTCTCGGTAAACAACAACCTCTCAATTGTTACTAGGAAGAGATTTGTAAAGACGATGGTGTGGAGTATACTCATTGTGAAACATGGACATGAAAAAGGCAAGAAAAAGAGGCTCCAGGCAGCCGAAATGTGGTTCTAGAAGAAAATGACTAAAACAAGTTGGGTCATGAAGAAAACAAATAAGCAAATATTGAAAGAAGTGGTTGGAAAAAGAACGCTTCTCCAAGCAATTCACTCCAGGAAAATTAAACTTGTTGGCCACTTAGTAAGACATAACGAGTTCATCAAGAACATAATAGAATGACAAGTGTTGGGGAAGGAAAGGAAAGGACGACCTAGAATATCCTTGCCTCACAGTGTGATGTCAATCATGAACTGCAACTCCGGGAGATGAAAAAAAACAGCCTTAGAAAGAGACATTTGGCTACGAAGACAGCGGCAAAGCCTGGCCTTTTGAGAGACGACGAAGGGTATACTGGTTTAACGTGGGGTAAAGGCAGAATTCAGGAACAGAAACATTCCCGAGTTACCACTTCTGTATAAAATTCCGTACATACATATATACCAATCACTCCGTTCCCTTCCGAGGTAGGCAGAGTCACTAAGTTTCACTCATAAATACATATTTGTACACCTAACTCTGCTTCAACAATGTCCTCAATACTGACCTATTCTTGCAAACCTCTTTTGCTTCATTTACCCCCATGCACTGCTTCATACACGCCCTCCCGTTTTTAAGACTCCTAATATTCCTCTTCGTAAGAATTTCCTCAACCACATTCAACCACAACTTTCTCGGCCTACCTCTCGCACCATTCATTTCACTCTTTTATATATTTTTCGTTATTCATCCATTCTCTCAATATGGCCAAACCAACGAAGCACACTCCTTTCATGTATGTCCATGACTGGACGCCGTAGAACCTAATAAATATATACCTGCCACAATGGAGGCAACCCTAAATGAAAGAAGAGTGGGAAGTTGATTTTCGCGGAAATGTTGCGAGTGGAGGGGAGGGTGCGCTTGGGGGGGTGAGGAAATTTGGAGAGTAAAGCACTCCTCCCCATCGGCCTGTTGTCTGGGGAGGGAAGAGAAAGGAAAGTACGGTTAATGGGGTGGCCAACGGATTAGGCGGTGTTCATCCAGGGTAAGACGCGGAAGTGAAAGTAATTTAACGAGCTTAAGGAAACAGCAAATGCAGCGAGCGCAGGCAATCTGAGGGGAGTCCCGTGGGGAGGGTCACTTTCACTCTTAGAGTATATAACTCTACGCTTTCACCCCAACCCCCTTTTTTGCAGGAGCGGTATGCGAAATTTAATCGTCCAGACCTGAAAAGGGTTTCTACGCGCGAGCATGGAGCTTTCAAACAAGCAGTAGACGAAAGGGTCCCCGCTCCACTAGGCGTTTCCCATGCGATTCGCCGATCAGGGCCCTCTAGATTGCCATAATACCGGGAGTTTTAAAATGAATATCGGGGCTTTAAAACCTTTTAGTGCGAGGGTAATCCCAAAAATAAGGTCTCCCATTTTTTAGAAATTTTAAAATCTGTTCATTTTCAGTAGCATTTTTAAGTTTGAACATTTTTCTATTTTCCTACAGAATTGCCATTTCGGTCAATGCATTATTGTATACGCCGTGACAGTTTTTGAATGCCCATGTCACACCAGCTCGCCACCATATCCTTGAGAATCATTGAACCTCATCTTTCACCTCATCGTCGGAGCTGAATCGCCTTCCGGCCAACTATTCTTTCAACTTAGGGAACATGTGGTAGTCACTGGTTGCCAAGTCCGGACTACATATTTGGTGGGTGCTGAGTTCCCATTTTAACTCTTGGCTTTCGCAATGGTACGCCCACTGACTTTTCTGGAAAGTTTGCTGCTTTATGCACGGTTGGAGCCCGATGAGGTGAGTGCGCATCAACCGCCACCTACGCCTTGACGTCGTGCGAAAGCTTGATCTCGGAAAAAACTTTCGGTTCTTTGTCACGTTCCCAAAGGGAACATGCCTTGAGTGCCACTTTGCCGGTGACTAATGGGGCTCTGGCTTCCAGCTCTAATGGGCGTAAAAAGTCACTCACTTTGTAGATTTGGCTGATCGTCCCGTGAGTGATCAAATACCAGGTTTCAAAAGCGTGCCCGGCTGCTGCATTTTGTGGTCGGGTACCGGCGGTTCTCTACCGCGGCCTATTCCTTTCGTTTCCTTTCCCCCCAAGAGGATTAATCGGGTGAAGTATTTTTAATTGGTACCAACAAGTTGGCCTCCCACGCGCTGGTAGTCGCGTTTTCTTATCTTTCCTTCTTAAACTCTTGCAGGAGAGCGACGGTTTGACGGACAACGTGTGGGCAAGCGTAGTCATGAAGAATGATTCCGCCCTTGCTCCATGCGCCCTTTGTTTGTAGTCAATTTCAAAACGACCGGCTGTAAACTCTTCACACTACTTGCAAATATTTTTGACATCCATGTACGACTCTTCACACACTTACTTCCATTTCTGATGTATTTCAATCGGTTCAGCGCCTTCTGCGTACAAAAACTGCATGAACCTCGCCCTTGGCGATAATGTCCAACGGGAGCTCCATTTTCAACGACTGCCTAACCAAAACAAAGCGTTCCACCAAGGCACGACCATGCCTGTATGGGAGTGGGGGAAGCAGTAATCACAACTGTGTGACCAACACCCTCTCGAACAGTTTCTCTCCGTCCTCAACGCTTTGGTGACCTTACTTTTGGGATTACCCTAGTATTTGTACCATTTAATTTACAATTATAAATGATATATCAAATGAAAAACCAACTCAAACAGCCTTTGATTTATTTACAAATGTTCAATGTGAGCACCGTTCGTGACAAGGTATATATCCAGTCGATAGGAGAGTTCTTCCCATACCTGTACAAGTGTGTCTGAAGTAATTGATGCAACAACTGATTCAATCCTGTTTCATAAATCTGTTAGGTCACCTGATATCGGGGGGCACATACACATGATACTTCATGAACCCCTAAAGACAAAAATCGTATGGCGTCAGATCGGATGAAATTGGAGGACATGCGAAACAAGCCCTGTCATCCGGCCCCTGGCGGCCAATTCAGCGGTTGGATACAGCGTCGTTTAACCAAACGCGCACTGAGTTATGCCAGTGAGGTGACGCACCATCTTGTTGCCAAATGAAGTTCTCTGGTTCATCATCTTGCAGTTGAGGAAAGAGCCATTGTTGTAGCGCGTCAAGAAAATAAATATCAGTTACAGTTGCTTCAAATAGTATAAATACTACTAAGCCTAAAAACTCCGACATTCATTTTGAAACACCTTGTGTAACTACAATACTACTCCTTCAAGGGGATAAGTGTTAAGCGCCTTACCACTACTCGTCCACCGGAACACCAATGAAACCAAATTACAAGTATACCAGCCTATCCCACTTGTACTTGTCTCGTAATCTGCTATCCAAGTGTGAATATTAATGAAATGCTGGCCATATGCCATATCGCTGGTCTGGCAGTCAAAACAGAGATTTAAAAAAACCGGCCCAACACCCCCAGTGTCATGACTGCCAAAATATTGGACACACGAAAGGCTACTGCCATCAGTCTCCAAACGGTGTCCATTTTTGTGGCAATAACCAGTCCACTGACTGCCTCAATGACCGCATCCAACCACTAAGGTGCTTCCTTTGCTAGGGCGACCATCCCGCCAACAATCGCGGATGTCCCGTCCACAAGGTAGGGAAATAGAGGTTTATCTCCAGAATTGCCAGAAATTCGCTCCAAACTGTTGACGCCACGACATCGCCTTCCTTGTTACACTGCAGCGACAAGTGGCGGCCATTCATACTCTCCGCCTCTCCAACCACAATTGTCATCCAACCCCCGTTTATAAGTCCGCTAATCTCTTTCTCTGGTTCCCCGAAATTTCATCCCAGCCATCATCCCTTCTGACCATAGCCGACAAAAAAGCTTTCCTTACTTCCCAACCCTGCGCCGTCTACACCACATGAATCAATATAGAAACTATTAATCCCACCACATAAACATTGCCTCCATAAATTTTTCTTCTATTAGTCTATCGTATGTCACTAGGAGCATTTCTTTTTTCTACCTTTGCCAGCAGCGAACTTTCCTACCTAATTAATATTTTTCAGAAAAGAACTACCAATGGTAAGGGACCATTCAACAACCACGTGGTCGTTTTTGGGGGGGGAGGGGGTTAGAGTCTTGACCACGGTTGGTCACGAGGGGGGAGTCTGGTGGCGTACCACGTGGCCGATTTGGATGAACAAAAACTCGATGACGAATGCTGATTTTTACTCTGTGTTCCTACCGTTATTTTCAGTAATGCACAATCCATGAACATTTCAGCTTCATTTTCTTTGTTCTTCTTCATTTTTCAACAGAGTTAGAGGTGAAAATATTCAAAAATAGGGAAAAGGAGAATTTCTGGATATGACCACGTGATCCCCTGGGGGGGGGGATCAAGACTATGGCCACGTCTGGTCACAAGAGGGGAGGGTGGGATCGAAAAAAGGCCTAAAATTGGCCACGTGGTTGTTGAATGGCCCCTAACTAGAACAAAACCTAGTAACCTTCTACTTCCGACCCACCGACCACTACCTTTCACAAGGCATTTGTCGTGGCCGCCTCACAACTCAGGGATTCTATTCCAATTGATTTGAGGAAATCTCGTTCGATGGCATATTTTCAATCTAAATTCTATGGAATTTTACCAAAAGAATGTTTTCCTGAATAGTTTAGCCTGTTCAGTATTAAATTCTGACAGCCAATTTTCTCATGGTTCATTCATAATTTTTGTTTATAACTGCTTAATAACATTATTTTTTCAAATCTCATACGCATTGTAACCTTAAGGAATATTTCCTTTCCCTTATCTTGCATCATATATAAACCTATCGTTGAATTCAATTGTATCGCATGTACAGTTACTGTTTTTCAATAAGAGTAGTTGCTTATGTTTTCCATTTTCTATGATATTAAGCTCCATTTGTGTCCTGATTTGAACAAAATCATTTTTTAAGTTGTCAATTACCTCGTCGTTATTTGATTGTATTGTATTGTTGTTCTAAGGGACCTTTCCCAGAGTACAGTAAAGATTAATGCTATTCTATGTCAACTGTAAATTCGTAGGTTAAATAATTGCCATTGCTTTAAATATTTTGCACGTGAAAACAAAAGTCCTGTGTGATGAAAATTAAAAATTAACAACATTCTTAAACCCAGGTAAAAAAGAGATTTGATACTTTTTAAAATGTGAAAAAAAGATAAAATCGAAAAGAAAATCACCTAAAAAATGAAAAAAAAAAGACTTTAAGGATCTAAAAAAGAGACAGAAGATTATAAAGAGCACCAAATTCTGAGAACAATTATTTACCAAAAAGTGATATGTTAATATGATTTATTTTCTATTCCCCTTTGTAACTATCCCCCATATACGTAGATTTCTGATGTTAATTGTTTGCTTACAAGTTTCACACAAATTGCACTTCACACACAACTTTTACGTCCTCCGCAATGCGCTACTTTTGAAAACAAACCAGTTGTGGTAGGCTCCCTTCACAGGGACGGTATATCACTATCGCGCCTTCGGCGCAGCCATTTACTAAGGACTCCCTCACCACATGGCGAGAGTTTCGTTGAAAATTCAATCTAGAGGAATCTGACTCCGATGGCTAAACCCATTGACCAATTCGCGGTCGCCCCACGGACAAATTGCAACACGCGTAGACACCTTGCATATTGTCGTGGAGCGGAAGTCGGGACAAGTGGGGGTGAGTCGGAGCCAGCAAGAGATAGGCAATACACAAGATTTGGTCTGACTCAGTCTCGGTGAAATCTCCTGAGTATCCCAGTCGGTTGAAAAAGTCGAAGAGAGATGCTACTTCGCTCTGGTTAGGCCACACCTCGAATAGGCCGGGAGTATTTGGGGCCCTGTTCACAAAGATTTACCCAAAAAAATTAATAAAATACAAAGGAAAGCAGCGCGCTTTGTTAAAAACTGCTACGAGCGTACATATAGTGTCTCTCAACATTTTGAGAGATTAGGGTGTGAGCCCCTTGAGACTCGGAGGCTACACGCTAGGCTTAGGTTGCTTGATAAATTCAGAACTGATGTTTTTTAGAGCGACAACGAGAATATTATCATGACTCCTCACGAATTTTCTTAGTCTGACAGATGCGATAAAATAAGAGAGATATACTGCCGAACAGATAGGTACAAAAACTCGTTCTTTCCGCGCAAAATTAACGATTACAATAGAAACCGAGCTCCATTGTATACACTCCTATTATACATGTCACCATTTCACCTCCTAAAACTTTATCCCTTACATATTAACACGGCTGGCGTCCTAACACCCCATGCCACACGCTCATACGGATCGCAGGGTGTACATATAGTGTCTCAAAACCTTTAGAGGGATTAAGGAGGGAGCTCCTAGAGGCTTGAAGGCTACAGGCCAGGCATAGCTTGCTTGAGAAATTCAGAACTGGTGTGCTTCAGAGCGACACAGTGAATATTGTCATGACTGCTCACTACATTTCTAGGTCTAACAGATGCGATAACATAAGAGAGATACACTGCCAAACAGATCGGTACAAAACTTGTTCTTCCCGCGCACAATAAGCGACCACAATAAAAACTGAGCTCTATTACATATACTCCTCTAATACATATCACCATTTTACATCCCAAAACCTTATCCCTTACATATTTACACGGCTGGAGTCCTAATACCCAATGCCACACGCTCATGTGGCTCGCAGGGTAGGTTGTAGAAGAGACTTGACCTCCATATCGGAGCTATATAAACTCAGCACCGCCCAAGGTCTATCATTAGCCCTGATGACCATGAGAGAAGGCTATCGAAACGTTTGCAGTAATGGCCATTCTGGGGTCTTATTCAGTAAGGAATCGACGCGGTTGAACCTCGGTAAATCCGTGGATGTGACGTCGAATTCCCCGAAAAATCTCAACATTCGAATGCTCCCCTTTGAATTTCACGTGGCTCTGACGTCAAAAATTCGTCACTGTCGAGACTCGGAAATTCCGAGGATATACAGAATAGACCCCCTGATCCGGCTGATAACCCGAGAGGACTTAATCAACAAAACACGCGACGACTTAACCTCATGGGACGCAAAATGAATTCCACGACTCAGCTTTGTAGTGTAGTTGGGGCAATGTAGAGGTCTCTGATATCAAACATTGCCTTAGTGACTTCTTCTGTCTTCAAACACGGGTGCTTATTGAGCCATTCTTGTACAATGGTAGTCTATGGGTCAATATACGTTTTACATGGAAGTGAGCAAAAACCCTTCACGTTTTTCAGGCGCAATCCACTATCTCCGACTGCTCGCTTCTTATTTGGTAACGTGAGTGATTGAATGGGATAATATTGTGTCCCAAAACTTCTATTTCACATAAATAGTTTCAAACTTTCTAAACTCTTGTCTCAAAGGGTAAAATTAACATTAAAAATACAATTTGTTAAATAAATGCAACAAAATCTTTATTTTGACGTTATTAGTAGTTCACAATCACACCTCGAATAGTCACGATTGGCGAATTTCTGTTGCACTGTAATCAACTAACTCTATTTAATCAAATAAAAACTAGTAAATTTTATATCAAATCTGTCGAATCGGCAAAAAAATGCCAAAAATAATCTGGCAATAATGAGGAGTAAATCTTAGGGATGTAAGTGATCAGGGAAAAAATATCGCTTATGGTGCTCAGGTTATCCTATGCGTTTGCTACGAGGTAACTGTTAGAACTAAATAAATAGAATCAGATAAATATTTTTAAAATATAAACAATTGAAGGCCTATAAAATTGTAAAAGGTAATCATCTGGAAAAACAACAATTCACAGCAAACTTATCTAGTATCGACGAATAGAAAAGCTTCATATTGTCTGTACAAACTGTAACGTTAGTGGTCGAATGGGTCACTCAATTGTCCCAAACGAATTTACTATGAGATACTGACGGTGTATATAAAGTTACAGAGAGGTCAAGTCTCCTCTACATACTGCCCTACGAGCCGCCGCTTTAGCGTTTGGCATGGGGTGCTGAAACACAAGCCGAGTATAGATGTAAGGGATAAGGTTTTGGGAGGTGAAATGGTGACATATATTATACGAGTGTATTTCTACTGTGGTCGCTTATTGTGCGCGGAAAGAACGAGTTTTTGTACCAATTTGTTCGGCAGTAAACCTCTCTTATTTCATCGCATCTGTCAGACCTAGAGATGTAGTGAGGAGTCATGATAATATTCTCTATGTCGCTCTGAAAACATCAGTTCTGAATTTATCACGCAACCTAAGCGTAGCGTGTAGCCTCCGAGTCTCTAGGGGCTCCCGTCTTAATCTCTCTAAAAGTTGCGAGACGCTATATGTACGCTCGTAGCAGTTTTTAACGAAGCGCGCTGCTTTCTTTTGAATTCTATTAAATTTTTTGGTTAAATCTATTTGATCAGGGTCCCAAATACTCGCGGCGTATTCAAGGTGCGGCCTAACCAGAGTGAAGTAGCATCTCTCTTTGACTTTGATACTCTGGAGACTCCACCGCGACCGAGTGAGTCAAAACAATTGTCGAGTATTGCCTATCTCTTGCTGGCTCTCACTCACCCTCATTCGTCCCGACTTCCGCTCCGTGACGCTATGCAAGGTGTCTGCGCGTGTTGCAATTTGCCCGTGAGGCGACCGCGAATTGGTCAATGGGCTTTAGCCACCGGTGTCAGAGTCCTCTAGATTGAATTCTCAATACTACTATTCGCCCAGGTGTGGGAGTCCTGGGTGAAATGGCTGTGCCGAGTGCCCGATGGAGATATAACGTCCCGGTGAGCGGAGCTGACCATAATAGGATTGTTTTCAAAAGTAATGCATAGCAGGGAATATAAAATTAGTGTGTGACGAGCAATCAGTGTGAAACTTGAAAGTAAACAATAATATCAGAAATCTCTACTGGGGGAAAGCTACAAAGGGGAGTAGAAAAATAAGCACCATATTAATAATAACACTTTTTTAACAATGATTATTCTCAGTACATGGTGCTCTTTATAATCTTTTTTGTCTCTTTTTTAGATTCTTTTGAGTCATTTTTTTCATTTTTTGGGTGCTTTCTTTTCGATTTTATCAATTTTTTTACCTCATCTTTTTTAAAAGAATGAAATCCCTTTTTTTACCTGGGTTTTGAAAGCATTGTTTTTTTTTATTTCATCGTAAAGAACTTTATTTTCACGTGGAAAATATTTACTGCAATGGCAATTATTTAACCTACGAATAAACTGTATTTAAAAAAAACATGGCGTATTCATTTCAATAACGGGCCCTTATTGAACCGCCCCCGAATCAACTAACTAATCAACCTTTCCCGAAGGGCGCCATTGACATCAACTGTCGGTCGCCTCCTAATATGAGCAACAAACCTATGCTGTTATTACTTCACGAAAGTAATTCAAGTGCAGCACATGTTCTGTCGGATGGGACGTAAACTGCAGTTCCCATGGTGCCTTTCGTTAGACTAAACTTTACACCTCCAGGCGTCACTTCGTGGAAGTATTTTATATTCGAATCCATATCGAAAACAATCCTGGTACTTTTCCCCAATTAATTAATTTCCCCAATTAATAGTTAAACGTAATACGCATTTTGCAGCTTGCTACATCTTCAGGTACCTCATAAACAACTATACCTGAAGATATAGCAAGCTATAAAACGCGTAATAAGTTAAATTGCTAATAATAATGGTGGAAAAATACAAGGATTGTTTTAAATTTGGTTTTATTAGACTAGTTTTTGAGGAGGATTAAAGCTGATATTATATTATATATAAATATATATATAAATATTTGCTTTACTGAGAAAATGGGGGAAGTGTGGTAATGGAAGGATTTATAACGAGGATAAGAGGAAGATTAAGTTAGTTTGAGTGAAATATCATTTTACCTAGAAATCAATGAATTTGGTCTCACTTTAAATAAAATTATACCACCCTTCCATTGACATCAAAGATTCAACCGCTTACCACATTACTTTCCGAGATATTTGCCAAAAAATACCAGTCCTTTGACATGGGAAATGGTACGTGTATGCACTCCAGAGAGACCTGGTATTTTTTTTGGGATTTTACTACACTTAGATCTCGTCAAAAAATCAAAAGCGTGTAGTTTGTATGTTTTCTCGATTTTTTGTCATTTTTTTTGTCATATGTCAGAGTATTTTTGACAATAAATCATATTGTCACCACAGTAAATTCTTCGGGATCACAATAAACCGTCCGTTTTGATGGAGTTTCCAACGTACCGCGTGAAAAAAAATGAGTCAAGTTAAAAACTTATTTAGATATTTTAATTTGATTACTAACAGTTTCTGTCATGCAACACTATATTATTGTACCATTATTAATGTAATATTTAATTCATGTGTCTCACAGCTTTTGGAATAGAAACGTATAATTCGAATGTGGTCTCTATTATGATCAGGGAACTATCTCGTTCGCACTACCTTATGCATAGAACCGGCGATATAACTATTCTCCCTGAAGAGAAAAACCCCAAGTGGTCCACCATAAGGACGGAGTGCGGCATTTGAATGCCTCTCCATATAGTATCCGAGTGGGGATCGGGATACGAATTGAAAAACCTCCCCACCTGTGTTCGGATCCGAACCCAGGGTCCTCGGGATATAGTGCCTTTTCCACCCGTCGCACTAACCGCTCCTCGACCTACCGCTGGGCGGAGCAATTTTTGTTAATGAACGGAATTGTAAGAAACTTTGCTTGCGCGTAATTATAAGAGATAAACATGAAAAAGTAATTAAAATTGTATGTTACCCATCTATAATATGGGTAATTAGTTGCAATTTTAACACTTAGCCAGATGTAACCGGAAATATATATTACAAAATATCTCGATAGTACCATCATATTTTTTCCTAATATTGCAAAATAATACGTCCATTTAAGAGTAATGGTGTTAAACAAGTATCAAGTTATCATTCCGAGTAAAAAACACACGTATTTAGACATGATGCCATAAACACAAATGTCATACCTCTACTGTGGGTGGAATAAACATAAAATCTTCAGATACAATAAAACATCTTGGAATTACCTTAACTTCTGATATATCGTGGTAAAAACACATACAAAACATCTGCGGCACAGCATTTAAGAAACAAGGTTTTGTTAAGTGTATAATTCGAAGGTACTTGGATGAAAAAGTGAAAGAGATATGCTACTTCACTCTGGTTAGGCCACATCTTGAGTATGCCGCGAGTATTTGGGACCCTGTTCATAAAGATTTAAACTAAAAAATTAATAAAATACAAATGAAAGCAGCGCGATTCGTCAAAAACTGCTACGAGCGAGCATTTAGTGTCTCACAACTTTTAGAGGGATTGAGGTGGGAGCCCCTGGAGACTCGGAGGCTACACGCTAGGCTCACTTTGCTTGAGAAATTCAGAACTGATATTTTTCAGAGCGACACAGAGAATATTATCATGACTCCACACTACATCTCAAGGTCTGACAGAAGCGATGAAATAAGAGAGATACACTGCCGAACTGATGAGTACAAAGACTCGTTCTTTCCGCGCACAATAAGCGACCACAATAAAAACTGAGCTCCACTAAATACACTCCCGTAATACATGTCACCATTTCACCTCCCAAAAACTTACATCTTTACACGGCTGGTGACCCAACACCATCTGCCACACGCCCATGTGGTGGCGCGCAGCGTATAATGTACATGTAGATGTAGATGATTTTCCCTTAAATTTTGAATTCCGAGCCCTAAACCTTAGTCATAATATTGCTTTGGCTAAGGCAAAAGTTTACCATATATCTCCAGCATCACTTACGTAACAAATTTACGGTGATTTCCAAAATGTGAACAGATATAAGTACTTAGTGAAATAAGGTTCGAAAATATTTTGCGACTTCCGTTCTTGAAAACGTATGGAATATTAACGCTAAATGACTCACGATTAGCGCTCCAGCCGCCTTAAGGGGGCTCACTACTTCTCAGATTCTCCTCGACTGGCTTCTCCCCTCCGAGACCTGAGTGGAATGGGAAAGTCCTAATCTTCTTGTCGAGGGGGGGAGTAGTTAGAGGAGGGGGTGACGGCAGAGGAGGTGGGGGCAGTCGGCCATATGCCGTGACTAGATCGCGAAAAAACACGAAACATGCGTTAGCATTTTAAAGTCTGAGACCGTATAGTGACAAGCATAATAAAGTAGATGACACCAAATTAAATACCAAAGACCATTATGTGATCTTACTACGTGATATGTTTCTTTTAGTGAATAAAAAGGGCAATGAAGAGGTCTGAAAAATGACTGAAAAAGGTCACTGAAAACACTAGTTATCATTAATATGTCTAGTGAAGTGAACAATGTATCTCAATGAAAGCTCAGATACATTCTTTCCTAACAAAACTGTGAAAACTTAAACTTCCTACACAAAAAAATAATAGGGTGACAATTATAATAAAAGTGGTCTGCAGAGGCGATTTTAGCTGAGGTAGTGAGCCCCCTTAAGATCGCGGTTCATAGTATTTCTCTCCTTCCTCTCCCCATTCTCCGAAGAAGCATCCTCTTCACATATTCCTAGAATTGCACGGACAAAAAACAATTGTAAAAACATGTGGTCGAAAACTACGCCAAAAAAATAGGTGACGGCAGCCATCACCTTGCCACATCTCATGAAAACGCCTAAAAATGAAACATTACGGACAAACAAAATTAAATTGAGAAACGCAAGAACAAAATGACAGTTCTTAAGCCTAAAAATATCAGATTCATTACTGTGCTTTTTAATTGTCACTCGTTAAGTTGGAAACCTTATCCACAACCGACGCCATGATGTATCTGTGCGATTCGAATGGGCGGACAGTGAATAATAATATTTTCTAGAGACTAGCCCCAGTCAGCACTTTCCTGAACATGAGGTTGATAAGTCGGATTTGTGACATCGCTCCTCTTTTTGGGAGAAATTATAGGCGCCTTAAGTTGGTTGGAGCGATATTATTTTACGTAAGGTTAGCGTGAGACATTACATGTGTGTTCTTATTAGTAAAATAGACAAATAAATAAATGTGCAAGATTGCATATAATCGATTTGGTTTATGGGCAATTTAATGATTTCTTAATACGTAGAGCTTCATCACTGGTCGTTCATTCCTAAGATTGCTTGACTGTAGCCCTCCACCCTTCCTCACTAATTCTGAGTCTCTGATTTCCAGGTAGCTCTTCATATATAACTTCCTCTTTATTTGATCCATGAACATATTCCTGGGTCTTCCTCTGAGGACTTCTCCCTTTATTTCACCTTCGATTATGTTCTGCACAAACCCATTGTGTCTCAGGGTGTGTCCAATCCATCTCGTTCTTCTTTCCTGTATGGTGTTCCATATCGTCCTTTCCTCATCTACTCTTCTGTACTTCATCATTTCTCAACTTGTTCGTCCATTTTATCTTCTATCGGCATCCTCCTCCGGAACCAGGTTTAGAAGGCTTTTAGTCTCTTCTGGTCGGCTTTTCCAATGGCCCATGCTTCCGATCCATAGAGAGCCACGCTTCACACGAATGTTTTCGCATACTGTTTCCTGGATTTCAGTCTCATCTTCTTTGAGCACCGCAATTGTCTTTTTCCCAAGAACACCTTCTTAGCTTGGGCTACTCTACACTTGATATCCGTTGTACTTCTTCCGTCTCACGTGATGGTACTTCCGAGATAGGTGATGGAATCCACCTGCTTATAATTATCTTTCCCATAAGGGTGATTTCTACATTAGCTTCTCTCTTCCGCATACTTGGATTTCAGTCTTCGTCTCATTTATCTTCATGTTGTATTCTTGGCGAACTTGATCCATTACGTTTATTGTCCTTTTAAGGTCATTGTGATTTCCAGCCATGACTGCGATATTAAACGTTATGATGGTGGATAACAAGCATCAAGGTATTAAACGAGTAAAAAAACACGTATTTACATATGATTTACGCGTATGTTTTGAATTTCAGGGTGTAAATCCAAGTCATGTTCAGGCGAAATTTAAAAAATATTATTGTTGCGTTATTTGTGTTACTACGTGCATTGTGATTTTGCCGAATAAACAGATGCACTAAAGTGAAGTGTGTTCCAATAATTTATTTTCAATTTAATTTTAAAAAATTAATGTGCTCCTAATACACGCGATTATGGCTCGCTCGAACCAACTTAACGTAGATTGGAAGACGGCGCGGCGGTAGTGGGTTTTGCTTTCCCTTTGACCTTCTGCAGAGGCAAAGGGGGCGTGCCTTCGCAAACTTGACTCATTTCCCACTTCCGTCCCCATCCGATCTCATTGGAGCCCACGCTACTCCCGGTCTTATTACATACGGCTAACGAGTGAGTGTTTGACGTACGGGAGTAATCTAGTCTGGACCATAGAATCCCCGCCTCCCTACCCGGGTCTTTCTCCACCCCTTTAACCTTATAGCGCGAAGTGTTTTAAGATCGGTCACCCCCCCCCACCCTTGCACCACCGTCCCCAAACAACTCAACGACGACAATGTCCGATGCCCCCTCTTTATGGGTCCGCTCTGATCAATCATGATCACTAGTGTGTGTGTTCTTTCCCCTCACCGCTGGTTGCAGTTCTTGTTTTCCTCCGGGCGGTAAACCTCCCTTCTTCGCCCGCTCGCCGAACTCTTATCCGGAATTTCTCGGCGTCCCCTGCCATCTTGGAAGATTGAAGTTTGCCTCCTTGCCACATGCGAGACCGGATAAGGGGCCCTTATCAATCCATCGTCGATGCCACCCCCCCCCCCCACCGCTTACTGCCCCAGACGAAATCCCCCCAGGACTCTGTGTGACGCAGATTTCTTTTCGATCGGAAGGAAAGGGGGTCAATGCAGGGTTGGGGGAGTAAAGGGTTTGACATGTGTTGAAAATCAAAAGAAAAATTTCTGTTATGACACTGAGGTAGTTACGGTGAAATATGATAACAACTACAAATCAATGAGTTTGAACCCACTTTAAAGAAAAATATCTCACCCTCCCAAATATATCAAAATATCATCCCCTTATCGGACTAATTCTCGAGACTGTTGGCGAAAAATACCAGCACTTTCACATGGTAAATGGTTCGTGTATGCACTTGCACCAGAGAGATCTTGTTTTAAAAAAAGCGGAACTTCTAACATCTAGATGCCATAAAAAATCAACAGTTTAATTTACACGTCAGATCAACTTTTTTGAAAATAAATCATACTGTCACCGCAGCAATTTTTTTCAGGATCACAAAATAGCCTTTCATTGTGAAGGAGTTTTAAATGAACCGCGTGAAAAAAATGAGTCAACGTAAGAGACTTGATAGATATTTTTATTTTATAATTTCGAATATTAGTCGATTTGAAGTATATTATTGCACCAATAACAATACAGTATTAACATAATGTTTCCTACAGCTGCTCAAGTTAAATCGTAAAATTCGAATATGCTCTCCGTTATGGCTAGGGAAACTATCTCGCTCAAACTACCTTAAGAGAGCGACATGGTGACTAAAATGCACCTGCAGATTGTCTATCAGTTAGGGCTGTGCAATCCATCGTCTCCGACGTGACCTTATGGAATTTATTTGCCGTTCTAAAATTTTTCTGCGCAAATATTTGCAAGAACACAAGACCACCGACTATATAACAGGAAACCTTGTGCAGTCCACGATAAAATTCTATTGAAATTGCCGACCTAGTCTCGACTCGCAAGCTCAAAGTAGTTTGTACAATTTCCCAGACGAGTAAACATACGAGCAAAAAGAGATGGAATGGCGAGTTTATACATTATTTTTCACTTAATTAATAAAAATACATTACAGTAGAGGAGAGGCAAGCGAGAAGGATTTTTGTAAAAAGTGAGGGGGGGGATCATTAGGGGTCAGCAGGTTTAAAAAAGATGGTGAATGAGGAGACAAACAGGTAATCATGGATAGAGTGAAATATTTCTTACATTTCTGTTCACTTTTTAGAAAGGTGATCATCTGGGCATTTCCAATGTACTGTGCGAAAACTTGTACGAAGTTCACTGTAGAATAAACTTAATGGTTGAAGGCATAACTTTGTGGAATGTATCGACTGACATGACTAAAAAGAGAGAACTCTTAGTATTTTCCACACTTGAGACTTTAATTCCCGACCCAGGTTTCGACTGCCTTGCAATCATTTTCAAGGTCCTTGAAAATGATTGCAAGGCAGTCGAAACCTGGGTCGGGAATTAAAGTCTCAAGTGTGGAAAATACTAAGAGTTCTCTCTTCACTGTAGAAGCTGGATTGGTCCGTCGAAATTTTTAGGTGAGGGTGGGTGGATTATTGAGTAAAAGACAGAAGCTTTTTGGAATGATGGCGGTATGAATCATCTGGAATCTGAGGACTTTCCTATTATACGCTCAACAAAACCTAGTTTTACCATATTTTTTGTAAGTGTGTTCCCTACGATAAATCAGAAGTTTAGGTAATCATTGAGACATATGGCTAGATATTTTTGCGGAAATGACTTTATAGAAAATATGTAATTATTTCGTACATAAAAATGAAAATAATTCATGGTAATCATGAACATGAACCTACAAATGGCCGTGATGTTTAAATAATAAAATTACTTAGTCGCAGATAAAATAATTTAATAATAAACCATTAACGCTATTTGGAGTTTTTTTTACTATATTCTAAGAGCTTCAAAGAGTGTGTTGACTATATTATAAAATTCTAAAATCTCCACCCGTTCCATTAGCTCATCGTTTGTAGTATCTTCAAGATTCCTGGAAAAGCCTTAAAAGGGAAAGAAAGACGGTAACTCGATATCCGAAATATAATCAGTATAATTGACTAAACATTTAGAAGTTATATCTCTCAATTATAAGAAATGGGTTTTCCTTGAAATTCAATGTGCAGAATTCCACTCTTAAATTTCGAAGGTACTTTATCATGAGAATAGGAAAAAAATTGTAAAAAAAGGGTTTATCGCGTAATTAGTTACACTAAAAACCTGTTTGGACCTTTAGTTTACAAATTGGAATTTAAAGTGAAACACGATGTAGCCTTTGATGATTTGAATCCAGTTTTTTAAACCTTAGTAGACTTTAAGTATATTAGGTCTCTGATGTTCTCATCTTAAATGAAGATGGTACAATATTGTCGGAAAAATTGGAGAATAAATTGATTTCAGAGTGTTATTAATTACATAAATTCGTTTTTTTCAAGAGATATGTACTAACCTGTTGGCTATTTTTCATGGTAAAAATATTTGGCTAACAAATCAACACATAACCATCTCAAGAGAGCGCTCATTTATTTTCGGTTTGAGATGTTGATGACTTTGGCAAGCTGGGTGCTAGGATTTATATCACGCCATCGAAATCAAGAGTTCATTTCTAAATATGAACACTTTTATGGTACGGGAACCATTTGAAAGAAAATACACCTTGTCTAAACATATATTAAATAAATCATCCTACATTTTCCCCTCGGTTTTCGTTAACACTTTATCCCTGATTATGATTTGCATTGTTCTACTATTTTGGCCTTTCATCAGCAATCTCAAGAAGTGATTCCATCTTATTGGAATAGTCTTTCTTTCTTCATTCCACTCCTTAGCCGGTGGTTAAACCTATGAGAACGCCGAGGGAGCTTCTGATTGTGCACCAAAGATATGATCCCCCTTCACTGATTAACGACACATCTTGAGAGATAAACGGGATCTATCTTCTGAGTTAAGCTGTATTCTCGATAGCCTTCAGGGAACGATCTCCGACTTTCATATTTTTCACGTTCAACGGTCTTAAGTTACGCTCCAAAGTCATGTTCGCCTATTCAATTTGATCTTGCCTTTCTTCATTTTACCCGGTGTGATAACCTCAGCCGCCCCCTTCGTTTCCCCTACATTTCTCGTTTCGCAAGGAATCTTTTCTTTTCCGCTCGAATATTCCGCACGCACAGCCTTCGCTCCATCGTCCCCGCTCTTTTCATTTTACTTTCTTTCCACTTACATCTCAAAGTTTCCTCGGAGACGTGAGTCCATCCCTTCGCCTCTGTTTAGTATGCGGCCCGTCCTTTCACCTCATGTTCTCCCTCGACACCCGGGATAAATCTTTTTCCCAGATTTCATATTCTTTTGCTTTATATTAAAATACGCTGATTTTTTTTTCAAAGAAAGATTAGCTGATCACATAAGTGAAATCCGTGAATTTAGTTTCCATTTTCGCAAACCTTTCCTCAACAGTGCATTCGTCTAATACTTCCTCTATCACTTCGACACCTTCAAAAATACCGAGCAGGTCACCTCCATTATTGGGCGACACGGGAGTCATCTATTTTATTGATTATGGGTGTCATATTTTTTTTGCTTAATATAAAATACGCTGATTTTTATCAGAGAAAGATTAGATGATATCTGGCTTTGCGCATCAGAGAAATCCATGAGCTTAGTTTCCATTTTCGAAAACCTATTCTCAACAGCGCATTCGTAAAATAATTTATATAGCTTTTCAACACCTAGAAAATAAAGATATCCCAAACCCGGGATAAATCTCTTGCCCAGATTTCATATTTTTTTGCTCTATATGAAATACGCTGATTTTTTTCAAAGAAAGATTAGCTGATCACATAAGTGAAATCCGCGACTTTAGTTTCCATTTTTGCAAACCTTTCCTCAACAGCGCATTCGTCTAATACTTCCTCTATCACTTCGACACCTTCAAAAATACCGAGCAGGTCACCTCCATTATTGGGCGACACGGGAGTCATCTATTTTATTGATTATGGGTGTCATATTTTTTTTGCTTAATATAAAATACGCTGATTTTTATCAGAGAAAGATTAGATGATATCTGGCTTTGCGCATCAGAGAAATCCATGAGCTTAGTTTCCATTTTCGAAAACCTATTCTCAACAGCGCATTCAAAAAATAATGTCTATAGCTTTTCAACATCTACAAAATAAAGATATCCCAAACCCGGGATAAATATCTTGCCCAGATTTCATATTTTTTCGCTCTATATAAAATACGCTGATTTTTTTCAAAGAAAGATTAGCTGATCACTTAAGTGAAATCCGCGAATTTAGTTTCCATTTTCGCCAACCTTTCCTCAACAGCGCATTCGTTTTATACTTTCTCTATCGTTTCGATATATATTTAAAAATTCTGAGCAGGTCACCTCCATAATGGGCGACACGGGAATCATATTTTTTTTTGATAATGGGTGTCATATTTCTTTTGCTTTATGTAAAATACACTGATTTTTTTCAAAGAAAGATTAGCTGATCACGTAAATGAAATCCGCGAATTTAGTTTCCCTTTTCGCAAACCTTTCCTCAACAGCGCATTCGTTTTATACTTTCTCTATCGTTTCGATATATATTGAAAAATATCGAGCAAGTCACCTCCATAATAAGGGATACGGGAGTCATATTTTTTAAAATGTGTGTCATATTTTTTTTGCTTCATATAAAATATGTTGATTTTTTCCAAAGAAATATTAGCTGATATCTTGCTTTGCGCATCAGTGAAATCCGCGAGTTTGGTGTCCATATTCGCAAACCTTTCCTCAACAGCACATTCATAAAATAATTTCTATAGTTTTTCGACATCTACAAAATACCGAGCAAGTCACCTCGATAATGGGCAACACAGGATGATTCCACACCAGTGGATTGAATTATTTGAGATAGTTTTGATCGCGTTAATAAGGAGTCGCATGGTAAAACCAGGAAGGGCCCGGGATAGGCTCTCAAGTTACAGCGGCTGGCATGGCTGTGACACACAGAGAGAATGGGTGAACACTGAACTACCAAATGACTGCTGAACACCGAGATGGAAGGGGTCCGGAAGAGAGAAATACCGCGGAAACAGAGTCTGTAGGATTTTGAAGAAGATCCGATGACAATCAGAATTTTAAGATGGAAAGAGACGACAAGAAAAAGATAGGAATAGGGGCATATGACAGAGGAAGACAAGGCCCACCCCGGGCAGTAGAGCTAATGATGACGATGATATGAGACATCGGGACAACTTATCGTGTATTCACTACAATCAAATAGTTTATTCCAACATGACAAATTCCAGTTGTAAATATTTTCCCGGAATACTAAATTTAATGAATCTCGCGGTCAAACCATATTTTAAACTAAGCATTGATAAGTGAGCAGCACGTATTGTTTCGACGTTGTTTCATTGCATCAAGAAAATCCTTCTTCCATAAATAGGAGTTCCGCCCTTTCCGATTATATTATGAAGAGGTGGTGATGTGGAATCGATCAGTCGTGCAAATTTGGTATGGACTTGAGAAACGGATACGTAATTGATTGACAATAGCATTAATAGCAGAGTGTCGCACAGTCTGACTCCATATTTAAGAATATATTATCATTAAATCTACTTGATATTTAATGAGGGAAGCTTCTGTATAAATTTTGCCCCTTAACATTCCGCGGCAAAAGTCTTTCAACTTCCCCATCTGATCCAGGCCAAAAGAGAGTCGTTTAATTTATCGACTAACTACAAGAGAGTGAGTTTCCATGTTTCCATCAATTATCGCGCCTGTGTTTTTTTGATAAATGTAACCCCAACATAACTCGTCTTGCTTCCATGAGAGGGGATACAAAAGTAATCCTGAAACATCAACCAAGCAGATTTTGAGCTTTCTCTTAGTTTTCGCTAATATTTATAAATATATTGACCCTTTGAGTGCAGCGCAAGTTCCGCCATAGAAAAATATTTTGGGGGGGAATAAAAAATTTGGGGGGATTTTTAAAATGCGTAAAGAAATTCACAAAATTTAAATATTTTGACCCATTTAGAGTAATTTACATATGTGTCGAAAGGTTATAACGATAAATGAATGTTAAGCGTTAAGTGTAGTATAGTAAAACATCGTTCAGTTATAGAGAATCATTCATCCAGCCGAAAGCTTCTTTTATTTCGGTCGCGTCTCTCTATACTCTTCCTTGGCTGCCACACCACGCCATCGTCAAGGCCAGCATAAGATCCCCGAACGCGACCCAGTAGCGTAACTGACTCAGCATCCCCCAGTCTAATTCCCGCCCCCTCTTCCCAACGTCTGTCAACGGGTCACATCAAGTCCAGTCAAAATATTTAGACTTATGGATTTTGCATACACAGCATGTTACCTTTTACGGTGATTTTTTACCCCCACCCACCCTTAGTTGACAGCCGTTTGCATTTGTCTCAACCCCTCGTACACTACCCCCCTTCGATAAGTAACTTTGTCTCTAAATATGAAACTTTTCAATTCAAAAATATTTTCTTATTTGTTGGTAAGCTTACTTTTAGGGATAGGTTGAAATTAGGCAAAGTATCAGAGCTATAAATAGTAGAATAACGCTATTTTCAGTTTTTAATTGTAAAACTATATTAGTTTACCATAAATATTTAATTATATTGACGTCAAGCACTCCCCGCCTCCACCCCTTTCCCTTCACGAGCGAACCCGCGTTCCGAGGAGGACGAAGGAAAAGGTAACAATATATGCGTACACAAATTATAAATAAGATCAAAAGTGAAATAAGCAAAAATAAAATCAGAAGTGTACTTTAAAATTCTTGATTCTCTAAGTCTTCTGCTACAGGATCAGTTTCCTGAAGGTTCTCTGAATATTGTCAAACATGACTTGATTTTCTCATGGTGGTTTCCTCAATGTTGTTAAAAATATGGATAGTACTCTAAGGCCGATTCTCATCAGTGACTTGTGCGAGTATTACAGAATCGATGGCGAAGAACTTTGTGAAGAATTTAGTGTATTTAGTCAACTGTATAAAGTTAGCTACCCGAGCATTGATTTATCCGATTGCTGAGCTTAATTGACGAGAGTCTGAGCCAAAATAATGACGAAAGTGACACCCAAGATTTTTGTGACGGCAAGCCTGATGGTCCAAGTACAGATCCTAATATAGCAGAACAAAGATTTCTGGATCAATGGGTCAAGAAAGGATTCATTGGGACTTATAGGTGTTTGTTAAAAATTTCTGGATATCCTTACCTAACGATGTTATACCAGATACTTCTGGCATTGCCAGCAACAAGTTGCTTAGCATAGAAGGTTATGAGCAGATTCAGAATTGTAAAAAAAAATAGGCTCAGAAGCACCATGGGAGATGTCTGGCTCTCCGACACGCTTGTCCTTTCTTCCGAAAAAGACATCCATTCAATACAGTGAAGTTATAGTAAAATTTGATTTGTCAAGTGAGCAAAGAAAAAACCACTACTGTATAAAGGTCATCAAGGGTAGGGTGCCTAGTCATAATGGTACCACCACCACCAGTACTGGTTTTCTCTGTATTATTTTATTATTATTATTTGCGTTTTTACCAGTCTAATTTGTAAATAAGACCAGGGTTGAAATTTGCTATGAAAAAATCATTTGACTTGACCGGGATTCGAACCCGGATCTCCCAATTGCCGGTCAGGTGTGTTAAACAGTTACACCAAACCATCTTCCTTCAAGGCGAATTTCGAGGGGGGTTTATGCGAAATAAATGTTCAAGCCTCAAGTCTACATTGTAGCACATGAGACGAAGTCGTGCTTACAAAGCCACTGTCGCGGTGGATAAACCCAACATTGTCGTTATTAAAACGACAAAAGTGACAAATTTCCAAACATAGCATGTAACAAATGATGTAGTACGAAGTCACTTGCACGGGTGCATATACACAAGGGTTGAAATTTGCAATGGAAAAATCATTTGACTCCACCGGGATTCGAACCCTCCCGAATCCCGGTGAAGTCAAATGATTTTTTCATAGCAAATTTCAACCCTGGTGTATATGCACCCGTGCGAGTGACTTCGTACCACATCATTTGTTACATGCTATGTTTGGAAATTTGTAAATAAGAGCTATGAAGAATGATGTACATACATGGGTTCCATTTAATTTAAGCCAATCTTGATTTGAAATGTTTGGTTTATTTAGATATCCTTATTTTTTGCACATTTCACTGGTACAACTCTCGCGAAAGCTTATGGCGTTCGGATGCGCAGGAGACGACGTCGTGATTGGGTAAAGTTTGGTGGAAGGGGTAGAGAAAAGGGACGAAGGGGAAAGCGAAGACATGGCATTTGTGCCATGCATGAGTGTAATTTAAAAAAATGGAATTTGTACGACGCGGACAACACAAATGCCGCGCATCCGAACGCCATAAGCTTTCGCGAAAGCTGTATATTGCGTATCGCGTATGGTGCGGTATAAAGTATCATAATAGTGTCTTTGCAGTAAGTTGACCGCCTTTTTTGTTAGATACAGGATCCAACCGTGTAGTTTTAGGAGCGCAATATTCAATGGGTATATTTCCCATATTTTTTCTTAATTTGAAATATGTAAGAAGCCTTTAGTTACTTTAATATAATATTAGAACTAAACTGTTCTCATTTTTGAAATTTATTCCTTTTTAAGCACGCTATCGTAAAAAATAAACTCTAACATCCTAATGGTTTTTTGTAGCACTGTATTAAGTGTTAATTAGTTCCCCTGTATAAGCACAATAGTTTGCTTTACATTTTATTTCTATTCTATTTTTTCGAGTTAGTTTTTTGAGGGTTTGGTCATATATCAATGTAGCCGAACCCTAAAAACTAACTCTAAAAATATGGATATCAAAGTGGTCAACAACGTGTATGATGATTTTAGATTATATTGCCAGAAAAGTGCTAAAAACGATTTTGTGAAGCTAATAATTAAAATAGCTTCCCGAATCCTCCGTTTTCTTCGGCGTTACTCCATACTACCTTGGACAGGCTATCAAATTATATCCTCGTAAGTAGCTATATACCGGCAGGGGGAGGGGATGGGGAGTGGTTTGCTTTGGGGGGGAATGCACCATCAACATTGGGGGGGATGGGCACCCCTGTCGTGAGTGTTCCAGTTTTCATTAGGAGGTCTAGTGAAATTTCCCTAGTGAAAGCTGGAACACTCCCGGTACCCTTGACGTGATATCACGTCATCAGCACCAGAGTAAAGACAACCATGACGTAATATGACGTTATACCGCACTCAAAGGGTTAATAGCTCTGGTGAATTCTGAAGAAAGTTTGTTCTCTTTCAGGTCTCCGTTTCAGACAGTGGGAATGAGCCAAATTCCCAAACATTACCTCTCTAAAAGCCACATCCTGCGTCACAACTTCCTCCGATGATTTTCAGTAATGAAGCAGAAATCATGCACAATTCCTACTCGACCGCTTCTTTTAATGCGTCCCCAAGATTGTATGACTTTCCCGTACACGACGAAGACATCGTGCCAACCTTTACCAACCACAGCATTTGTTGAAGGCGAACTGTATAGATTAAGAGCCTAATTAAACCTAAAATATTTAAGTTTCTCCTGGTGAATAGTATTCATAAACTCTTCTCGGGCTCTGCACCAGGTGATTGGCTTCATGTTTGCCGACGTTTCGGAAAACGACTTGTTTTCCATTTTCAAGGCGTGTTACTCTGTCCGTGTCAGATTGTAAACTGAATTGAATTGACCGTTGGTCGGGCCCAACAATTGAGCTCAGGTGCCATCTGATTGGCATAAATAATTCAAGGGCGAAATCCAAACATCAGCCAATCAGATGGCACCTGAGCTCAATTGTTGGGCCCGACCAACGGTCAATTCAATTCAGTTTACAATCTGACACGGACAGAGTAACACGCCTTGAAAATGGAAAACAAGTCGTTTTCCGAAACGTCGGCAAACATGAAGCCAATCACCTGGTGCAGAGCCCGAGAAGAGTTCACTAATTAAACATGTTTAAATTTTCGAGTATTATTACTTAATAACTTAGCCATAGCCACTTATGCTAGAGTAGGCTTTTGATCTTCCCAACAACTTAACGCCAAATTTCTCCGTCTTCCATAGCCACTGTTGAGCTCCCGATCTTTCTAATGTCTTTTTGGACTTGGTCCCAGCATCTCAGTCTGGGTCCTCCCAAGGATCTATTTCCTTCAGGTACCCCTGTCAAAAATTCGTACATCATAGTTTCCTCTTTTCATCTGCAGAAATGGCCGGCCCATCTCAGACGTCTTTATTTAATCAGCGCTATAATATCAGGATCTGGAGGAACGGGTTGGTGTGGTGGCTAGAGTACTGACAAACCATGCAGGCGGCCAGGGTTTAAATCCCTGCAGAGGAAACCCGATCCCTACTTGAGTGTCTAGTGGAGGGCACTTCAAGTGCAGTACTCCGTCTGTCGGATGAGACGTTAAGCCGTGGTCCCATTGGCGCCTTTCGTTAAGATCAGGCTAATGCCGTCGCCGGGTTTCCATCCACTCTTCCTCCCTTACCTATCCCCTATGGCGCAAATGACTTTGGCTGTCGGTTGCCTCCCCAAAATCCAATCCAATCAGGATCTATTAATACTTTTCTGGGTTCATTTTTGTTCTGATGCGGCACCTTTCATCTACTTTTACTGATCCTATTTTTTATCTCAGGACTTTATTCTCAAATATAATGTTTCCTCTCTATGTGTTTGCTTAAAGTCCATATTTTTGACCCGTAGAGGAAAAATGGTTAAAACAATCGTGCAAATATTAAACTTTGGCTTTATGGATAATACTCTGCTTCTGGGGAGTTTTAGCATAGCCCAGTAGCATTTGTTTTCGTAATTACTCTTTATTCAATTTCTTTTCATTATTTATTATCCACTACATCTAGTAAAAATTTTGTCCAGTATACAGCATCAAATTGAAAATTATTCATCACATTATAGAAAAATAAAATACACCCGAAATATCCGTATGGTTAAGTTGATTTAACTCCCCTTTAAATTTTAATTGAAGTTTTGAATGAATAGGGTAAACTTTGTTTTTCCACAATGAATTTTAATGACTTACGACCATGGTTTTGACGATTAACGTCATCATAAGGTAACGTCATCGTCACCATTACCTTATGATGACGTCAATCGTCAAAACCATGGTGGTAAGTCATTAAAATTTATTATGGAATAACAAAGTTTTCCCTATTCATTCAAAATGTTTAGAAAATTCCAGAAAGTATCGGCGGAAACCATCAATGTCATTTGAATTTTTTAAAATATGTAAGTTAAGAATTTTGTATCACAAAATATTGATAGAAGGTGACTAACAACTCAAGTAGGAGCCCCCTCAAATGAACGCAGGATGGCTCCTATTAGGGCAACAGCTGTGTGTGGCACGCGGTCTCTCCTTTAGCCCACAAAATATAGCTGCCGCGAAATAAAACAGAAAATACTGCAGCTGTTGCCTGCTGGTTGTATAAAATTAGCCACGCAAAGCCTTATCCGCGAAAGTCTCGGATGGAAATTGTGGATCATTATTCATATTTGATCAATCCACTTCCCTGAGTAATTGCACGTCTCTTTACTCTCATTGGCAGACCATAAAAAACTTTCGAGTGTGAATAAGCATATGCTAATTCAGCATCATTTTAAGGTCCTTTCGTACTCGATCATCACAGATTGAAAGTTTTTTTTCAGTCGTAAAACGAGCTCGCATTCACGGATATGTTTCCACGGCTGTGGGAAGATTTTCGGATGATAAAGTGAAAGAGAGGTGCTATTTCGCACTCGTCCGGCCACACCTTGAATATGCAGCGAGCATATGGGATCCGGCGGAGAAAGACCTAGTCCATGAACTTAATAAAATACAAAGGAAATCTGCGCGATTCATCAAAAACTGCTACGGCCGTACAGAAAGCGTTACACAGATTTTGAACGATTTAGGGTGGGAGCCGCTAGAGACTCGGAGGCTACGCGCTAGGCTTAGATTGCTTGAGGAATTGAGCATGAATATCTTTCAGAGCGACACGGAGAACATCACATTAGAACCACATTATATTTCCCGGTCCGACAGAATCGATAAATTAAGAGAGATATTTTGCCGAACGGATAGGTATGGGAATTCGTTTTTCCCCCGAACAATTAAGGACTTTGATAAATGCTAGGCGGAACTTTGATTTTTTTTCTTTTCTTTTTTTTTTGTTGACGGCTGGTGTCCTAACACCCCCCGCCACACGCCTTTTGAGGCGGCTTGCGGGGTAGTATGTAGATGTAGATGTCTGTTTCTCACAGTCAGTTTACATTCATTTTATCAATCTGCAAGATTGCAATAAAATATTCAATACTGATTACAGAAAAAAACAACAGAAATAAAATATTTCAATTAATCGTAGAGAAAAGCATAAAAATTTACACAACTTCATATTCTAAAGACTGCTGAAATTTGAGGCCTTAATTTTATAATAATGAACAAATAGTAGTTTCACAGTATGCAAATTCATGCTAACAATTGTGTGAAAGGAGCAAGTTGTCCTCACAGGTACCGTGTATATGATGCCGGAGGTACCCGCATGCGAGCGCTAAGCGCCACAGTCCACGGGGTAAAGCCCAACTATTAAACACGAAGGTGTTTACTTGTGGTTGGACATTTTCAAAGAACCACGGAACTAGCCGCGCAGTTACTTTTACGGAGTCACCCGCTAGTGATCACACAATTGTGTGAAATTCGCAGTGGAAAAATCATTCGCCTGGACTGGGAATCGAACCCAGATCATCCCTCCATTTTGCGTCGAGTACTCAAACCAATGAAGCTACCCCGATTTCCGTGAAATTCGCAGTGGAAAAATCATTCGCCTGGACTGGGAATCGAACCCAGATCATCCCTCCATTTTACGTCGAGTACTCTAACCAATGAAGCTACCCCGATTTCCGTGAAATTCGCAGTGGAAAAATCATTCGCCTGGACTGGGAATCGAACCCAGATCATCCCTCCATTTTGCGCCGAGTACTCTAACCAATGAAGCTACCCCGATTTCCGTGAAATTCGCAGTGGAAAATTAAATTCGCCTGGACTGGGAATCGAACCCAGATCATCCCTCCATTTTGCGCCGAGTACTCTAACCAATGAAGCTACCCCGATTTCCAGTCCAGGCGGATGATTTTTCCACTGAGAATTTCACGCAATTGTGTGATCGCTAGAGGGTGACTCCATTGAAGTAACTGCGAGGCTAGTTCCATGATTCTCTGAAAAAGTTCATTCTCTTGAGCAACTAATTTAGTCAGACTCAGCGTAAGAGTAGAATAAATGCAGTGGGATTGGTATACCTGAGAAGAGCTATCAGGAAAGGCAGGATATTAAGGATTATAAATGAGTTGTTGATGAAATAATGTGAGTTGAATGCTCCAGTTAAGGAGCCGGAAACAATTGAGTGTGCTTCGTTGGTTTGGTCATGTCGAGAGCATGGGGGAGAGTCGAATGAGGAGAAGGATGGATAGTAGTACAGAGAATGGAGCGAATGGAAGAGGCAGACGGCAACAGTCATGGGAGAATATAGTTGAAGAGACCCAAAATAGTAGGAATATTAGGGGTCTAAAGAAGAGGAGAGCGTGTACGAAACATTTTACAGAGTAAGAGAGGTAAAATTAGTTTGTAGGGATAGAGCATTATCTAGGAAATTGTAAAATGAGAGCAAGCTTTCTAGGGCTAACGGCAAAGCTAAATTCTACGACTTGGCCTACCTGACTCAATGATTTGTCGTTCAATCCGAAGATTGGTTGACTGCAGCCCTCTACCCTTCCCTATATAACGCTAGTTCCCTAACCTCCTGGTAGCTTTTCCTAGATAATTTCCTCTTTATTTGACCAATTAATTTATTCTTGGGCCTTCCTGTGGGGACTTTTCCCTCTATTTTTCCTTCATTTATAATCTACACAAACCCATTTTGTCTCAGGGTGTGACCAATCTATCTCGTTCTTCTTTTCTGTATGGTGTTCCATATCGTCCTTTCCTCTTCTACTCATCAGTAAACATTATCATTCATTAATAAACTCTTCTCGGGCTCTGCACCAGGTGATTGGCTTCATGTTTTCCGACGTTACGGAAAACGACTTGTTTTCCATTTTCAAGGCGTGTTACTCTGTCCGTGTCAGATTGTAAACTGAATTGAATTGACCGTTGGTCGGGCCCAACAATTGAGCTCAGGTGCCATCTGATTGGCTGATGTTTGGATTTTTCCCTTGAATTATTTTCTGATTTTTCCTTATGTTTTTAATGCAATTTAATACAGGTGTCCATGTATTGCTCAGATGAAAGCCAGAGTCACGATTGAAATTTATTGGATTAAGGCGTATTTCAATGGCTTCCTTAATTATGCGGTCCCAGTAGCGCGCTGAGCGGCAAAGAATTTTTGCATCTCCCCATTGAATGGCATGATCTTCATCGATGCTGTGTTCCGCCACTGCCGACTTCTGCGGTTGCGCTAATCTAAAGTGCCTTCGGTGTTCTTTCAGCCTCGTCTCGATCGTTCGACCTGTCTCCCCACATATATTTTTCCGCACTCGCATGGAATCTGGTAAACCCCCAGGTGTCTTCAGGCCGATGGGATCCTTCGCCATTACCAGTCGGTTCCTTAATTTAGGTGGTGGTAGGTGGATAGTTCTGATGTTATACTTCCGTAGAATGCGGTGGATCTTTCCAGATACGGTTGAAACATAAGGGATTAAAGCCTTGGCCAACGGTTTTTCAGGTGGCTCTCCCGGGAAACCCTCCTGTTTTGCGTTGGATTTACTTAGGGCATTAAATATCTCTTGTTTGCCATAGCCGTTCTGTAAAAATGTTCTTTTAAGATGGTCCAACTCGGATGGGATGCTCACTTTATCTGACGCGGACAGAGTAACACGCCTTGAAAATGGAAAACAAGTCGTTTTCCGAAACTTCGGCAAACATGAAGTCAATCACCTGGTGCAGAGCCCGAGAAGAGTTTCTTAATACTATTCACCAGGAGAAACTTGAATCTTTTATTATCATTCAAATTTTTCCCATTATTTTATCTTTAGTATCCTCCTCTAGCATCATGTTTCGAATGCTGCTAGTCTTTTCTGTTCAGGTTTTCCACTTGTCCATGCTTCCGATCCATAGAGTGACACGTTCCACGCGAATGTTTTCACATAACGATTCCTGGTTTGTAGTCTCATTTTCTTTGAGCAAAGCAGTTGTCTTTTTCCCATGAACACCTTCTTAGCTTGGGCTATTCTCCGCTTGATGTCTGTTGTAGTTCTTTCTTCCCACACGATGGTACTTCCTAGATTGTTGAAGAAACCCACCTGCCTTACTTTCTCTCCTCTTAGGCTGATTTCTACATCCAGATTCTCTCTTCCACATACTAGGTTTTGAGTCTTCGGGAGAGAGAAGCTGAAAAGAGAAGTCACTCTGAGAGGAGATGCGCTTATTACGAAAGGGTATATACTTATTGAAATTGGTAAGCTGTTGGATACGGTTGTCTTTGTGACTGGGAAGTGAGTTCGCATTATAATAATAATGTATCTTTATTGGAGCGAGATTGAGACTAAGGCAGTCTCTTCTTCCATCTAACCCCTCATCAGAAAAATGCATGAGATAAGAGTAAAGATAGATGTATACATTTGTAGGAAAAATGTAAGAAAGTTAGGTGGTGATATCTATGACGAAAAAACCCACTGCAGGAAAACACCCACGCATGAAGGGGAATGTGAAAAACCTGCGAAAACCTATAGAATTATAACACTAATGTAACAACAACAAAAGCAATGCATGAAATAATAATAATAAATAATGCATAGCATAAATCAGAGATACACCTTGGCCTTTATCCACGATATATCTTTTTTCAGTAGTTCTATTCATTTAGCACTATTCCCTTATATCATATGCCTCTATTTTATTACAAAAACTGATTTCATTCCTTCACTTCCCATTTTCAACCCTCGGAAGAAATCTCTCCCATCAATTTCGACCGTCTCCTCCTTCCCCGGCTACATATTCCATCTCGCAGAGCGTCCTCTCTCCTCCTACATTCCGCGTATGCGTATACAACAGGGCCAACTCCTTCCTTTGCGGGCATCCCATAACAAAATACGCACTTTCTCCTCTCAATGCCCTTCCATTCCGTGACCCTATTTCCGTTATCTCCACTTCGTCGGCATCCTGACCCATCGTCCCGCCCTCTCCTCTTAATCTCAAACTGTCATTTCCTCCCCGCGTAACCTGTGCGCCTATAAATCGACGTGCCCTAGCATAGGACCCTGTGCGACAGCTGCGACTGGGATCAATATCTCGCTATGGAAGCGGTGGGTTTTCGTTGCCAGCCATCAATCGCACTGCATCGTCCTCTCGTCGTCTTCTTATACATTTCTGAGTTCCCCTGAGCATTATACGTACAAAAAAGACCTCAAGAAAACATGGGAAAGGGGTAGGTATACAAGGTCTGTTAAATAAATAACGGGAATTTCTTTATGCGCGGAAACGGATAGTCCTTGCGACGTCTCGTTGGCGGCGCTGTATTCCCTACTACCTCCTGTGTAACCATGGTTTATCATTTGCAAATATTTTGTTTATTTTCCAAACTATGATGTGCAAGTGAAGGGTGTTTTAGTCGCCGTGAAGATTTTTGCAACGTCCAAGTTTCAGGACTAAAGCTGCAACGTGAACTTTTGCACGACGCTATTGAAACCTCAAGCGGAAAACCTTCGAATTTATAAAGGGGGCTTACGGAGATAATGCTCTTTGTCGTATGCAGTGTTTTCTCCGATGCAAAATCAGTCGTCAGTCTGTTCAAGATGATGCTCAACCAGGGAGGCCTGCGATGTCAACTGATGGTAGAAACACCCTGTCTGGCTGGGTAGAACCAACTGGAGAGTATTAAATCTCGATCGTGTCATATCGTGACATTTTGACCTAAAACTTAAACATGCATCGGGTGGCAGAGAAGTTTGCATCTCATTTAATCATAGCCGTGCAGACCGACCTTCCTCCACTACAACAACACGCCATCCACACAGTCTCGACAATTTCAAAAATTCAAACGACTTTCCTCCTCCAGCCTCCGTACACACCTCATTTGTCCCCTTGTGACTTCTTTCCATTTCTTAAATTTAAATTAGTGCTTCGAGGACATTGTTTTGACACCTTTGATGGCATCAAAGGGAATTCGCCACGGGAAGCGTGGAAGATACCCAGAGGAGAATTCCAAAACTGTATGGCGAAGTGAAAAAAACCTCTTGAATAAGCATATCAACAGCCAAGGAGGGGACTTTGAAGGATATAAGGACCGATAAGTTGTAAGTCCCATAAAATCATCTTCATAAGAAAAGCCCCGTTATTTTTTATCAGACCACGCACGATACCTAAGTGTACCGGCTTCCTATTCTGAGTGTCAAGGTTCAACTACCACCCGCGTGAGGAATTTTTCAGTGTAATATTGATCCCTTCTTGGGTCCTATATGGAGAATCCTAAAAAAAACCATGCTACACGCGACACTATACTGCAGTCTAATATAATGGACACGCGTGCAGTGATAATTGCGTCGTTTAAAGCAGGGGCTCGCTATAATTACTGCGCGAATGAATGAGCATAAAACATGAAAATTGCCGCGACTCCAAATTTTGTTCCCGCGTTTTAGCATTTTATGAACGTCAAACAACGGTAGTTTGAGCTAGATAGTTCTCTAGTAATAATGGACACCATATTCGAATTTTACGTTTTAATTTCAGCAGCTATAGGAAGCATGAATTTGGGCTGTTAATGGTGCAATAGTGCACTTTTACATCACTAAAATCCTAAGTAATTTACAAAAATATCGACATAAGACTTTAACTTGACTCATTTTGTTCGCGTGGTACGTCAAAATTTCCTTGACGACGGAAGACATTTTGCAATTATGAAAAATTACTACGGTGACAATATGATCTATTGTGAAAAATAATCGACAAAACATACAAACTACATAGTTATTTTTTTTACGAGATTTGGATGTTATCAATTCCCCATTCTTTCTAAATAAGGTCTCTCTAGAGTGCAAAGTACAGCGGCACATCATTTTGACGCCGACTATTTCGTTACCAACTTTTTTTCTCTACTCTTCGTTCGTAATCTGGTTACCCCAAAAACATATTTTATTCAAATAATCCAATAAATACTGGAATGAATAAATATCTCTACGTAGTAATGTTCCAGCACCATTAAAGAACAATTACTCTGAAGTATTACATCCGAAAATTACAATCAAAGGTTTTGCGATGAAAGACGTTACCTACACAATACTGTAGTTATCCCATTTAGAGTCTAAATATTACAGGAAGCTTCAGAAGACCGATCATTTATGAAGTCTCGTGAATGAAATTGTCTCATGTTTTTGTAGCCAGCAATTATTTTACGCTGTGGCTTACGATCAGAGGTGGCCTTGAATTTTGCAAAAATAGATGGAAAAATGTGAAATGGGTTTTAAAAATCTTGTTTGCTTCCTCAGTATCAATTTCTCGAGTCAGTTAAAGCTTTTTATACTCATTCATATTTTGTCGATTACCCGGATGAGGTCACTGTGAGCTTCCTAAAACTTGTCTCTCATTACTTTCTGGTGCTCTATAAATGCTGTAATTTAATGAAACTGAAAATCATAAAACACTAAACAGAATTTTTCAAGTAATAGTAGCGGGCGTGACTTCGTGGAAATCCTTCATAGTAGGAGCGTCTGAAGAAATTTCAACTTGGCTGTTTCCACATAAGGTTTTATTGTTACCGACCATGGTTTCGTTACAGAGTAACATTATCAAGGTGAATGTCCTTGATAATGTTACTCTGTAACGAAACCATGGTCGGTAACAATAAAACCTTATGTGGAAACAGCCAAGTAGTAATTTCTTCAGACGCTCCTAGAATTTTTCAAGATTCAATTCCTCGTAAATTACAGATAGCATATTTTTGGTGCCTAGAAAACCACCACAATGGCATGTGGGAATCAAAGTTATTATAATATTATTTTTTGTGATACTGTGAATGGCATATGTTTGATGCATATATATCTATGATGTAACGGAATACAAGGGAGCTTTGCTTTAGTCATGGTTTTGGCCGCAAACAGTCCGAATGCGCTGGGAACATTATTTAATATCATCATTCACTATGGCTCTCTTTAATATTTTTATTCGGGTATCCGTATAGACCGATTAGCCTATACGAATCGAACGATATATTTATGGGGTTCACTTTGCAGTAAGGATGCTTATTTATAAAAATTTATAATCTTTTTAACACCATTATTAAACTCTAGAGCACTGAATCCTTTGCTTTCTTTCTCCGTTTCTGGACAGGGACACGTTCTAGTTATTCGATGGCTCAGTTACACTTTCCATTTTCGCATGGCATCTCTTTTACAAACCTGGAATATCGTATTAGAAATGTACCTAATGGGTTAGCCAATTTTTCCGCTGACTTTTTAGTGTCCCTCAAAAGGAAAATATTTTTATTTTTGGATAGAACCTAAGCAGTTGTTTTCTTTTTTCCTGATTGATTCATGTTTGTATTTAATTATTTTATGGTGTTTTTATTATAACATATGTAATTGGGGTTACCTGTGTGTGTTAAATAAATTGTTTTTTTTGTTACTTCTGTAACTTTCCCCTCCGATTCCCTGGCAAACATCGGGTTTAATAAATTATTGTTATTATTACCGCTTATTTTGAAACTCATCAACTAAAACATCTCCTCTCCAAAACATGAACTCCTTCCCATAGCAAATATCAGGGGTTATAAAATCACTAAAATCACCATAACTCGCCTTATTGGGTCCCAAATCAGTCGCCAACACTCTTTTCCCTTAAATATTCTTTAAGCCCTTTTGCTACTGCCCTACCCTATAGCACACTCATAATAGCACACAGCAAGGATCGCGTTATCCGAAGGCGCCTTCTTTCCCTTGCGGCAGCTGTCTCCCTCATCAAACGAACCATCTCACACGGTCCCATGTTCTCCCCTCCCAGGCTGTCACAATCCCTTCCCCTTGTTCGTTTGAAACATAAGCTTTCCTCACGAGGCTGATGGAGTGGAAACTAACGGTTGGGCTCCGACTGAGGTCGCACAATGGAGGAAAAAATACAATTTCGTGTAATTTCTCCACAGTCCGGTTCCACAGGCGATCAGGGTCGATGTGAATCGTAAAACAAAAACTCAATATGAGACCCGAGGCTTGTAGCGTGACAGATAAATACAGTGCCCATAAAAAATCCTTTAGTCTTGGGTCCTAACACTAAGAAGTAAGATAGTTTAATCGGATATAAACAAAGCATTGTAGTGACTTTGTAGTAAGTCAAACTTTGAAACTAGTATTTGTAACGGTTCAATAAAATATTTGATGATGCGCTACTTACTGAGAAAAAAACTCATAGTATTTTTTTTAACACGATAGCTTTCATGCTTAAAATTATTCGGGTTCACATACGAAAAGAGAAATATAAGGCTTGATGTGGTGGAAAAAATTCATCATAAAGAATAAGAGTAAAGGCAATTTTCCTCTTTCGATACATTTTTATTCGACCTAGGTTTCGATGTACTATATCATCAGACTGATTCACGAATCCACGAATTGATTCACGATTGACGAATTCACAAATTGATTCATGATTGACAAATTCACATAACTTAACATCTGTTTAATGTTTAAATAACAAAAAAATAGAATATGTAGTGCTCGGAAATAATACGAATGGTTGCATGAAGCCGTGGTCACCACAAATGATTCAAAAGATGAGGGCTTCACTTGGTGGAAGGTCCACATTTTAGAAAACTAAACATACTCCCGCATTCATAGTCGTATTCCTATTAACTGGATTCCTAGGTGTTACCTAGCCAGGTAACATCTAGGGATCCCCTACGCTGAGCGATTTATAAACCTTACCTGGGCAACACCCAACCAGGGGACACGTGGGTAAGAGATTTGGCAACAATCCCGCGGAAAAATTCGTATGAACGGTTCCGCTGAATGGTTCTCGATGTTTTCGATGCTCATTTTTCACTGTTACCAAGCACGCTATCAGCAATAATATAGTATACTGTTAGTAATAGTCTGTTACACGATGTTGATGAAAAATAATTGAAGGAATATGAGAGAATGTTTACAATATTACTTAAATATTTATGTAACATGAATGGTGAGGAATATGAGGATGGTTGAATAAGTAAACAGAAGACGTTACTATGGAAAGTTGTTGATATTATCGTGTACTGCCATTAATACAGTAGTATCAATTCGTCCCACGCGTGGGCAACAGTACCTACTGCGTTAGGGGAGCTTTGGGTAAGCTTCATACCTTACCCAGGAATTCGGCGGCCTGGGGGAGGATTGGGGGACGCAGTCCCCTGGGTAACGACAATGAATACCAATTCTGAGCCAAGAGGTTACCCCACACCTGGGGGACACCGAGGTAATGACTATGATCCTTACGGCCCTTAGTGTACTCCACAGTTTTATTACTAAAAGTACACCAGGTTTCGGCAGTTACGTCATCACCAGGTACATACAGTGTAGGGTTCAGGGGACCACACAGGTACAGGCAGTGTACCTGATGATGGCGTTACATCCGAAACCTGGTGAACTGTTAGTAATATAACTGTAGAAGACACAAAGTTTGATTTCTATAATGTCGACCTTCCACTAAGTGAAACCTTCAACTTTTAAATCCATTTTAGTCACCATAGTTTTATGAAATCATTCATATTATTCCTGAACACTATATTTCAATTTTTGTGTTATTTAAACATAAAACAGATGTAAAACTATGTCAATTTGTATGATTATAGCCATGAAAGCTACCGAGGTTAAGAAAAAAATTAACATCCATGGATTTTTCACAGTAAGTAACACATCATCAAATATTTTTTTGAATCCTCATAGAAACTCGTTTCAAAATCATTTCATAAAAATGAAACCTTTTTTAAACCATTAGAGGTTTTGTTAAAAATTTTCTTTGTCTTCCAGTGACAGAATTTCAGTTTCAGGGAATTACTTCCCGCAACTTTCATTCTTTGGTTGTTCATTCCTACGATTGGTCGACTGCAGCCCTCCCTTCCTCCTCTATCTAATGCTAGGTCCATTAACCCTTTGAGGGCGGCATGACGTGTCATCACGTCATGATTGTCTTTGCGCTGGTGCTGAAGACGTCATATCACGTCATGGGTACTGTGAGTGTTCCAGATTTCATTATGGGGCCTATTGAAAGTTTCTTAGTGATAGCTGGAACACTCACGTTACCCTTGACGTGATATAACGTCATCAGCACCAGCTCAAAGAAAACCATGACGTGATATCACGTCATGCCGCACTCAAAGGGCTCCTGGTGTCCCATCCTTTGTATTTTCCCTCTTTATTTGGTCCATTCTCTTATTCCTGGGTCTTCCTCTGAGGATTTTTCCTCTATTTTACCTTCAATTATGATCTTTACAAACTTATTGTGCCTCAGGGTGCGTCCAATCCATCTATTTCTTCTTTTCTGTATGGAGTTCCATAAGGTTCTTTCGTCTTCTACTCTTCTGTACACTTCATTTCTTAGATCTAATCCAGTAATTATACGGTTACATTCCAGTAAATAAACGCTTAGCTTATAGAAGTAACTATAAGCTTAGACATTCAAGTAACTATACGGCCATTAAACCATTTTAAGTGTCATTGCAGTATTCTCTATTTTCCAAGCGCCGTATTCCAGTTTCATATGAATACTTCCAGTTGTTTGAGCAGTAAAGGTGAAAAAGATGACATCTTTTTAATTATACCAAAATACCAGCCACTTGCAGCACTACTTTATTAATCGCCAAAAAAATATTAGCCGCATTCCACGGTATATGGTAATGCCTTCAGGCCTTATGGGAGGGAGGTGACCGTTTCTTTAGACTATGGCGAGGCTATGTGCTCCAGGGAGACTTCATTTTAAAATTGAGGAACCTCTGACGCAAAAAACGCGCCAGATATACATCGGCGTGTTATTTGTATGCTTTCTTAACCAATAGCAAAAATAACGGTGTAACACACCGCAATGCATCGTAAAGAAAAAAAACATCGCTTGAGAAGGTGTGTCTAGCGTACGGTGTGAGACGAAGAAGTAAAATATAGCCTTAAAGGCGGACATTAGGTTTATTAATGAAAAGGTCATACGTATACAATTGCCTATTCTGTCGAAAATAACTGCAGTATTTTCTGGGCCAAGTCGTATTATTTTCGTCACTTAGTCGCAAGGTAATAGATTTATTATCATTTTAAACTTATTTAGAGATGTTTAATTCACTTAATTGTTGATTATAAACGTTACTTTCATAAATGTTCTTTGTCCTAGGTTGGCTATGAAGGCGGGTAATGGGAGAGGGATGTTTTAATATAGGAATGAAATTAAGTTATTTTTTACTTGTTATTTCCTGTTTGTGTGCAAAAATTCATCCTCATCGGAAAAAGACTGCTGATCGGTCAAAAAATAAACGAACACGCAAACAGTCTTTTTTATTTCCGTATGTATTTGCTAATACGATACAATTACAAAATCTTGCGCCTTTACATGCCTATATTTGCTTAATGCATCTTACAACTGCTTATCCCTTTCACCGCGATAGTCGACAACAGTCGATCCTCAAATATTTGAGCTTCGCCGCGATGATCGACTTTAGTCCACGATCCTGAAAAAACTTTTTCTGTGGCCGCGACAGACGCCCAAAGTCTCTCATGCTACGTCCCCGAATTAGAACGTGGCGATCTCTGGTGCTGTATAATTCAAGTAAGTGAACGCATGAAGAATAAGAATGGGCGGCGTCCATTAATTACGTGAGGCGTTTAGGAGGGGGAGGGGGTCGAGCCGAATCTCACCCAATCTCACGTGGAGGGGATGGTGGGGGATTCTCGGCAAATATCACGTAATTTTTTTTCCACAAGAAACAGTGTAAAATTGCGAGAAAACTGGGTTAAATTAAGTAAAACATTTTTTTCCTCTAAAATATGGCAAAACCCTACACAATAACATTTATCGCGGTTATGCGAACGCCACAAAGTAGCGCAGTAGCCCCTCGATTGTTTAGCCGCCACCGGCCAGTCATACGAATTTTAACAATTCCTGTTCACTAAGAATCATTCCGTAGACCTTCACATCCCTCAACATAGCACACTTCACGTCTCTAAATCCTTCACCGTAACCGCTTCTAGAGTATGGAACTCTCTACCATCTAAAGATAGAAATATTAAATCCATCCCTGCTTTCAAGTCCAAGGTGTATGATATCCTAATAAATAATCCTAAAATGTTGTGTCTAAAATTGAAACGAAGTAAAATTAAACAAATGTTAAATTGGATGCCTTATATATATTGAAGAAGAATTAATCTATTGAACATGAATGTATTCAACTTTATACTTGTAATTAATACTGTTATCATTAATTACCTTTTTCCTCACGGTTTATATGCTTAATCATGTATTTGAATGTTATCCTAGCAGTGCTCTCTGCAGTAATGTGTACGGCTGTATTACGAATTCCAAGCTTACAATGAGTTTTTTTATTTTTTGTTTTGCCTGTCATCATTGTATAATTAATTCGATTTTGTATATTGAGTTTCATCACTCTATTATTAATCTAATTTTTGAATTTCAAAATTGTATTAATTTGAAAAATTGTACTTCATTATCACAGGGGCTAAGAGTAGCCCACGATAATAAACGTTGTTATTATTATTATTATTCATGTATTTTATTGTTCGATGTTCTCAATGTGATTCTAGACTACGTTATTAGTAGTCTTACATACTAGTCTTACCTAGTCATAAATGAAAATAATGAAGCAAATTATATTTTTTTGATACATCCAACGCTATCAAGCACAAATTTACGTATTAACACTAAAAATACGCATTTTTAAAAACCTCACGTGAGATTATGATGGGGGGGAGGGAGTCGAGCCAAATCTCACGACATCTCACCAAGGGGGGAGGGGGGATCGAAAAATCGCCAAAATCGCCTCAAGTAATTAATGGACGCCCCCATACGAAGAAAATAATACGACTATGAATTTCTTTTTTTCGATGTAAAATGATATATCCCAAGAACGCTTGTTAAAAACCAGATACGCAGTGAAAGGGTTTAGGTAGTTTGAGCGAAATATCATTTCACCAACAAATCAATGAATTTGGTCTCATTTTAACGAGAAAAATCTTTTTATTCCATAGTTACCAACATATCAGCCCCTTACCGAACTACTTACTGAGATTTTTGGCATAAAATACCAACCCTTTTACATGGAAAATGGTAGGTTACGATCTCCGGTGAGAACTTATTTTAAAAAATGAGGAAAATCTAATTCTTAGTTCCCTAGTCAAGATAGAGTCCGTTCATATTCGATTTATACGTTTAAATTTCACCAGCTGTAGGACGCATGAATTAAATATTGCATTATTAATGGTGCAATGATATAGCTTTGTGTGACAGAAATTGAAAGTAATTAAATGAAAATATCAAAATATGTGCAAGTATGGCGGAATGCCTCCCCTCTCCTCCATCACGCCACCCACCTGCCAAGCGCAACCTGTGCTTCGCTCGGCGCGGTCACTCGTTCTCTCGTCCACCTTCCCCGTTCCCCGCCTCACCTCTTCCTCCCCCAAGCATGGGAGCGAGCAGACGTCAGCATAAGACACCTTGCCTGAGCGAAGGGAATGGGAGGTAAGGTATGCGAGAGATACGGACGCGTGTTCTGGACACGGCGTCGAGGCAGTCGTCCGTTGGGAGGCGACATTAGTGTATGTTTTGTTAATAAACGTCGGTCCAACTGATTTATGGCGTTCTGACTCATACGCATTCCTACCCTCTGTGGCGGTGCCATAGGAGAACCTTGCATATGTCTTTAACTTGACTCATTTTTTTCGCGCGGTTCGTTTGAAACTCCGTCGAAACGGAAAGTTTTTTTTTATGCGATCCCGAAGAATTTACTGCGGTGAAAATATGATGAATTTTCAAAAACAATCGAGAAAAAGTGTAAATACACACACTGATGGTTTTTTTTTATGAGAATTTGGTGTTCGAAATATCGAATTTTTTTCGAAAAAATAAGCTTTCTCTGGATTGCACACACATGCCATTTTCCATGTAAAATGGATGGTATTTTTTTGGCAAAAAATATCTCGGAAAGTAGCGAGTTAAGGGGTTGAAATTTTGCTATCTTAGGAAGGGTAAGATAATTTTTTTAAATTTAAATTAAACAAAATTAAATGATTTTTAGGTGAAATGATATTTAGCTAAAATTTAGCTAAAATTTTAAAATCTAAAAAAAAACGATCGTTCTTTTCCAAGACCATGCAGTGAATAATATCGCCATACCACCTGAAATCAAGCTCAGAGTAACCATTTCTTATTTCCTCTTCTCGAAAAAATATCCAATGATTCAGAGTGAAATGAGGATTTTTTTTTAAATTCGTAAACCAACTGAAGATTCAGCAACCATTCCATTCAGTCGCTAAGCGATGACGTTTCACACGATGCACCACAAAGGACAATCTAATACGATATCATTTACCTCCTTGGTCTGGAACCATTCGTAATTCCATCGAAAGTAGCCCATGTAACCGCAATTCATGCGTAAGTAGATTGTGAAAGCATGAGTTAACGGTTCATTTTCTTTTTTGCAACCCGAGAGATGAGTTTTACTCCGCGACCTAGTTCACGTCATTACCCGCATTTTAACGCTATATCGGGGAAGTTGAATCAAGCAGAACTTATGGAGCGCACACGGAGCTCAAAAAGATTCGGCTGGAAGGGAGCTCGTGTCCGCCGAAGCAACTCTTCCTCACTCACGGGATGACTTCGGAAAGTAAATGACGCTTGGGCATGGATCCAAATCGAAGGACAGCGGCAACTTTAGGAGAAATATGCGCTTCAAAACACATACTATTTTCTTGAAATTCACTCAAGTTGCGAAACTTACGCTAAGTGTTGCCTTGTATAGTTATTAAATTTCATGCAAGTACTTCATCGGGTAAAATCTTATAAGACAAAGAGTTAAACCGAAGGTTTAATACGTCTCAAAACCCAGCAAATATACTGACTCCAAGGCGTTCGATATCGATTGTAATCTTTCTCCAAAATAGGTCGGAACACACATGCAAAACATAAGGGGAATAGCGGTATAGAAATTATGTTTTGATTACCGTAAAATAGAAAGATGTTACTTCGCTCTGGTTAGACCACACTTTGAATACAACGCGAGCATTTGGGACCCTGTTTATAAATATTTAACCAAAAAGTTGCTTGAGAAATTCAGAACTGGTGTATTTTTGTGCGTCACAGATATTGTCATGACGCCATACTGCATATCTAGGTCTGACAGTAGCAATAAAATAAGAGAGATATATTTTCGAAAGGATTGATACAAATACTCGTTATATCCGTGCGCAATAAGCGATCATAATTAAAACTGAGCTCCACTCAATTCACTCCCATAACATACGTCTTCATTTCACCTCCCAGAACCTTATCCATTACATCTTCATACGGCTGGTGCACTAACACCCCCTTCAACACGCACATGCGGTGAATCGCAGGGTAGTATGCAGATGTAGACAGAGATGTAGGCATTCGCAACCATTTTCTCCTCATGTCCGCCATTAATGTGCTATTTGAGCATTTACCGCAGTAACACACCCAAGGAAGCATGTGAATATGTGGCACAAGTTGTCATTTCGAATACAAATGCACTGCCAAATCAACAAAAGCGTCGAACAACCTATACTATGCTCAAGAAGAATACAGAAAAATAAGCACATTAATGGAGGATTTCGTACGTCGCGAAGACCTAAATCGAAGGAAGAGCACAGTCGATATTAAATGACCCTGTACAGTCTCCAGCCTCCATTGCCATCTCGGCAGGATTTGATTCATTGACTTTTTAATGACCTGAGAGAAGGGAATATTTATATTCAGGTTTAAAATATTTAACAATGTATTTAAAATGCCTAATTATGATATACCAAGATAAACAGATGTGCAGGGTGGCGATCGTCTGGGAATACCTGGAATTGTCAGGGAAGTTTGAATTTCTGGAAAAGTGAGGGAAAAGTCAGGGAATTCTCGCTACAGTCAGGGAGAAACTGGAACAGGAATCCTTGTTATTTTTCAACCATTACGTTTATTGGCCAGTCTGCCCCACCCTTTATTTCACCAACTAAAACTAACGTCCGTCGCGGCCCTGCATGGAATAAGCACCATCATTTCTTGGAGTATTCAGTTGTGAATCTTATTTGTTGTGAATCTTATGTATTTAGCAGTAAAGCAGACGGACAATGTATCCTCACTTTTGTATATCCTTATTGCGATATTCGCATAGTTGTGTTAAAAATCATGATCACAATATATTTACACAGTATACCTCATCACAAGGAAGTCGAGATTACGATGTTCGGAAAATTTTACCTCGCGTGTTTTTGTACTTCCGAAACTCAGTTTGAGAAGTAGCTGGAGCACACTTAAATGCAGTACTAAAAATACGAGACGATAATTA
>OY720634.1:31636894-31715826 GCA_963169105.1 Ceriagrion tenellum | reverse complement strand
CAGAAAGCCGCTACCGCCCCTCTTCACCCCATCCCATCGTTAAAGCCCTTCCCCTCTCTTCCCATAGTTCCCCCCCTCTCCCTCCTCCCACAAGCCGGTGGAAGCCATTCTCCGCCATTCTCCTTTCCCCTCAATTTCCTCCCTCCTAGCTATACTTCCCCTACTTTTCCTCTTCCCCGATGCCCTCCCCTATCCCCCCCCCCGGTGCCCGAAGGCGTTGTAGAGCCGCCACTGGCCTCATCGCACTCCCCTTACCACCTTCCATATCCCCTCTTCTGCCTACCCCTCCCCTTCCTCCTCTTCTCTTTCCCCCCGCCCGCCTCCTCTCCGATCTCCTTCCCCTCCCCTTCTTCGCTTCCCACTGTGGAGGAAATGAGCCGGTCGCGGTATTGATCGAATCTTGAGATCCGGATCGGTTAAACGAGTCGTGACCTGGTTCACGGAAATGAACGAGAAGTCGACCGCGGTGGCGTCGGGTTTGTCCTCGCCTGCCGGTCGCGGGTTCGAGTCCCGCCCGAGTGAGCTCTTCACCGGACACGGGTGCTCGTCCGATTTTGTCGTGGTTTCACCCGATGTAAGAGGCCATTTGTGCTGTTTTTTTTGGTGTAGTGGAAGTAAAAAAAATAAATAAGGTAATAAAATAAATTTTAAAATGGCAGGAAGTTTTTTTTTCGGGTGTTCCCCTGGGTTGGACGCCTCCATATCCGCCGATGTTTCAAAGAATGACCTCCTCATCTACAGTCCTCCTCTTCTCGATGAAGATTCCTCAATCAGACGCCCTGCAGATGGTACTTAGCCCGTGCTTAGAAACGTCGGCAGACTTGGGGGCTCTAACCCCATTGAGGAAACCTGGGAAAATTTTCTGTTCAAGATTCGCCGGGAAAACCTTCGAAGGAGAATTATATTGGACGAAGGAAATGAAGAGAATATTGTTTGCCATGTTCTCACAATAAAAGTTTTTGTTCACTTTCCACAGAAATTTTATTTCACCGACCAACGTTTCGACAAAACTATGTCATTTTCAAAGTTTTGTCGAAACCTTGGTTGGTGAAATAAAATTTCTGTGGAAAGTGAACGAACACTTTTATTGTGAGAACATGGCATCTGTAATCCATTTCCACAAGATATCGCCCGATACGCTAAATTAAATTGAATATTGTTTATTTTTTCCAGGAAGATAATACCAGTAGGAAATTCGCGACTTTGTTCTAGCGCCCGCTGACTAAATCGGAGGATTGTATTGCTTGAAAAAACTTACGAATGATACATAAAATTATTATCATATGGTAATTATTTCACCACTCGCAAAACGCACCATTATAAGCACCCCAGCGGAAGACAGTCGAGCCTGTAATAAATTTTATTTTCTGAAAGAAAATCTGTGACGTAGGCTATGTCAACTTCAATCATATAGCGCCGGTCGAAATGGTAGACAGCTTGATATGCGTACAACGTATTCAGGCCTGCCACGAATACGGCGGTGGAATACAATGAAAATGGCATGAGAAAAAAACCACCTGGACCGGGTATCATACCAAGGACCCTTGGCTTTCCGGGCAAGTGCGCAGACCACTACTAACATCTCGTTCATACGTATGCTTCTAAATTTACATTACTGTTAGGAGTGAATTAATTAGGAGTTAGCGTAGTGGTCTGTGAATTGGCCTGCAAAGCCGGGGGTTTGTGGTTCGATGAATTTTTTTCTCTCATAGTAATTTCATTGTGCTTGACGTGTGGCAAAAATATCATAACGCTTGTTCGCAGTAGACGGCGAAAGATTTGCTAAATTCTATTTTTCATCAGGAAACGATTGAAAAGAGTTTGTAGGATCCATGATGATAACGACAGCCCGACATATTCCAAATGAATAATTATTGAACAAACCGTTCATGAATCACAAATTCTGGCCATCACGAGTGGCCACGGCAACCAAGGAAGTATCCATCACTCTAATCACGCATGATTTAATGATGATCCGCGTCGGTACGGAGAACGACCGACTGGCACGAGTCGTTCGCGACCCGTCGAACGCGAACGACTCACTCACTTCGGAACGGTGAAGGAAGAGAATGGGATCACCGAAATGAACGACTTGGCACATCCACCGCTTCCCACGACTCCTGTTACGTTACAGCATTGGTACCACTTCTCTTTCCCCCTCCATCCCCCTCCCCCCCTACCCGCTCCCTCACAAACACAGCAGGGTCCCGTTCCCCTATTCCCCCCCCCCCTGCTTACTCCTACCCCCCCTCTAACTCCGCCGTCACCACCAGAGGGCGAACCGGCGGACCTGCCTCTCTCTCTCCGCCGCCTCGCGCGATCTCAGCGCCTCCCGAACGGCACTCTGAGAAAGAGGAGCGTCACAGAGCAAAATGGTGGCGGTGGGTCTACAGGGGAGAGGCGGCGTCTTACCACACTTTGCCTGACTTGCGGGAAAAAAGTTGTCAAGTCCACAAATAGGAGAACGCAACCACGTCTCATACGTTCTCCGAGGCGTACGCGAACATTCGGTATCCAATCGCAAAGTATTACCCGCACACGCGTGCATATTTTTATATATGTGTGTGTGAACGTATAACGCGTAGCTGTTGGGACGCTCCCTCCCTTCCCTGCACACAAGCCCGCCGCGATTGTTTTAAGTTTAGCCCTCTTTAGGATAGAGGAAGGAAGGAGTACTTTACTGCGAGGAGAGAGACGCTTCGGTGTTTTGTTTGAGTAATTTCGTCGTAGAGTTTAGTGAGTGTGTTGTTTTTTTTTGGTCTACGATCGACGAAGGAAGGAGGAAGACCGTTTTTCCCCATTATCGCAGCTTTAGGCTTCACGTCGCTGTCGTTCAATCATCGGCTTTGTGTAGTACTTCGACTTGAAGAAGAACAAGGAGGCGACATCGTTTTTTTTCTGAAGTAGTTCGTCCGTCGCAGTCTACGAGACTACGCCTTCTTCCCGTTGTGACTCTTCGGTGCTGTCCTGGTGTCTCAGCAGTTGTAACCGACGCCGGGGACCATTTCTACTTTTGCATCATCACCGTCATCATCTCATCTCTCTATCTTCTTGTGCCTATTCCTCCCTTTTGATCGTAACGAGTGCTTTTGTGTGTGATTTGTGCGTGGGTATAATCCAATCCTGGAAATTTCTTCGTAGTTTAGCCGCGGCGACGACGGTAACAGTAGAAAGTTAGAGGATAGTTATTTAGAGGTAGTGAACCGGGGATAAGTATATTTATCCTCGATTATTTTTTCACGATCAACGTTTTTTGGCTTTATTCCTCACAAAGTTGTCTACGTTGGACTTGGGGCATCCCAAAACAGTTGACAACCTCTTAACGGAAGAAGACAGTGTCTTTTCTATATCGTGTTGTTTGTTCTATTGAGCCGGCTTTTCCTCAACTGCTTTAGAAAAAAAAATTTCGACTGACAAAAAACCCCTTTTTATTGAGTGACTTCCCTGGTGCATATTTGTCATTCCCTTTGACATTTGATTGCTATCTAATTCTCTCTCTCTCTCATACGTCTCTCTTTGTCTTAAATTATTGTTCAAATATTTGAGCGTAGGCTTTTCGTCAAGGAAGCTTGGGTTCCATTATTCTCTCTATCTCTGCCTGCTTTTAAGAAGGAGAGTTCGTCTTAAATACAAACTCTCTTACACGATTTTCTGTGTTCGGTTTAACCGGAGACGTGGTACCGGCATTTTTAATCTGCTGTCGAAATCGTGTGTCGAGTGAGTTCACGCAGAAGGGACTACAACACGCGATTCTTGTTGTTTTTGTTGTGTGTGTGAGAGAGAGGATTTTCCCCGACGGAGTTGTAAAAAGAGGAACGGGGAAGGAAGCGAGCGGTGCGACTCAACCACTGTGGGGTTGTTTCCTAGGTGTCCGACTCGTGTGTGTTGGGAAGAAGGGTGTGTCCAAAGGATCCGTCGTGGCATCTGCTTCCATAGTCGACTCAGAAGCGTCCCGGCCGTTCTCCTCAAAGGAGCTCCCTGTGTCTCTCCTGAGGATAAGGGTTAATTAACATTGGACGCGGAATTGAATTTTTTTTAGTTCAGGACGTGCCGAGAGAGATTATTGATATCTCTAGGAAGTGACTCGATACAAAAAAAAATTGTTTTTTTTTCTGGCTTGCGTTGCCCACAACTATATTATTCAGTCTCTTTAAGCCGAGTGTCGTGTTTTCGCTCGCCGGCTAATTAATTTATTTTTTTATACTCGTTTTAAGGTGAAAAAAAAATCTTCAACTACCTCCGTCCCCCATTGTCATACTAGTTCGATTCTCTTTTGTAGAAGTGAGTTTAGAGAAGTGAAGAGAGTAGTAAATTTTTTTAAAAAGTCAGTGCTTTAGAGTGACTTTTTTCAAGGTTTGTAAAAAAAAGTCCGGTAAATACATCTTTCTTAGGAAGATAAACTTTTTCGTGCATAGGATTTCATCTCTCCTTTGAACGCTGACAAAATTTTGGAGGAGTTTTTTCCGCCAGTCAACCGTGGTGTTTTATAAGCTCTTGATAGCGATTCCATTCTGCTGCTACAATAGTGATAGGATAGTGCCGATTTTTTCAATTGTGGAAGAAAGAAAGTAGTCATCATCTTCCATTAGGCTTTCATCCTCTATTTCTTTTGAATCATATTCAACTAACCCCCACCGCGCTCCCAATCAAAAGAAAACCCTCGCCTATTGTTGTACTCGAAAAGGCGCTATCTTCGTCTCTCGAGAGAGCGGGGCGAGTCTTGTTCTGTCCCCATAGCCGCTCTCTACAAAGTGGGTGTGTTGCTGCTTTCGTGTGTGTGCGTGTGTGAGTTCTGCGCCAGGGAATCGTTTGTGTGCGTGAGTCCACGCAATCGAAATCAAGAGTGGTGACGTGGAGCAAGCGACGAGTGTGGAGTACGGTTGTGCTTTGACGGGAAGTTTTTTTGGGTTTATTTTTTTCCCCTTCGTCTAAGCGTACGTATCCCGAAAATTTTCGCGTTTCTGGCTGTTCGGGGATTACTCACGTGTCCGCACTTTCGACTCAGTTCGATGATCCCCTAAATCTATAGCAAAATTCACCATCACGTTCGCCACGAAAGGAGGAAAGTATTTCGTCCCCTGAAAGTGAAAGGATACTTTATTACGTACCCTCTCCGAGGAAGCTACTGATTTCCCCTGACTGGAGACGGTTGAAGTATACATTTCAATCCCTGCCCATAAAGGATACGAACGGGGATATTTTTCCGGTGATTGCGAGACCGCTTCACCGTCGCGAATCTATCTTGGATTGCCATGGTAAGGTGCTATCCTCCGAACTCCACTGATATCGAAGGCGGCGCTGAGGCATCTAAAACCGATCAAGGATTGGGAGTAGCGCTCGGATCGGCCACTCCGCGATTGAGCAGCAGCTACGAAGTGGGCGAAGGCACCTTGTTGTCCCCTCGCGATCGCGTTTCGTGTGTTCTCGAACCCAATTCCGTTTGAAACCGAAACCACTCCCTTTTTACCTACATTATTATTAAAAAAAAGTGAACAGAGGATGTTTCATCGTGCTTTGGAATAAGTAACTCACAGTCATATAACAGGATTTGTGTCTGTAAACCCCCGACGTGGAAAGGAAATAAACAACTTTCAGTTTCCGAAACCCGAGTGAGAACGGTGCGTCAGTTTTGTTTCTCAATTCACTCCTGTATTTCGTGTCGAGCGGGAGTGAGGAAGACAAACTTGCGCCACAAGGCAAGTAGGAGGATTTGGTGTAGGAAGTTTCAATAGGGAGTGGCAGAGCTCTTTGGATTATTACCGCAAGAAGAAGAGGTAAAAATATTTGTTTCGGAGAACATTTCGTGTGGGAGAAGTGAGAGTGAATTATTTCGACGGGCAGAGGAAAATTCCCACAGAGGAGGAAGATAGAAGAAGAGGAAGAAGAGCCGTTTGAAGCTTGCATCTGGAGTTCGAGACAGCCAGAGGAGACACACCCCTTTTGCCCGGTGTTGTAACCTTGGGAGGGGGAGAAGAAGCAGAAGAATAAGATGGCAGTGCGAATGGAAAACTCGACTGGACGCAAGCTTAATTACAAAATGATGGTAAGTCCTTTATTCTTTCATTCATTTCTCTGTAAATGCGTGTTTTTCCTCCCCGTTTGTCACCTGACTTGCGCAGTTTTTCATGTTCCATGCCGGCGAACCCCCTCTTGTGCGCTCGCTCTGTGTCGTGGCTTCGTTTCGTACTCGAAAGGGAAATCGATGGTGGTGACTCGACTTGTTCCGGCCGATTTCGATTCCTGCCATACGCCCCGGAGAAGTCTAGTGCGATTCTTATCTTTCGCCCGCAGTTTGGCCTCGGTGCGAAAATGTGCCGATTTTCGTAACCGCCTCCAGTAATGGCACTCACTGGTCCACCGAGTCACTTGAGTGCGTAAGCTCATGTCAGGGGCGTGTTTTCACTTTTCATGCCCAGTCGTTCCTCTTTCGAGCGTGGGTCTCGCGTTTGTACGCACATACTGTTAAGTCCTCGATTTTCGTCGGAGTTGCACGTGGGAGTGCGACGTAAGTTGAGACAACGTAAAACGGATCCATATAATCGTGACCACTTTAACCCCGCGATAAATCAAGGCGTTAATTTCAAAATTCGTTTTTTGCCTTTATCATGGAAAAAATGGCTATTTCAGATAGGATGATTACGTCTCATTAATCAAAAACCGCAAGCATATGCAAATACGGTTTATTTCATTAGCGTAAAACGGAAAAATATTCCAACGACCCTTGTCAGCGTGGACCTAACATCGACTCGGACGTAAATGGAAACGACCTATACCGAGGACCTACTGTACTTATGTTAAGACAGGGAAAATACTGATGTGATGGATGGAGGACTTGGCTTCCCTGTGCGAGGGCCATGGGTTACCATCCCTGCTGTGGCGGCGATTTTTTTTAATTTGTGGAACTCCAGTCCATATTTATTTCCATGTGGATTGAAGTACGTGCGCGATGCGTCGCCCGTCGAATGAGGCGTTAATCTGTAGGCCACTCTGTAGGACTTCAGTCAAGTGTGAACTAAGTCGATGCCTGATTTCGTCGAGATTTTTTCTGTAGTATCGCGATCCATACTTGAGCCGCGTATTGAATGGACTGCATACGTTGTTCTGGATGAAGTGTGTAGTGGACTCCTTGGTGCCTGCCGAAACAGATGGACCGCTTGCCGACGCCAGGTTTCTCTCCACCCTTCCTCATTTTCTTAATGTAATCTTCTTTTCACCATACTGGTGCAGCTGACCTCAAGTTGCCGATCGCCTCTTCTGGTAACATGCCCAAATCAGTACTCAATGAGATCCCGTTTCATAATGTGTCGTTCAATTTAATCGTTTGATGAGCGTTTGTGTGACGATAACTGCGAGTTTAGGCTCTGTAAATTTCAATAATCGCTCAGACCTGCTGTCGAGAGCGATGCCGACGGGAGGAAAAATCCACATCATTCCCTGAGCCGTGAAAACTTTAAACAGATTTTATTAAACCGGGTCTGAATGTGACGTCGATAAGTTCCACGTCACCACCGGGCGCCCTCTGGGCATTTCAACAAAAAAATTCTCTCCGTTCTGCGCTTGCGGAACTGTGACGTGTCACGGCTGTGTAGAGGAGAGGGAGGGTATATTTTAAAAAAAGTTTTTTTTTTTTAAAGATCAATTGCGGACATCCTGCTCAACGCGACTGATAGACTAGGCCTTCCTCCTCATCGTATTGAGGTGTTTTTTTCGGGATCGAAAGGGTACCGGCGTGCCGGCCATACATTGTTGGGTGTCCACGCCGCTTCCCAGTAGTATTCCCCTTGCGTAGCATGGAGGGGAAGGCAGAGAGGGAGGGGTGGAGGGAGATGGCGGATTCTCCGTATCGACGTCCAAGTTGTTCTCTCTTCCCTTCCCTTCCCTCTTGCGTTCCACGCCTCCTCGCCGTAACCGGACTACGGCCCCTCTCTCGTCCCCGCATCCTCCTCTCTCGTGTACCCTCCTCTATGACTTCCCCCGAAAATCCCATCATCTACCCTCCCCTATTCTCTCCCTCCCCGACAACTCCCCCAGCCCATCCTCATTCCAAACCCTCTCCCCCCATCCCCCTTGCTCCTCTTTCCCACCCCTCCCCATCCCTCTTGGCTACCTCCCTCCCCCTCTTCATTTCCCCGACTACGAGAGATCGCCGGCCGGCCGGCTTGTTGGGGAGCGCCTTTAACCCCTTTGCCGGCTTCGACGCCGTTGTCGTAGAAGTGTGCGCTTCGAGAGGCGTGCTGTCCCCTCCCCCCTCTTCTTGGGTGCACGTGATGGGAAATGGTCTCGGGCATTCTCCGGCTACTCTTTTTTTAACTCATCCACAACTACAGCAGACCTCATCTTATCTGTTCTCGCCTTCGACCGCCCGTGCCGTTACGTCCTAGTCTTTACATAGTGCTCAAATAGTAATCTCGAGGGTGTGTGGCAGGGAGTAAATTTCCACCGAAGCGTGAACTGCATCCCCGATGTGTCTGCTCGGGTGTTCCCTGGAAGATGCTTCTCCGTCCGTCAGATGAGGCTGTCTCGTATGCCAAATGAACCGACTAAATGTCATTGCTGTGGTATATACTGCGTGGTTTAGACTATACTACTTAAATTGTTCACTATGTCGACCTCCATTGATATAGGATATTCTCTCGAGGAAAGGTTGTACGACCTTTCCTCGAGAGAATATCGTATATACTATTTAAATTTAGAGTGCGCGGTGTCGATTATTCATTAATGTGTCTCCATTTTTGGTTTTATCATATAATAAAAAATACTACTGAAATTGCAATAAAATTATCTTTAAATTGGTGTGTAAAGCATTGCACTAGCATTTACTGGGATCAATATATAAATTTTCAAAGTACAGCAGCATATCATTTTGACGCCGACAGTAAGTTTTTTTGATTGCTGTTCTGATCGTGCGTTCATCCTGCTGCGTCCGCGTAGCTGTTTTCCCGCATGCATGCGTCTTTTGTTCAGGGAAGGCTAGTTTCTCTCCCGCCTTCCTCCGTCCAACGAATGATCCACCCCTTAATGAACATACTATACTCTCCTATGCTGTGCAAATGACCTCATTTGGCGTTCCCCTCCCCGAACGAACGTCCATCCAGCATGCACTCTATTTGCTATAAACTGTAAAAGTCTTATCACTCGGTGAGCCTATGAATTTAGGTCATGTATTCAGGTACTAAGGTGTAAGGACTGAATAAATAAATCTGACAAACAAGACGTGCTGTTTATTAGCAGTGATTTACATGAGTATGATAGACGCGAAATTCACTCGACTAAATGGTGTTACTGTGGTAAGCTCAGTGGTTTTGACTGTACCAAGTTTTTATGATAGCTGTTCATATCGTGTGCTAATCCTCAAATTACAGCATAGACCCGCTCTCATGTCCGCCCTCATGTCTACCGTTCGTCGCTTTCGTGCGCGTTCTCCAGTGCCTTGCAGGCCACCTCTTTGACGTGTGTCATGGAATGAATTGCTGCTAACGTACACAAAATTACCGGCTATGAATCGTTTTAGGGACTATGTTGCGTGATAATGGAGTGAATCATGCACTTCATTAATAACGATTCCGAAATTAAACGTTGCTGCGAAACGTGCTATTACTTGTGTGTAGCATATTAATTATAAAAAAGCTGTATACAGCGTTGCCATTGACTAGGCCTCCGGCTGAACAGCCTTTTTATTCAATCACGAATGCAGCATAATTCTCAAGAATTCTTCGCGGAAGAAAATAACACACTAAGCCGGTACGGCCTGTAGCTCTATCATTTAATCTTTATGATGCAGTTGCCTTTTGTTTTTTCTTGCTGTGTGAAGAGATTGACTTTGAACATACCCGGAAGATACATTTCCAATTTTAATTCGTGGTGTGATAGTGACTCAATTTCAGTTCTTTTAGTGTCCTTCGACGCAGATTGTATCGAACATCTTTTGAGGTCAAGGATCTTTAGAGTGAATATCTACGAAGCTACGATTGGATCTTGAGACAGTTACGCTATGGTGATCGAAAATTGTTTCCGATGCTTTGGGTGTCGGACAAAACGAGGAAACACAGTCAACCCTTTGCACTTTTATGTCAGAGATTACAACTTTATGCTTGTCAATTTTCAGCTCCAAAGTTATATTTTTACTGGGGCCCGGTTTTTAAAATATCGTTTCTTTTTATCCTACCAGTTGATGTTATAGACTTTGAGTCTATGTGACTTTAATGGGTAGTTTTCAGAGCCTGGGTTAGAGAAGTTACACCAGACTGTCGGTTTGTTGACTTGCCATTAATGATCGATCATTATGCCAAGTAATCGTCTAACCCGACCGGAAAATCGAGCCTGTATGTGCTCTCAGATTTGGTTTGGATGAGGATGGCATTTGCAGTCGCTTGTTAATGGGTGATAAGACGCCTAATGTTACCAAGTTAGTTCTTTAAGCCATGACCTGTTCCTCGTTCGGAAGTCGTTGTTGTGCGCAACATGACAGCCATGAGCCACCTATCGCTAGACACTCTTCTATGGGTAAAGTTTCGTAATTGCTATAGTGTGGTAAACGCGGCAATTGGTGTAGGAAATACGGAATCCTTCAATCGGTCGGCATCATGTGATGTAGCGTTCATTGTTGCCATATTTTCGCCATAAATAATAGTCAGCTACTCGAGCAAAAGCCGGGGATAGGCTAAATGTGACATCATTCTACCACCTAACGCTCCATGCGAAGCGATCGTTTATATCCGAAACGGGCTCGCAGGATTACCGCTGTGTGTGGGTGAGAGTACAGTGCTATCTTGTTCTGAAGCCGGTGAAGTGTTTCAGTGTGGCGATCATGAACCACTTATCGCTCGTTAGTCTATGATCTAAAAAGTCTTGCCTGAGGATGACTGCTAGTCAGTCGAAACACGTGTAGCAAGAGGTGAAATAAAAATTAGTAGACAGTACGAAATCGTTTGAGCTTTTACTCATCATGCTGTTCTACGATATCTCGCCTGAGAAAGTGGAGTTTATTCGTAAAGCTAGTATGATCTAAAAAGTTCCGTGATTTCAATCTGTGGATGGAATTTCGGATCCCTTCGATCGGTTGTCATATAGATGTGGGGCGTTCATTGCTGCCATATTTTCACCATAAACAACGGCATTTAAAGTTGGCGAGGGGCGTAAGATGACAACGGTCTGCCTCATAACGCTTCGTACGCAACGATCGTTAATTTCTGTAACAGGCACGAAGGATTTCCGTTGTGTGTGAGTGAAAGAGAGGACAATGCTATCTTGTTCTGAAGCCGGTGAAGTGTCTCAGTGTGGCGATCGTGAACCACTCATCGCTCGATACTCTACGATCGAAAAAGTTCCGTAATTACATTCAAGAATTGGAATTGCGGAACCCTTCGATCGGTTGGCATATAGACGTAGGGCGTCTAGTGATGCCATGTTTTCGCCATAAACAACGATATTTAAAGTCGGCGAGAGGCGTAACGTGACAGCGGTCTGCCTCTTAACGCTCACGTACGCAACGATAGTTTATTTCCCGTAACAGGCACAAAGGCGTTCTGCACTGGTTGTGTTTGGTCGAGAGAGAATACAATGTTCCAACAACCTTTTTCTTCAGTTTGAGGACCCTCTGGGGGGCCCTCCTCCCTCAAGGGGTGTTAGTTAGGTTTGCCCGCCTCACGCGCATTCCTTCCTTCCTCTACCCTCCCGCCTCGGAGAGCCTCCCGAGAGAGGCGAGGCTGTGAGCCTCCCATCCCGTCCGGGGGCCCCTCCCACCTCTTTCGCTAAGTGAGTGAGGTCCCCCACGCTAATCTCCCTGTCCTCCTCCTCCTCCCCAGTGAGCAGTCACTGGTAGAGGCTGGGATCGCCTACTCCGCCCTTCCCACTGCCGCTCCCCACTTCCGCTGTTTGTGCTTTCCTTAGGTAGTTTGAGCGAAATATCATTTTACTCAGAAATCAATGAATTTGTTTTCATTATAAAGAAAAACACCTCACCTATCCAACGACACCCAAAATTCTAACCCTTACCATATTACTTTCTGAGATATTTGCCAAAAAATACCAGGTCTTTTACATGCGAAATGGTACGTGTATGCACTCCAGAGAGACATTATTTACGAAATGAGGTATTTCTAACACTTAGATGTCGTAAAAGAAAATAAAGGTGTGTAGTTTTTATGTTTTCTCAACTGTAATTGAAAATCAATCATATTGTCACCGCTGTAGGTTCTTGGGTAACACAAAAAAAACGTTGTTTTGAAGGAGTTTCAAACGCACCGCTCGAAAAAAATGAGTCAAGCTAAAGACTTATTTATATATTTTCTTTTAATTACTTACAATTTCTGTCATATAAAACTACTATTTCACCATTAACAATGCAATATTTAATTCATGTGTCCTACAGCTGGTGAAATTGAAACGTATAGTTCGAATATGGTCTCTATTATGACTAGGGAACTATCTCGCTCGGACTACCTTAAAGAAATGTCGGGGGGGGGGGGAGGGAGGGGGAAGGAGGAATCGAGAGGAGTGGAGGGAATCGAGTGAGGAAGGAGTGAAGTTTTTAAGGGGAGAAGTAAGCGTAGTACCGCCCCGCTTTTTACGCACCCGGCACCTTTTTTCCCCTCTGCCCCACGAGGACAACGAGGATTGCGGTATTTTTAGGGTTGTTCAAACCCTGGTTTGGCTCCCGTCGGTGGGCGAGAGTGCATGCTTTTGAGTCGTGTTGTCGTGCGAAATATAAATACTATAGGTCGTGCGAACTGGGTGTGCATGAACGAAAATGAAGCTGGTATTATCTTCAGGGGGGAAGAAGGGGAATCTTTTTTTTTCGAAAATGCTGATGGAAATTTGCCAAAACGCAAAATCATTTCACCTGGGAGCTATGGAGATGATTTCTTTGGGGGGGGGGGGGTATTATAGTCCTGGCGGGAAAACCACCCCTTGCCCGCCGGGGTCGGCGTGAGACACCCTCCTGGTGTCTCACGCCGACCCCGACCTGCCACGATTGCACGATCAAAAATTGAGTCTTATTTTCAATCGACAGTCTGAAAGCGAATCCCAGTTGTTGCAAGAATAGTTACAACTTTCTCAGCGAGCGTGTTCCCTTTTTAGCCCCGATGCAACAAAAACGCCGCATTCAACTGCCATACGCCAGTAATACGAGCGATTTTTATCTGGTCTTCGAAAAGCTCTCTGAGAATGAGATTTCCTGCATTGGTCAGGCTTTGTGAAGATAAGTGAGTCGAATAGTGAAACATTAGCGATTATAAGAGTAACCTAATGGTGTGTGAGGGATGGCCACAACCATATATAGGGTAAATGTGATCAATGGCGTTCTTGTTAGAGGGTAAATACTTGTTACCGTAGTAACAAGAGGGCGTGTTTGTGTCAGTTGATCACTGCAGCGGAAGGTGAAACGGTATGGGAGAAATTGAGAGAATCGGAGCTTGGCAATCCGAGATTAACAATTTCTTGACCGTTCCTCGCATGATAGGAAACTATTTGAAAGATGAAACATCTTGAAATTGAGACAAATTCTTCGAATTTCAGAAATTACAAGTTGCAGATTAGTTTTTTGCGTGCAATGCGATGGACCGTGAAGATATATCTTCGGAATTAAAAGAACTTTCGGCTTTGAGAAGCCTGAGCTAAGGAAGATCAGTTTTATCTTCACCTATAGCTACCGCAAGGGTTGGATGCTCACTGACTGTACACTACATTTTCTTTAAAGTATTCTACCGGTTCAGTTAGGTTTTGCTGATTGTCAGAGAATCACCTTCCGGTTTTCCACACTGTCAGGGGCATATCTTGATCTAGTATATCCTTTTTCGCCTCATAGCATGCCATCTACCCTTCTTCATCATGTCCATGAAACCTATTCTCTTTCTTCCGCTTCCCCGCTTGCTCAACATTCTTCCCTCTATCACATCCTTAAGCAACCCATCGCCCCTTATTACATCCTCCAGCCACCCACTCTGCCGATCTCGAATTTCTTTCAGAAGTTTCCTTTCCTCGCCCATCATCTCAAGTACACTAGATTAGGTGTTGCGTAAGGATTTTAAAAAATAAACGAAATGTAATATAAATTGTTAGTGCGTGGAATTGTTGAATGTTAGACTAGGCTTGATGTATTCAGAACTGATATTTTTCAGAGCGACATAGTGAATATTATCATCTCATCTCAAGATATGACAGATGCGATAAAATAAGAGAGATGCAACTGCCGAACAGATTGGTACAAAAACTCGTTCTTCCCGCGAACAGTAAGCGCACGCAGTAAAAATTGAGCTCGACTAAATACACTCCTATAATGCATGTCACCATTTCATCTCCAAAAAACTTTCACCTTTACACGGCTGGTGAACTAACATCCCCTGCCACACGCCCAAGCGGCGGCTCGCGGGGTATTATGTAGATGTAGCTGAAGAATGTAACCCGCATTTCATGACTGGGCTATGCTTTCTCCCCCCCCTTTCTCGTTCCCTTGTCTCTCGTCAATTTCCTCTCCCAGTGGGTCTCCCGTTTAAATCCCAGGTGTTGTCAGACCTTGTGTCAGGAAGCGACGCGGTGTTTTGTGTACCTCTGCAGCGGACCGGAGGAATCAAATATCTTCTTGACTTTCAATTATTCGATTGCTTTTTTTTTATTCCCTTTCGCCTGTTCTCCCCTCGGGGGGCATTCGCTTTTTTTTATATTTCCCGGGGCGCTTGTCCCTGACGCTTCTGCCGAATTCCCTCCTTTTCTACGTCCTCTCCTCCCACTCCCTTCCCCATCTGCGTGTTTTTCTTCGACACACCGCTGGTGCTCTGGTGAACATTTTTTTCGGGCTGTTTTTCCATCGAATAGATGCTTGGGGACACTGTATTCTGGGACTCTTTCTACGTTAAGGTAGTGCGAGCGAGATAGTGCCCTAATCATTATAGAGACCATATTCGATATTTACGTTTTAACGTCACCTGCTGTGAGACACACGAATTAAATGTTGCATTATTGAAGGCCGCTTTACACGGTACATTTTATTGTACAAATGAATGTACAAAATACTTCATGAAGGAAATTGTACCGTGTAAAGCGGCAAATTACATGATTGTCCGAATGACTTAACGGGAAATAGAACTTGCTCTAATTCCATTCAGTTTCTTGTACATTCTATGATACATTCGTTTGTACAATAAAATGTACCGAGTAAAGGGGCCTTAAAGTTATATTCTAGAATACTCTATGAGTCCCAAATTTGTCAACGAATGTGCATCTTAAGTTAGTCCGAGCGAGATAGTTCCTTAGTCATGATAGAGACCATATTCGAATTATACGTTTTAATTGCGCCAGCTTTAGGACACATCAATAAAATATTGTATTATTAATGGTGGAGTAATATTTTTTTACGTTGCAGAAATTGTAAGTAATCAAATTAAAATATCCAAATAAGTCTTTAACTGGACTAATTTTTTTCACGCGGTACGTTTAAACTCCATCAAACGAAAAGTTTATTTTGATCCCAAAGAATTCACTGCGGTGACAATATGATTAATTTTCAAAAAAAAGTTGATAAAACACACAAACTACACCCTGTTGATTTTTGATGAGATCTAAGTGTCGGAAATGCCTCTTTTTTATATAAGGTCTCTCTGGAGTGCATACACGTGCCATTTTCCATATAAAGGGGCCGGTATTTTTTAGCATATATCTCGCCAAGTAATGTGGTAAGAGGTTGAATTTTTGGGGTCAATGGAAGGGTGATATATTTTTCTTTAAAATGAGACCAAATTCGTTGATTTCTAGGTAAAATGATATTTCGCTCTAACTACCGGCAGAAGTAAAATCAAGTCAAAGAAATGAGATCGTGTTTGCTTAATCGTACCATTTTTATTACAAGACTCTTCTAAGGGGTTGTGTTTGAAATCTCTCGGATTCCGAGCTCGTGACCAAGGAGTCACGTGGTACATCTACTTATTACCCTGTAAGCCACCACAAGGGTGTTTGGCAAGGGGTGGCATATCACCAACACGAACTGCAGTGAAGGAATTACTTTCTTCAACAAGCACCATACTAACGGTATACTAAAAATGCTGCAGAAACTACTAAAATTATCTATAATGTAATTATGAAAACGTGACACAAGAGTCATGCAGGGAACATGCAAAACTTGGTGTTAGCACTTGTCGGCAGAATTAGAAACATGCATTAGGGTGCATATGAATTAATCAGGTACACTATCTGTCAACTAACCTACTTCAAAGTCTCAACGCAGCCATTATGGTCTCTTATCGATCGCGGGAGAAACGACATTTTAAACATTTATGTTCTGCAATGTATTTCCCTGATTTTATTCTTATGATTTGATCTAACGTAGTCTGTTGGAGTTCGTAAGATATTGAACATTTTGTCAGAAAATAAACTATGCGTACGACAGCAAATGATTAGAGGTTTTAGAGAGCTTTGACCAAACGAATCGATAACTCACGTGTCAAATATATATTGTTTGTGGTGTCTTTAATCGCGATATTTTTCTTCTTTAACAATCTTCCCGCGAGAAAAACTCGATGGGGGAGAGTGCGTGAGATTTTTAGGAGTGGTTTGAATCCATCAAAACCTCGAAACTTTCGTGATTTTACCTCGTGACCTCTTGGTTACGTGCACGGAATCATTCCGAGTGGCTTCGAACACTCACCCCCGACCTGGTTGATCGAGACGAGAAACGTTTTTTAAAAATAAGTTTTCCGCAGGCCTGCCATGATTCTTCGTATGACAGAGTACCGTATTTTCCAAAATACCTTCATAGTTTGTGACTGAGATCTAATGTATGTCGACCTTCTTTATTACCTGTGAACGAGATCTTGGGGGCTATTCTGTTTCTACGCACGCTATCATAACGCGGTGATATAATAGCGCTTGCTGATGATAACGAAGCGTCACGCGCAATTCCGTTTCTTCTGTCGTTACGATCATTGCGACAATACGATAAAAAAGCGTTGGGTACGCTGAAATGGCGCGATATTCGCAGAATTAAAGAAACAGAATTACATTGTCGCGAAGCTAGTCACTATTTAGCCGCTTGTCCGCGGCGCCATGGCGTTTTGAAGAAACAATCGCACCCCTGTAGTACTTACCAGCTTTTCCTTTACGTGCTGGAACATTTTACCTGGTTAAAAACGAGCCCAAAGCCAAATATTCAATCCGAAAAAAGTTCCAGCATATTACTCGCCGGGAAAGCGCCAGGCCTTTCTTCAAGCTCTTTAAATGTCTGGTAGTATGCTCCTTTTCATATCAATGAAGTCTCTTTTGTGTCCGGGCCCAACATTCGAGCCTCAAGAATTCTTGCCAAGGTTGCAGTTGAATGTGTTTCTTCGTATTTACTCGTGAGTCTTGAGTTTTCATATCATTCGGCAAGCATTTTAAAAAGTATTTTTTTTATATCACTTCCATGACATGTGACCCACTCACGTCATCCGTTTCAGGCATCAGAGTTGGCTTTAAACACGGATGGCTCACCCCCTTTCGACGCGAAGATGAAGCGCAGAGGGATTTCATTCTGCGCTGACTTTATCTCTGCTAACTTTTGGTCGAGATTAAGCTCGACTGATACGTCGGCTGTGCGTTTAAATGTGGATAAAATATTTCTATGGACTTTCATTGCCTTATCTGAGCAGATAAGGCTTCTCTAGATAAGTCTGTCAGCCGATTAATATTTTGCCATGCTTTAAAGGTACTTTATCGTAGATTGCGAAAGCTTTGCCACAAGTCATTCCAGCCTCTCAGTGAATGTGTTTGATTCTATGTCATGCACTCGCTTTCCTTATCACATGCTCCTGAACATAGAGGTATTAGAAGTATCATAAGAATTCGTTACCTTTATACATATTTTGATAGTCAAGCGTCTTACGTTGCTTACGTTCTTCGCCCCTGGCGATAGCGGTTGACTTGATCAATGTGTTAGGTGAATAAAATAAGCTGATTTGATTTGATGTGAGGGAAGTAATTTGTGCACACGTGTAGTATCATAACACTTATCAACGTTGGTTCATTCGTAATGTGCTTTCTGCCCCATAAAGATGTACTTTTAACGATTATAGGTTAGTGATAGTTGGCTTCGAACCAAATGAACTAATCTTTGGATTTCTAACCTATTATTTACTATGCCAGCGACCAATATTTAATAGTGACCGTCGCTGTTATCGAGGAAAGACTGGGTTTTTGTACTTGGATTTTCTTACTGAGATATCTTGTAGGTTACTTGCCACTTCGACGGTTGATAGTGCTGTGCACATTTGATGATTTCTTCTATAGTTTATGTGAATTGGTTTCGTCACGACGAGAGAAAAAGTAGTAACATTTTGAACCCTCACTCGATCTCTAGAAAGGTGATAATGTGTAAGTTTTTATGGACATGCTGAAAAAAATTATAGATAATGTGTAAGTTTTTATGGACATGCTGAAAAAAATTTAAAGTTTAAAGGTAAAAAAATACGTTCTTGAGATTTGATGCGTATTGCCTACGTTTTTTATATAAAAAAATCAACGTGTCGCTTCCCGTACTATGAGAGTCGTCAGAAGATTCTTCGAGAATCTGAGAGAATTTTCGTAAAAAATGTTCACAGTTTTGACAACGGCGCAATCCTTCTATTCCACGCTCGTTGGTGATCATATACAGGGCCATATTGTAGCGTTTTAAGTTGTATTCCGTCGACATGTCCATTAACTGGGGTCTGTGACCCACTACCCACTCGCAATTTTGGGATACAATGTGGACGTGGAAAAAAAAGAAACCTTTTTGACGTCTTATCGTCGTTAAACTTGCGGAAATGCGGTGCGGTGTCTGGACTGGATTTAAGCGAAAGCCTCGCCCTAAAACTCTGTCCATATTAGCGTCTCTGCAGTTCGACAGTTTTGTTTGATGTTTTGGCGTGCGGAGAAGTGCTTTTTCTTTCCGCGGCAGAGGATCAAGTCCAGTCCGGGGAGGACAATTGAAGGAGATAATGGACGCGGCCAAAAATTAAAACGCTTTCTCGCTCTCTCGACGGACCGTGGCCGCAGACGTCGGGCTCTGGTCGAGTCTCACACACAGTGGGGGGAGGGGAGGAAGAAAGCGCAGTGGCGTCGTGTCTGCGCGTTGTTGACGCCTACGTTTTTTTTAGCGTTTTTCGGGGAGATGGCGGGGGGGGGGCGGTGTCTGGCGCCTCCCCCTCCTCCTACTCTTTTTGGTTCCGTCCCCGTTGTCACCTACGAAAAAGGAGGGGCGAGCCATTGCGTTCATGGAATTTTGAGTGGAAATGCTCATTTCACGCCGCTCTCAAAAGAGTCTTACGCGGAATTCCAAGGGCTATAGATATGGCTTTCTGTTCTTTCGTCGGTGCAGGGTGTCCAGCACTCTGGAAAACCGGGAAGACCGGGAAATCTCAGGGAATTTAATTTTCCCTGGAAATATCGGGGAAATCTCAGGGAAATGTCAAATTGACTCAGGGATTTTCTGTGGTGTCAATGTATAAAACAGCAACGGAAGCAATGTGTCTTTTTCACCAAGTTGCTGAGACAAATTTTCCTTGCGTTGTCGCATTTTGCATTCCTGTAATCACCGAAAGTGGGTACAATGTTTTCTATATAGGTACATTGTGTTCTTATTGGTCATAGTATGTAAATCAGTGGCGCAAAGAGCGTGCCTTTATCGACAAGTTGCGAAATCAGATTTCCCTTGCGTTGTCGCATTTAACAAAATAAGGAAAAAAGCCAATTCCTTCAATTTTTTAAGTTGTTTATCATTTTATATCAATGCTATTCATAGCAAAGTCTGGCTGTAATATAACATTGTTCCTGAGCACCAGCATGGCAATGTTTAAATCTAAGAAAGGGTGGTGATGTGATTCTCTCTCAGACTATTTTAAAGTTTTGTGTTTATTTTCCTCCAAATATGCAAGTTTAAAAATAATCCTTACGCTTATTCACCCAAAAACATACGGATCATTCTTTTATAATTAACGAGAAAAATTCAATATTTCCTCTGGAAAAATAAAATTCGTCTGGAAAACCTGGAAATCTCAGGGAATTTTCAAATGCCCAGCTGCTGGACACACTGTCGGTGGTAGCGGTAATTGTGGGTCGCATCATTCATTCGAGTATTCTATACCAGCTGAATGACAGGTTTCTTTGCACAGTTCTAATCCGAACATCCCAATATTGCTCGATAAATTCAGATCTGGTATGTTTCAGAATGACACAGAATATTATCATGACGCCTCACTACATCTTGGCGCAATCGGTTCTGGATTAATGTTAATTTTTTTATCTGGATTAATGGTTATTAAGTTGACTCTCGAGTGGAGGGGAAGAAATGGCTTGGGTGTAGCACATCGCAAAGGTGTTCAGAATCTCCTTTTTTTTTCGAAAATTTTCGGCAGGTAACTTTCAATCCTTTGCAAATCCTGCGATTTAACGTTAAGTTTCCCGTAAATATCGTGGTCGGCAATCTTTTGTATGTTTTAAAAAACTCTTCTTATCGATCTTTAAAATTCGATGACAACTGCTTCGTGCGAACATATAGTGTTTCACAGCTTTTAGGGGGATGAAGGTGGGAGCCCCTAGAGACTCGGACGCTATACGCTTGGCTTAGGTTGCTTGAGAAATTCAGAACTCGTGTGTTTCAGAGCGACACAGAGAATATTATCATGAGGCCTCACTACATTTCTAGGTCTGACAGATGCGACAAAATGAGAGAGATACTCTGCCGAACAGATAGGTACAAAAAATCGTTCTTTCCGCGCACAATAAGCGACCACAATGAAAGCTGAGCTCCACTAAATGCACTCCCATAGTACACGCCGTCATTTCACCTCCCAAATCCTTATCCCTTACGTGTTTACGCGGCTGGTGACCTAATACCCCCTGCCACACGTGCATGCGACGACGGCTGTCAGGGTAGTATGTAAATGTAGGATATCTGGCGCACCTTTCCGTTTGCCCTCCTATGGATGGCCTGCTCTTAGATCCCCCTTAAATTCCTCATTTCGTCTCCCTCTTCATATTTCGCCAAGAATTCCTTTCCCCTTCCACGCTTCCCCAGTGTTCTCCCTTCTGTTACCCTCTTCAACATTCCTTCTACTCTCAATGCGTCCTCCATCCGTCTCTTCTGCTTCCTCCGAACCTCCGCCACGAGATTCCTCACCTCTCCAACCGTATCCCATTCTTCCCCGTTCGTCCCTCTTGCCGCTCGGCTCACTCTTTCCATCATTTTTACGAACCCACATCTCAAACGCCCCAACTCTAGGTATACATCCTCCCATCTCAACGCGGGAATTATATTAATATTTTTCTGATTTAATCGGAAACATTCTCGGATCACATTTCATTTGATTGCATTTATTTCTACGTTGTAACTCTCCGTGTGTGCACTAATGGGGAATCTTTTTGATAAATATTAGTTTTATTATTTTTTTTATTATGAATAATTATTTTTAATAAAATAAATTCAGTATAATGACTAGAGTTTTCGGCGCTGAATTCGAAATTCAGACAACATAACATTTAAATTTGTTTATTTTTCGGAATTTTGACGACGCGTGACACCTTGAATATCTGTGAACAGCAGTTACAATATTAGATGCTTTATTTCGTGTTTAGAAGAAAATCTGTGCATATGTAATCAAATTACTAAGCAACATTTCCTTTTGGTATTAAGGCATTGAATTCACTATTAACCCGTTTGACAAGATGCGATTTTTTACATTTATTTATAAGTATAACGAATGAGAACGCGGTTTCTTCTTCTCATTTTATAAATTCACTTCACGTCATATACCTTTAGGGCGCGACAGCATAATTTGCTGATTTGAATTTGGTGCCAGGAAGAGAGGTTCAAATACGATCCTGTGATGAAACAAGTTTGTCCAACATATTCACCTTGACGTGCACAACTTTTTTATGCTTGAAAACATGTTGTAGGATATGGAGAATAAATAATAACTACAGTGCCTAAAAGATTTTTGTTTTGTTGACCCTTCAGATCAGTAAATATGCTGCCGCACCCTGTATCCAGCAGGAATAAACATAAAAGGCTCGAGTCAAAGAAACTTTATGTAAAGATGATGTGACTTAAGTAATTATCTATTACGCCTGACGCTATTACTAAAATAAGAAACACGAAAGTTTAATTTATGGTTACGAATAATATGATACAATTCCCTAGTCAAAGTAGGTATCATGGGAGCCAAACCAGGGGTTGAATAACCCTAAAAATATCGCAATCCTCGCTGTCCTCGTGGGGCAGAGGGGAAAAAAGGAGCCGGGCGCGTAAAAAGCGGGGCGGCGCTACGCTTACTTCTCCCCTGAAAAACTTCACTCCTTCCTCACTCGATTCCCTCCACTCCCCTCGATTCCTCCTTCCCCCTCCCTCCCCCCCGACATTTCTTTAAGGTAGTCCGAGCGAGATATTTCCCTAGTCATAATAGAGACCATATTCGAACTATACGTTTCAATTTCACCAGCTGTAAGACACATGAATTAAATATTGCATTGTTAATGGTGAAATAGTATAGTTTTGTATGACAGAAATTGTAAGTATTTAAATTAAAATAGCTAAATAAGTCTTTAAATTGACTCATTTTTTTCGAGCGGTGCGTTTGAAATCCTTCAAAACAGAAGGTTTATTGTGATACCCAGGAACCTATTACGGTGACAATGCGATTAATTTTGAAATATAATTGAGAAAATATACAAACTACAACTTTTTTTTGCGACATAGGTTTTTTGCGACAGCTAAGTGTTAGAAATACCTCATTTCGTAAATAATGTCTCTCTGGAGTGCATATACGTACCATTTCCAATGTAAAAGGACTGGTATTTTTTTATCAAAAATCTCGGAAAGTAATGTGATGAGGGGTTGAATTTTTGGTGTCATTAGAAGGGTGAGATATTTTTCTTTAAAATGAGACACAATTCATTGATTTCTAGGTAAAATGATATTTCGCTCTAACTACCTTAACGTCATGATACAAGTACCTGTAGTATCATTCACTACGGTTCAAAAGACTCCACTTATTGTGGCGTTCTTCCTCGGGGTTCCTATAGTTTTGGGAAGGAAGGGCCGCGAGATACGGTTCGGAAAGTGTATCTTAGTCGTGGGCTGACGGTACGACGTTTGATGAATGCGGGTCCACTAAGGTGGAATTGCTGCTCGTGACTCCCACGAGGTTTCCTTTTATCCGTGGGCGCCTTTGTTAGGGAAAATAAAACGTTATGCTCGGCCTTGGAGGGTGAAATATGTCGGTTGTTGGGTTGTGTGTGTGTCAAGAGTGTCTGTCGGGATGTTGTGTCTTTTAAGACTTTTTTTTTAATGGCGACAGTTCGAGTGATTAATTCGATTGGAAATTTACCTAATCCAGGAGTGTCTAAATGTAGAGAATCCTTGGCGGGATGGTTGATCCAAACGTGATTTGTTTTTTGATAGCCAAATAATCATCAAAGGTCCATATGGTGTGGAATGAGGCATTGGTAGCCACAGCCAGCTCCTCATAAGCACAGGGTGCGGCAGCACAAATTGCTGATTTGAAGGGTGAATAAAACAAAAAATGCTATAGATGTTGTTGTAATGATTTTTTCTCCGTAGGTATTCTACAAAATATTGGAAATTTACGTTTACTTTATTTTAAAAATTTTATCCTAAAAGTGGCTTCAATTTATTATTCATAACATTCTGCCGGGGTTAACAAGTTAAGAAAAACGTGCAAGCCAGCAAATTATGCTGTCGCTCCCTGCATTATGCCAACACATTCAAGCAGAATTTGAGAACGCGTTAGCAAACCAAGGGTATTTCATTTTGCTGTTTTACGCGAATCAGTGATAAATTCGTTTTAGTTAATGTATTAAGGAATATATGAAACCCATGCTGTCACTTTTCTGTGACAATCTGTGCGCAAGAATTTCCTCTGTGTTTTACATTGTATCTTTGGAGCGCAAAGCCGCAACATGAACAAGGGGTGACTCTATATACGCATGCGACTCATAAAAAAATCCATACGACTGATGCCACTGCAATGGGGAGCTTAAGGTGGAGGAACCAGCCGATCATAACCGTTCTCGCGATGTACAAGGGAGAATCAGAGCGGAGAAATTGGTAGGTGCGTCCCAGCGAAATGCCGACACAGACTGAAATCTCTCGAGATTCTAGGGAGTTCAAGCAAGATTTTTCTGTTATCACAATTTTGATCAAATTAGAATTCTATTTTGATATTGAAGCAGTTGTGAGAAGAATTTAGTTAAAAAAAGTAACGTCAATGACGTAAAAAAATACTGCTTTCGTGACTGGACTCCTGGAATAATTGACTAATTTGTTTACCACCATATGCTGTAAAGGCGTACTCATCCGAAAGGTTTTCACGAATTTTTTTACAGAAAGTATTGCCTTCGGCATTGAATTGATGTTTTTATTAGTTGAGAAAACATATGGGCTATACACAGTTACATTTCGGATGTTTCCATGTTGAACGAGATCATAAGTCAGAATTTTGATAATGTGTGCAGCTGTTTCAAACCCCTTGGAAAACAGCTACAAGATTGTTTTTGGCAAATATCTCCACAAAAGTATCTAAGAATCGGAAGATATTTTCGTATCATAAGAAAGACGATATTTTTTTCCGCAATATGAGGCTAAGTTCATTGAATTTCAGAGTTTAAAAATACCAGCGCGAGCTACCTTAAAAGAAGATTTCTAAGTATCCCCGCCGGTCATTTAGCCACTCGTCCCCGTGCGGAATAAATAAAAGGGGGCGGTGACCAACGGCTGCCGATGACATCTCGCATTATTGCTATCAATTACGGGCGACTCGAGGCATCGGAGTGCAAGGAATCAACGAGCCATTAGAACGGTCCGTGGAGACGCAGCGAGGTGTGCTCGCAGCGCAAGGAAAGGTAGGAGGCGTGACGGACCGTTTCGCGGAGAGAGGGAGGCCGGTTTAATATCTCCACCGGCCAAGGGCGAGATCCTTGCTTGCCCTGCCCGGTTTTGAGAGCGGTTTCACTGCCAAGTCACCCGCGTCTCCCTCACAATGCAGCCCCTTCACACGCCACACCTCGATGGGAAGAAAATGAATGATTTTTGGAAAAGAAAATTATAGTACCTGAACTTCAGTAAATTTGGTCGATAGAAGTTTTTTTTAGCGATTAAAAAAGAGTAATTCTTGATAGCGATAACTAGCAACTGATATTCATGCGGAATGAAAAACACATGTTAATATTCCACAGATTACCAAGTGGTTTTCATTCAGCGTGTTTCGTTGGTTTGGCCACGTTGAGAGAATAGATGAGAGTCGAATAACGAAACATATATAAGAGAGAACTGAATGGTGCGAGTGGTAGAGGTAGGCGGAGAAATTTGTGGTTGAGGAAATTCTTAGGAGGAGGAAATTAGGAGTCTTAAAAACAGGTGGGCGTTTATGAAACAGTGTATGGAGGTAAATGAGGCAAAAGAGGTTTGCAAGGATAGGTCAGTATGGAGGAAATTTTTGAAGCAGATTTAGGTACACAATGTGTGTTTGTGAGTGAAACTTTGTGACTGTGCCTACCCCGAAAGGGAACGGTGTGATTGGTATGTATGTATGAATATAGACAACTTCCACCTAGTTCAGCCTGATATATAGGAGAGCGTATTGGCACAAACATTGTGGATCCTATAGATTTCCATATTTGAAACTACACATTTGTTCATGTGTTTACAGCCTGATAAAGTAAAATTTGTCAGTAACTGATATGCTATAACTGGTACTTGCCTGCATCAGGTTAGTAACAAAACTCCTATGACCTATTTGACCCTTTTTTCACCCACCCTCACCCCACATTTCTATCCACCCACCCTCCTTACTCTTCCCTCCCACCCGCCCCTGTGTATCCACACATAGTGACGGATGCCTGTTGAATCTTTACCTGAAGATGACGTTGGACGTGGAAACCCGCGTCGTATCTTATTACGATATGTGGAATCACAAAGTTGCCCGTTATCATTATTAAGAATTCCACAAAGTTACGCCTGGAACCCCCAATAATTGCATTACTTGGTAAAATATGGGGGAAACCAAAAACAGTATCATCGAGAATCCGGCGGAAGACGTCACAGAGCGAATGGTATCCTATGCATTGGTGCGATACACTTTCACGTTTCATTGAACTGATTTATTCGATTTGGACGAAAATAACTGTTTTCCATTTCCTTACGGTGGGCAAGCAACAAGTGTGATTTGATTCTAGCGGTTTAAACGGAGGTAGAGCCGAGAAATGACACCATACGGTGAAAACAAGTCATGGAGACTTGTTTTGAGCTAATTCTAATTACAGTGTAATTTCATTTTTTCACCTTTTAGGGATGGGAATTCCCGACGGTGAAATAGCGAAGGAGTAATACAACTGCCGAGGGGCATCCTGGCATAAACTTACTCTCCGACTACTGTCCATTAAAAAAAGTCGAGTTCGTTGAGTTTAGGACGCTGTATCTTCAAGTAGGGTCAGCGGATTTTAACAAAATGCGCATAAGAATGAATGATGATCATTTCTACGTTTACTGATGGGTGTAAAAATTTTTCCTATCCTTATCTACACTTTTAAGATACTTGTTTTGATAAAAAGGTCCTGATTTCGGCGCTCAAAACCCGATGGCCTGACTTTATGTTATTCCCATTCTCTTAATATTTATCTCGGAGGTGAGAGATTTCGTTATAAGTTAGCCAAATATGTTTATAATATACCAAAGGAAAAAAGTTTTTTAAATGTTGAGTTTCGCTCGAGCTGTTGCAAAAGTTGGAAACCTCGGATAATTCCGAAACTAACGATGCGATAGAGGTTTTAGTTATACCTTTGTACCCGCAACGATGCCGGCTTCTCTAGTAGTTTTCCTAGGAAGAGGGAGTAGTCAACTTGTCTACCAGAGTCCCTGAATTAACTCGTCTTCCTATGCCTGGTGCATACATAAATTGAAAATTTTAAGTAAATGTATAAATTTCTCACGAAAACGTGGACAATCTTAGTTCACAATTCAACCCCAAGAATGTTAAAATGAACTCAACGCCACGAGAATTCTCTCTGGGCATCCCGTACCGGATTTCAGAACGCAGCAAAAAAATCAACATCGCGGGGAATTCACCGTCATCGGCGGTAAACGGAAACCGCCGACGGCAAAATCGTGAAGGAAGCCTCTGCGCAGATGACACAAGGAAAAGCGTGCCGTGAGAGAGCGGATGCACCTACACTACACGGGCCTTGGGCACGGAGGGAAGGCCAGAACCTTGAAGCGAGGCAAACACATGCACTTTCAAAAACGCAGCGTATGCCTTCCGCGAGTCATCCCTTGGGGGACTTACAATTTGAGAACCTTACAAAATCACGTCCTATATCTCAATATATTTTCAGTTATAATTCCATCTTAGAAATGTAATCATCAACGAGAGGCTTGAGAGCATGAACTGATGAATAGAATCGTTTCAATACGCAAATCTTTCCTTCCACGTGGCAACAAAACAGCGAACACCGCATTGCTACGCTAGAATAGATCATAAATATAAGATTACAGATTTATACTGCCCAGCAAGTATATTTAAAATGACATTTAATGTGCGAACAATAAGAGTTCATAGTGTAGTGATTGTCATTCAGATTTTTTGTCGACTGGTAAACTCGATTCCCGTGTAGTGGTATTTTTTAATATTCTGATTTGTACGCTAATTCGTAAAAGGCCTGGCATATTAATACAAGTTTACCTCCATACTGGTGGCGTACATATATTGGAAAGTTCAACCGCTGCCACACGCTCTAGGGGTGATTTGCAGTGCACAACGCAGGAGTGGAATATCTAGACGGTCTCTCATTCAGAACGCTTGAGCAAGCATTTACCTTCGCATTCCGAGTACAATTCAGGGTCCACTTTCCAATCAATCCACGATTCCGGAAAGGAAAATATTCCACTTTAGACGTAAATTTGAGATAAATAGACGAAGAGAGAGTATTTTTCTCATTATAAAAATCGTGACCGCCATTCATAAGAGTAAAAAACAAACCTTCCCGTCGGGTAAAACTGAAAATTAATTAAACAAATTCAAACGTGCATTCACTGAAAATGGAAGCGTTTAGCAAAACGGAAAATATTTACATACGCGGGCCATTTTCGCAATATACGTCTCCCAAACTAACATATATAATATATATAACCTTTTTTTCATTTCTTCACGGACCAAACAACTTTTAAAAAAAGCTTAACCGAATACATAGTAACAAATGGGCCATGTATAACAGTGCACGTGCGGAACATAAAGGTAGGCTGAATATCGGTGAAACAATTTTCAAGATTATTATGTCCAAGAGACACGATATAAAATGAGGAATATACAGGGTGCGGCAGTATAAATGGCTGATTTTAAGGATCAATAAAACGAAAGATGCTATAGGTATCGTAATTATTTTTTCTCCATATTCTACAACAATTGAAATTTACGTTCAATCTATTTTTAAAATTGTATCCAACATGTGGTTACAACTTCGTATTCTTGAATGCTACGACGGAGAAAACTAGAGCGGTCCATTCCAGCGAATAATATTTAAAAAGACGTGATCAAACGGTACGTGATCAAACGCACGAGTGTAAGATATACTTTGGGCGTGTTCGGATTCAGTCATACAAAATCCCTTAATTTATACCATGCACAACATCCAGTACGATCCTGAGCCATACTTACCAAGTGGAACGGATAACTAGGACTTGTAAATACAAGCGCTAGTCAACCGTTCCATTTCGTAAGTAGGGCCCAGAATCCTTCGGGATGTTGTATATGATATAAAATAAGGGGTTGAATATGTATCTGAATTCGAACACGCCCAAAGTACATCTTGCTCCCGCGCTTGTGATCACGTTCCATATCTATTGTAATATTATTCGCTAGAATGGATCGTTCTGGTTTTCTCCGTCGTAGTATTCGGCGCCGTAACGCGGTCAGGGGTTGTCGGAGGTCACAACGCTCGCTACCCCCCTCGCTCTCGTCGAACCCTTTCACGTGTTTCTTGTAAATACACTCCTGGAACCACTTTATTCCTCATCCTCCTCCCCGACGATCGTTTCTGCTCCGAAGCATTTTTTCCCCACTTTTCTCACATTTCGGTCGATATCCTAGTGTGTTTTTTTTGGTCTCCGCCTTTATGTTCCGCCTTACTCTCCAACAACACGGAAACTGAATCGGAGTCATCGCGCGCGCGTTTTACTCGGTGTCGGGGAAAAAAGGGTGGAATGTGAATATATATATAAGCGCCGCATACTACCACACATCACGTTGTGGGGCTCCCCGTGGTCATGGCACGTAGGAATCTCGTCGAGTGAGTTTCTGGATTCTTGAGCTCCCTGGCGGAGGGGATCCCGTGTGGTCCAGCCGGTCCACGGCAGTCCACTCCGCATTCACTCCCCCCCCACCCTCCCACTCCCCTCCTACCCAAAGACATGAGGGAATAACATTTCTAATGAGTTGACAGTCTTGGGAACGACAGAGTCGATTCGTTCCGTTTGATGTGTTTATCTTTTCCGTAAGCATTATCCATCATTTCTAATGCTCGAATGCTGTTTTCTAATGAGCTGTGGCGATAACTTATATTTCATACGTATGAGGCAGTATGGTTTAGATTGGGGTTTTAATGACTAGACGTTTTGGCCTCTCGCTTGGGAGGTCCAGAGTTCAATTTCTAACGAGGGTTCTGTATAGATATATGTACTTTGATTGCATCTTGTGCGGTTTTCTTGCTCCCAGAGATTTTTACAAATTTGATGGAGGCTCTTAATGAACGAAATTACCTTCAATCTTTGAATGTATGATTTTACAGAGTTAAACCGTCAAAAGTCGCATTGGTCTTTGGGGTAATCATCTGAATTACGATTCTCCTTGAAAGTATTGCTTTTCGTTTGCCTTTGTGGCTTTCATTTTTTTCATCTACATCTACGGAATCCCGTGCAAGCCATTACTAGTGTGATGACACGGGGTGATTCCACACCAGGCATGCAACAATCATCCCATAAGAAAACCGAACCGCGCACGCTCGCCCAGGTGCCAGGCGCAGGCCAAAAGCAGCCTGGATGACAATACGCTGTCAGACCGTTAACTGGGATAGTGCTCCGTTTACGAACATGCTACATTGCAGTATACTATTTACAACTACTGGTTAGTATTATTAATGCGACTGATAAATAGTAATAACAAGGTACTAAGTCATGCAGGAGATGTATCTCGCCGGATATTTCATGTAAGGTTAGTAGCGAATAATGTTCAGACAGCGCAAGTGCAAAACCTATTTTACCCAGTGGAGGTCAAAGTTTCCCAGAACTGATCTTTCGCAACTCTTATGGTCATATTTAAAATCTATTGGTTCTACAGTCTATGCGTTATGAGTGAGGGCATAATTTAACATTCCACCATTCGGTCATGTTCTGGCATCTCTTTTTTTCTTTATTTTCCCTCGTGGTGGAATTCCGTCTATGGGTGATTAACTTCGCGGTTTCTGTGAGTTTGACAAATCACCTCTGGTGATGCAATTTCCTTGCTGGCTGTGGCTTTCCAATGGCATTTTGAGACGAGCTTCACAGGTGAAGAATTCTTCCGGCATTTATCTCCTTGCCTTAAATGTTCTGTCGAACGCGGATTATGATGTCATTCTGCGGCATTGGAGTTTTATTACTCATTCTCTACGATTTTGTGCCGCGGCGTTGGATTCCGCTGCAGGAAAACGATTATGGTTTTGGTTTAGCATTGTTTTTTTCTGAAGGAATCATTTTTCTGCATTTCACGGTCTTTTTTCTTTTCAGTGCACATCTCAGACCATTTTTTTAAAATGTCCATGACCTCCTGATGAATTTGGCTCAAGGTTACGTCTGACCACTTTTTTCACCTCAGTGAAGATCATGATTCTTTCATTTTTTCATCTTACTTAGCTTTTCAGCTTACATGTTCTGAATCTTGAAGCAATATCAACTGTGTTTATAATATAATTTCCAGCGTAACCATGCTTGTTCTTTTTACGATTAATTCGAACTAACATAAAATATTTTTTGTGCGTGGTTGAAGTAGATTTTTCTCACGGTTTTACGTTCTCTTTTGATAAATAACAGTCCTTATTCTGCGAGATAAATCATAGGAATGTAAGAGAGTTTGAATATGAGAAGGAAGAGTAGAAAAATTTATGGTTTTCAGACGTAACTTTATGGAATTTATTAACATAATAATGGCAACTGGAAGATAAGTTATGTGGAATCACCAAGTTACTTGTTATCATTATTTAGAGTAGAAATAGTCTAAAGGTACAAACATCCAGATAGTATGCTAACAGATAATAGGATATGTGAAGAAGGTATTAAGCAAGTTTGAGCGAAACATCATTTTACTTGGAAATCAATGAATTTGGTCCTATTTTTAAGAAAAATATCTCACCCTTCTAATGACACCAAAAATTCAATCCCTTGCCACATTACTTTCGGAGATATTTCCCAAAAAATACCAGCCCTTTTACATGGGAAATGGTACATGTATGCACTCCAGAGAGGCATTATTTACAAAACGAGGTATTTCTAACACTTAGATGACGTAAAAATACTAACAACGTTTAGTTTGTATGTTTTCTCAACTATTTTTTAAAATTAATCATATTGTCACCGCAATAGGTTCTTGGGTATCACAAAAAACCTTCCGTTCTGAAGGAGTTTCAAACGCACCGCGCGAAAAAAATGAGTCTAGTTAAAGACACATTTAGATATTTTCATTTAATTACTTACCTTTTCTGTCATATAAAACTATATTATTGCATCATTAATAATGCAATATTAAATTGATGTGTCCTACAGCTGGTGAAATAAAAACGTATAATTCGAATATGGTCTCTATTATGATTAGGGGACTATCTCGCTCGGACTACCTTAAGTCAAGAACAGCCATAGAAAAAGGAGCCTTTCAGAAGTAGAAAATTATATTACGTCGTGATTATACTACTAAAGCCTTCGAAGGATCGGTAGAAAGGGAGAAGGGTAAGGAGAAGGCGCATGTTTTCAAAAAATTGGCTCTGTGGAGCCAGCGCCGCCTTAAATTTCTGATTATTCCCCAGCGGTGCCTTTCGGAGTGCCGTTCGCAGACGCCCAAGCGCTTCGGCAAATGACCGGATAATCGGATTCCCGCTACGGGTGAGTCGATTCCATGCCTTCCCCGCGTGAGACGAAATTGGTGACTGTGTGTTGTGTGAATATGCACTCGCATCACTCCTCCTCCGCCTTGGAGGCATACGTACGTACCGTCGAGAGAGACAGTCAATCATGCATTCTCACTCTCTCCCCTTTTGGGATCCCTCTTCCGCGGCTGATTGGAACGATTCGGACGCAGGGTTCCCATTCGAGGGGGATTTCCCACGGTCCGATCGTATTGAAGAAGAGAGTAGACGGGGGCTCCCCGTCGTGTCGTTGTTATAACAGGCTCCCGATCGGTCGCCCCTCCCCCTTCCTCGTCCTCCCCTCCCGCCCCACCCTCTCTTGTGCATAAGTCCATCAGCCCCCGTCAATCTGAATTGAGCGCTGACCCGACCGATGGGAAACGGACGTGACGGCCATTTTCGAATCGATGCACCCCCCCCACCACCCGTTCATTTCAAAACCATTGCGCGTGCCGACGCTTTGCCGCCTCCGCTCCTCTCTTGATTTAAGGTAGTTCGAGCGAGATAGTTCCCTAGTCATAATAGAGACCATATTCGAATTATACGTTTTAATTTCACCAGCTGTAGGACACATGGATTAAATATTGCATTATTGTTGGTGCAATAATACAGTTTTATATGACAGAATGGTAAGTAATTTAATGAAAATATCTTAATAAGTCTTTGACTTTACTCATTTTTTTCGCGCGGTGCGTTTGAAACTCCTTCAAAACGGAAGAATTTTTGATATCCCGAAGAATTTACTGCGGTGACAATATCATTAATGCATAAATATAGTTGAGAAAACATACAAACTACACGTTGTTAGTTTTTTTACGACATCTAAGTGTTAGAAATTCCTCATTTTCTAAATAATGCCTCTCTGGAGTGCATGCACGCATCATTTCCCATGTAAAAGGGCTGGTATTTTTTGGCAAATATATCCGAAAGTAATGTGGTAAATGGTTAAACTTTGGCGTCATTGGAAGGGTGAGAAATTTTTCTTGAAAATGAGACCAATTTTTTTTATTTCTAGGCAAAATGATATTTCGCTGAAACTACCTTAAGGGAGGCTGTGAACCACGGTCGAAAAAGGTTCCTCAGACGTGTACGCGCCTTTATTTTCACGACTTTGATTTGCTGCTTCAAGCAAATCTGTTTGAGAAGATGTTGAAAAGCGTCGTAACCCGGGTCTTGTTAATGAAACCCAAGTGGAGTGGACTCAGTCATTTTATTTTTTCGGTTTGAATAACTACCAAAAAGTAAATCCTTCAACCATTTCCTTTGCGAAAATCGGTTTGCGCTGGCCATTGGAATAGTAGTTTGTCGAAAATCAGGTTGTAGCCATGGCTCCGACGTCGTTATTTCTTTAAAAAATATCGTTGCTATTATTCTAAATGGGAATCCTTCTTCTCCATGTGGAACATTCATGTTGCTGCATATTCATCTACATCGGCGAAATACCGTGCAAGCCACGACTAGAGTGTGTGGCACGGGATGATTCCACGCCAGGCATGCAGCACCTATCCCAGCTGAAATCAGAACCGCGCTGTTCGGCGCTGGCCAAAAGTAGTCAGTATAAAAAAGCGCGGTCAGACCAGAAACTGGAGGAGTGCTACGTAGACTAACATGCTACCATGCAGTATACTTTTAAGGTACAAATGGTTAGTGTCATTAATGCGAATGATAAATAGTTCTACAAGGAACTAAATCATGTATGAGCTATATCATGCCAGAAATTGCTTGTAATGTTAGTAACTAATTATATTAAGTTATTTACACAAGTGCAAAAACCTATTAAACCTAGTCAGTATACTAGAACTGATCTATCGCAACTATCATGGTCCCTTATTGAACGTGTAAAAAAAGGACATTTTAAATCTATCGGTTCTGCAGTCTAATTAATTAATCATATGCCTGCGATCGTTTCTACCATAATAGTTATGCTCTAGCGAAATGTGCTGAACGTCAGGCAAAAAACAGTCTTCATCAAACTTTCATAATAGATTTAATCTATATTTTTCTCTTCGATCGAATAAACATGCTACCGTACTGTACTCTATTTTAGATACAAGTACTGGTTAATATTACTTATGCGAATGATGAATAGTACAACCATGTACTCAATCATGCAAAAGCTTAATCATCATAGAAATTTCATGCGGCGTGAGATGTCAGTGATGATATTAAGTACCCAATTATTATTTTGCCTATTTTGACGTCACAGTAAATGTCCTCGTGGACCCATGCAACCTATATTCATCTGTGTTATGAGTGACGCTCTTGTCCGGGGGGTGAATTGAGGGAAACAGGAGTATCACTCCTATGCTGCGGCAGAAGCCTAAACAGATACATCGTTTTCGGTCGAGGTACACAGCCCCCTTAAGTGCCTGCCTTTTCTGCCACCCTCTCCCGTCCTTCTGGGACGCCTGCCCGGATGGGATTCGGTTATTCTCTCTCCTTCGATGCATTTTGGGACCTGCGAAATGACTGTGCTTATCCCCTCGTGGGATTCCTGCCCCCCACATCCGTGGGCGTGAATATACACGCGTTGCAAAGGGATAGGAGAGGGAAGGCGTGATGCTGTAACTGGAGTTGCGTGTGCACGGCTGACCTCATCTCCCTTGATGTCGGTTCATGGAAATCTACATTGCGAGCTGCCGCAGGGGTGTCTGGTGCAGTGGCGGATCCAGGTATAAATTTGGGGGGGGGGGAGAACTTCCGGCAACGTCCGTAGCGAACGGGGGGGGGGGGTTGGGGGTAAAGGGGTTCAAACCCCCCCCCCCCCCAAATTTTGGGAGTACAGTCTGAAGTGAACCTCCCGAAAATAATAATAAGGGATGTTCTTTTTCACTGACATCAGGGGTAGAGTCCGGCCCTCCCCCAAATGAACCCCCCGAAATATTCTCTGGTTACGACCTTGCTGCCGGGGAGCATAGATGATAGAGAATATCTATAATTAGGTGTTAAGTAGTGAATTTTATGTCCTTAGGGTGCTAATTTTTGTATATATTTCAGCTAAAATAAAACTTTCTTCAAATTATATATTATAAGCATTAAATTATTGGCCTCGGAAAAAAAATATTCTCTTGGATTTGGGGGGGGGAGGAATTTCCCCTTACCTCCCCCCCTAGATCCACCACTGGTCTGGTGGAGGTTGTTAGGACGTTGAAGCTGTTGATCTTGACAACGAAATTCTCTATGATTCATTTTGTACGGTAATACTCCCGTGCTTATTTCATGCAATATGCATGTGCATATAATTTTAATATTTCTGCATAGATAATGAATCAATATCTCCAATTAAAGGAGATAACGGCTGTACATTTTAAAAATACGTTTTCGTGGGCGAGGTGAGGAAACTTCTAAATAGAATCCGGGATGGGGAGGGTTGGTGGCTGGAGGAAGTAATTAGGAGCGATGGGTTTCTCAAGATTGTAATAGAGGGAAGGATTGTGGGGTAGCAGGGACGGAGGAGGAGGAGAGTAGGTTTCATGGGCGGGATGAAGAAGGGTAGAGCGTATGCTGAGGTGAAAAAGGAAGTACTAGGGGTAGATAGGATCATGAAAGAGTAGCAAACCGGGAGGAAATTCACTGATTTTCAACAAAACCTACCTTTTACCGGTAGAATACTTACTTCAGTTCCTATTATTATTGCATTAATTCTTTGCTGAAGGCATGGATTTAGGAAAGGCTGGCTTCAAGTCGAGTGGGGTATGTATCAAGGTGGCTTCGACTTGGCCTGCACCCCCAGGAGACTGTCTCTGATTTACGAATACAGCCATTGGAGTTTTTCGGGTGAATTGCGAAGAAAATTTCTTGTAGACGATGATGGAGACGATTATTTTTTTAATCTCCTTTTTTCACTTCGCTGCATAATATCAAAATTCAGCAGATGTTGCTGTGCCGTCATCAGGGTCATGGAAGTGTTATCCATCGAAACGTTGGCAGCAGCCAAAAATTTAACCCGGTGTTAATCCCGAGGAAATTTCACGCATAATATTCGCCGGGAAAGTACTTAATCATTTATTATCAGACTATAGTATTTGGATGAATCATTCACTTGTTAAAACTTGTTGTTCTTCATATCCATTTTGAACATGAAAGTTAGTTTCGAGTCTCTATTCTATTATCGCATCCTGCCGGAATGAGGATCCGGGCTCCTTTCACTGTTTCGTTATCTTAGCTAATGCTCACTAGAAAAAGAAGAGAGCGCTGGAGACCAATTTTCCGGGTCTTCATTTTCCTCCCCGGTACCCTTAGAATGAGATCCGTCAGGGTAATAAAGGCGGCGCCGGTCGTCTCCATAGCGATTGTTTATGCCAGACGCCGGTCGCCGGAAGTAGGTTTTTTCGGGCAAGGAGAGGGAGGGGAGTGCCCATGCGAGGGGTTTGGGGAATGGTTTTATTTCTTGTTTTTTTTCATGTTGGGGGGGAAGCGATCCCCTTCACCGCTTTCTTTAATCAACTTTCGCGTACTTGCGTGAGTCTCACTTGGTTTCGGAGGAAGAATTTATCGCGCATGGCTGGGCGGGGAGCTCGATGTCTCTCCCGGCGTCTCCGCGCTTATCGACCGACTACCTCGAGGGGCTCTTCTCCCTCTAAACCGCCTTGTGTCAGCGCATTTTAATTTCACACGGACCCGGTGTTAGTATCCCGTCGTCTGCGGGCATTAATTATTCCGCCATCCCCCAACATAAACTGGCAACTATGCGCTGTTTAGCCGGACGTTAATTGCTCCGCAGTGGCATCCGTTGCGGTTCCCAACTTCTCTCCCATAATACCTACCTGGCGGTGGCATTATGATTGTCGTTTTCGTATGTGGCTAATTGTGATGAGTTTCTCGTTCGTCAAGATTTTCGATGTGGTTGGTGAGGCAGTCAGACTAATTTCTTCTACGGGAGTGCTTCTACGGGATTTTTCATAATCATCCCGTTTCCTTCTAGGGTGCAGTTCTGAGGTCGTATTAACAAATTCATCACTCCGTCCGTCGGATGGGACGTGTAACATTGAACCCCTCGGTGTCTTTCGTGTAGAGCTAATTCTGACGCCGGGTTTCCTTCCACACTTCCTCCTTTCTCCTAAAAAATCTTTCACTCGTCAACCATACGAATCTGTCTTCAGTGTTCCCGAAGAACTACGGAACTAGCCGCGCAGTAACTTCAACGGAGTTATCCGCCAGTGTTGACACAATTGTGTGAAATTCGCAGTGGAAAAATCATTCGCCTGATCAGAGAATCGATCTCAGATCCCTCGATTTCGCTGCGAGTGCACTAACCCAGCTGGTTTCTTCATTTTTGTAAATGACCTTTATTTGTAGGCCGTCATTTCCTATAAGTAACAATTCCACCTATTTTTCAATGGTTTTTATGACGTCTGTCACATCATGTTACTGCGGCCTGAGACTCGTCATATTTATAATAATGATAACTTGTTTTTAATGAGCGAATTTAGGACTGTACAGTCTTCTCTTACAATTAACTCGAATTTGACTAACACAAAAATCCATGTGCTGGGCAGTGAATATTTCACTCAGGCGGGATTCGAACCCGCGACCCTCGGAATAGCAGGCGAGGACTTTACCCCGCCGCCACCGGGGTTGACAAGGCAGATTTATGATTTATTTTCTAATGGCATTGTTGGTGATATTATTTTTCTTTCGTTTTGACTGGACAAAAATGAACCACGTTATTCGACGTTAAGTTCAGGACACTAGAACGCCTAAAAACGGATAATGATTCTCGTCTCTCTAGGTTTTGCGGATAGCATTGATTTCCCTTTCGTTCATCTCTTGCTATTTTAAGATGAATCTTTTAACGGATTGTATTCTAAGTCTGCCTTGTGCCATTTTGACGAGATTTTTATGTCATCTACTTGCGATGCGACTCATCCGATGGCGCCTAATTGGTCGGTCAGTTACTTAGGGAGGCAACCGACACGATAGGACATGTAGGGCCATTGTGGAAGGTGGTAGTCACATTTTCGTCTAGCTTTCCTCCCCAAAGCATTCTGCTTGCCTAATAGCTAGTTGCAGGATCGACACATATTTGTTTTATAAACTTATAGGACCCATTAGCCGTGGCAACCATTCTGTAAGTGTTGCGGAAACATTCGATAAATTTATTGGTTTCATAACTTATGGCATGGAGTTGCGAGTTTCGTAAGTAGCCAAGATGTCGGATGAGCAATGAACCACTTGGAGACTTAATTTCTTGATAAAAGAGTTATTTTTCAGATAAATGACCAGTTTGTTTACTCCTACTGAGTAGTTATTATGTGCATTAGCAATTATTCATAGGCTAAACTTTCATCAATTTTATCCGGCGGAGGAAGATTAGACCGAATATTCTTCGCTGTTAACTATTGCTAAATAAGTTATGTAACTAGTAGATGTGTTCCTGAATATTTTATGAGATCTGTAACTTAATGGATCTCATAACTATTGATTCCATTTATTAAATGTTCTTGTAACCGGTCATAAGGGGAGAAAACTTCCTGGAAATACACAAGTCAGTCTGGCAGTGCCAAATATTTCTGATTGCTCGTAGAACTTTAGCTTAGCGTCGCTCTAGTGGTCATTTTTTCTAGCTGAATGACTGACCTCGGACGTTCACAAATCTGAGAAAAAAAGTTTCATACTCTCGCTACGTTATTTTGCATTGGATAGAAATACAGATATATTTGTGATGATGATGGGGATATTTTTTCAAACTCGAAACGGTGATAAATCCTGTGGTTGACGTTCTTTTTTTAATCCTATTAAAAACTATCCCTTCGGATGTTTTTAGCGCTGAATTTCGGAATTGAATTTTGAATTACACCCCCGTCTCTGTTTTGACGTTTTAGCCCCGTTGATATTGAAAAATGTGATACTCAACCGCCGCCAGTTGTGCGAGAGAGAGAGAGAGAATTGGGAACGTGTTGTATCGGCCGGGCCACGTGAGTGACCGTCGTGTTTATTTCGTTGTTATTACCGGAATGTTATTTCATCCGGAATTGGTCTGCCTCGGGGGTGGGACAGCGCAGCGATCGTATGCAAATCCCGACAATTCGCCTCATCCCGTCGCAAAAACGATTGCTTCCCCTTCCCGTAGTGTGAAGAAAAAACATTGTAGATTTAGATTTCGGAATAGGGGCAAATACTTCGCCTTTTTGAGTGCTACATTTGGAGTTGATTCATCTAAAATTGCGAGAGAGTTGGGGAGGAAGAAATATACGTGAAGAGAAGCAATGGAAACGTGTAAATGGAGAAAATTAACTTAAAAAATATGGATATAGAGATTAATTCCAACATTTTAAGCTTTGGATTAGATGCAAAGAGACAAGTTGTTTAAATAGGGTGAAATGAGAATAAACAAAAGCGAAATCCACAAGCCGAAGTTATAATTGGAGTGACAAGGCAGAGACGTTCCAGAGAATGCGACTCATCCGATAGCGCCTCATCTGTCGGTCAGTTCCTTAGCGAGGCAACCGAGACGCCAGGACATTTAGGTCCATTGTGGAAGATAGTCACCCTTTCGTCTAGCTTTCCACTTCAAAGACCCAGGTTTGAATCTCGGTAGTGGTTGCAAATTTTCAGTAAAAATCTGCTTTTTACTTGAATGCTGTGTGGAGAGAATGTTCAGTACACTGTCCTTCGATTAGGACTATAATCTGTGGACTACTTAGCGTATTTCTTTACCATCAAGAGTGGCTATAGTATGGCGACTCCAAGACAAGGTCACGGGGAGTTTTTTCTATCTGCTCCTTTTTCTTTTGTCTGGGAGTTTCAGTGGCTGTCTTGACCTTGACCTTGACCTTGTCTTGGAGTCACCATACTATAGTTACTAACGAGTTGATGCCTGATGGACAGTTGCAGGAATGACACACATGTATCCATATGTTTCTACTCTTACTCTCACACATTGGTGCATTCGGATAATGTTTACTGAGAAGCTTCCGATTTGAATTTGCTGCCAATTTTGTATTCCGCCCTAAGGTTACATTTGCATCGCTTGCGGTGAGTGATTATCGGTTTTCTGGCCAGTTGCAGGAACGGCATGTATGTATTTTATAAAGTTTTGGGACCCATTAGGCATGGAGTTATGAGTTCCATAAGTAGCCAAGATGGCAGATGCGCAATGAACCGCTTTGAGACTTAATTACTTGATACAAGAGTTGTTTTGAGACAAATAACCAGTTATTTTAATCTGGCTGACTAATTATTATGCGCATTAGCAAGCATTCATAGGCTAAATTTACATAAATTTCATACAGCGGTGGAAGATTAGGTCGAATATTCGAACCTATTGACTATTGGTAAATAAGTTATGTAACTAGTGGATGAATTCCTGCAAACTGAATATTTTTATGAGATCTATAACTTCATGGATCTTATAACTATTGAATCCATAACTAAATGCTCTTGCAACCGGCTATAAGCAGAGTAGTCATAGCTCATTTTCTATGCCCCAAACAACCCTTCTATTATACCCCTGTTTACCTACCTTTACGGTAGTAAATGTCCTCGGGTGTCTGTTGCCTCCCTAAATAACTAACCGACCAGTTAGGAGCCATCAGATGAGTTGCAGAACATTTTCTGGAAACATAATAATCATGTCGAAGTCCCGGGCCGGAAACGAAGTGAAAGGCGGAGAAAAATGCACGTGGATTAAAACCCGATCGAAAGGGTTTGTATGTGATCCGGAGAAATAAATGTAATGGAAATGGAAGAGAATTCTTGAGGTATCGCTTACAAGGCGCAGCCTTAAAGACAACGACGTCCGAGCCTCCGCACGCCTTTCGTGTTCATGTTTGCGGTTGAAGATAGAGTGCAATTCGTTACCTTTCGTGCGTACTTGTACACCCTATCTCCTTTAATAAGAGTATCCGCGGAATATTCCGTGACGCTTCGGGGGGCAGCAGCAAAAATCGACTCCGCCGATCTAAAAACGTGTTTTCGCTTCTTTTTTCAGGTTCAACGTCCTTCCTCCCTCCCTTCTCTTTGCGTTTCAAACCCCCTCTCCAATACCCTCTTAAACAACAGGCGCCCCTCCTACCACACTCCTCCATCCCTCCCACTCCTCCACCTCCCTCCCCCCCCTCGTCCTCCGAGCCTACTTCCATTCCTGCCGCGTATAATCCTACCTCAGCTAGATCAGCACTTTTTTCGGAAAATAAATTCGGAGACAGCGCCCCCTTCTCCGCCACCCAACCCAAATGCAGTTATTTCTCAGAATTCTGTCTCGAATATAATTTTTTTATTTCATTTTTTCACTCCTTGCTTTCAATCTTTTCGTTTCCGCTTCGAGTATGTGGGATTTCTTGCTTTTCCTTAATTTTTTTAGAGGAGAAATTTGATTTTTCTCATGCGTAACTTGTGTGAAACTTCGTAAACCGACGTATATGTCCTTCGCTGCCGATTTTGACGCTATCAGTTGTGATGTCATTGTATTACGTTCGTGAAATTAGTACTTATTGTGGGCAAGAATTAACTTAACTTATTGTCGTGAGATAGCGATAAATCCAGGCCCGTCCACGAAAATCTTTAATTTTCCGACTTCGGTCTAGGATTTCGAGTGTTTTTCGGATTTAAATTCGCTAGTTTAAAATTGAGTGATCTTATAATATTGATGAACGAGTTATTTTTTGTCGACTGCATTTGGTTTCTCCCTCGTTTTCATCGTAACGTTCCTTTGCTCCACATGAAGTTTTCCCTGATGATTTCTCGGGTGTTAATTGTGGTCGTTACTGCATTATTTAAAAGCTAGATTCTCAGGTAGCGTCTAGAAAACGCAAACGACATTAGTTAACGTGAAAAAAAACGTACCATAGCTTTTGGGAAACGGTAACCAGACATAGATGAAGCGGCAGTTATCGCTACAGTCACGTGAGAAATTAACTCATTGCCTTCCAGGAAACTATTGATTTACTGAATAATTATACATCACTAACGTGTGGACAACCGTTTTAAGAATATATTCGGGCGCGATTAAAATAGCTGTAGATGGATTTTTTTCCTTGTTGAATTTCGCCGTGTTGGTGTTCACGTCCCTGCAAGCTAGCACTTCTCTGATGAACTAACGTTTGCTGGCTCTGGTTTTGATCAATTAATTTCGATCAGTTAATACTCGTATTTTCAGGATTACGAGTGCCAACTGCGTTGCTGAGTCAGTAGAAATATGGCTAAGTTCAATAGTGTCAGTTCAACCTCAACAATCGAATTATTTTGTCTTTTCGATAATGAAACAATAACTATTTGTTTGAATTTTTATTTAAACTCCAGAGGATCGTGTAGTCTAGATTAACGTTATTGATAAAGATCTTATCAAATCCTTTTATAATGCAATGAAATTTTTTTACTAGGCATTTTTTAAATGGGCTCATGTGTTTTTGTATCATGGACATTATATTATTTTTCTTTTCTGTCACTATCCGCAAAATGCTGCGATTATCCAATGCCCCAGATTTTTGTCCTCTTCCATCGCTATGAGTTTTTTTTTCAACTTCCACGAATGTGACTTGGATAACCGATTGAATGGCAAAACGTGTACCCTCTTCTGTTATCAGCTTGGCTCTCTTGATTCTTTCACAAACGAAGCCTGTTTTTTAATCCTTCTTTTCCATTCCTCGACGCAACGATCCGAAAGAGAAGTTGTCCTCATATCTGGTTTAATTAGCCGCCATACAGGAATGTGGCGTACTGTTGGGGGGAAGGGTGTCCTTATTCTTGGGCAAAAAAGAAAAAGTGGAATATGGGAAGGGGCGAGGTGCACATAATTTGCGGTGCATGGCTCAAATTCCAGGTTCTTCATCGCTGGGGATGTGCGATGCAGTTTCTGCGATGTGGGGAGTGAGGGAGGAGGGGGGCAAAGGAGCGGAGGCGGGCGGGGGCGGCAAGCGATTCTCATTCGGCGCAGTGGCCGCTCGTTCTCCTGGCCTCGGCCGATATCGATCGCCCGTGTCGACTCCTTTTCCGTTATGAACGTCTGGTTGGGGAGGTGGGGTGGGGGGGGGGGGTTAGCGGGCGGGTATGTCTGCCATATGTGGGGCTCGCTGCCGCTCATGATACGGGTCAATAAATATTCGGCGGAGAATTTTTCAGCGACACTCAAGCGGTTCCATTCGAGGCGTCGTTTTCAATCTCTGAATTACCCTTCCCCCCCCCCACCTCAACCCCCCCGCTCCTACCCCCACCCCGTTGTATGTTCCACCTGTCCGTGATGTCTTTCTTACACGTCGTTGGCGACACTCTTAGGGTGAGCGGAATGCACATTTTTAAACCCTGCTTTCATGCCTGCATTCATACCTTTAGCACCGAAAACTAGCTGCGATGCGGCTTATCACTAGACCTCTAGGTCTGACTGAAGCGATAAAATAAGAGAGATAGAGATAGGTACAAAAACTCGTTCTTTCCACGCACAATAAGCGACCTCAGCAAAAAAAAAATGAGCGCCACTAAATACACTCCCATTTTATACGTCACCATTTCAACTCCCAAAATCTAATCCCTTACATCTTTACACGGCTGGTGTCCTAACACCCCCTGCCACACGCCCATGCGGTGGCTTTCAGGGTAGAATGTAGATGTAGATCGCATACGGACTGTAAAATGAGTGCTGTCCTTAGGATCAAGAACAGATTATCAAACATAGACGCCTAGGATTATATCAGGCATGTAAAAATTATTTAGTCCATTTGAAAACTCCCATTCTTTTGGGCCAATAAAATTAACACCTAGTATTAAAGAGAAAAAAAAACAATAACGCCATTCCTTTTCCGGGTGGGCTGATTTAAAAGTTTACTTTTTGCAGTTAGCCCCAGAAAACTGGTCCCCTTTATAAAATCGATCGGGGTTTATGGAAACATACATTTCTATTACATGTGTCGCCATTTTCACATTCCGAGAGATTTGTAGGAATTAGATACCAAAGGAAAATATCTCCCCGCATAAAATGTGTATTTTAGGCTTTAAATGTAACATTCATACAAACCCATCTCGCCAGTCTCTTTCAAGGTAGGCAAAGTCGAAGGATTTTGTCATTGGCATTAGACCTAGAAAACTGGCTCCCTTTTCATAATTTCTTCGACAATAACCTATCCTACCGAAAATATCATTTTAAAGAGTCGAGAGTTTAATTTTACCGTGAGTATAGTTCTGTATCGAGAATATAATGTCCTCCACAATACCCTAATCTATCGAGAATATAATTTTTTAGAGCCGAGAGTATAATTATACCGTGAGTATAATTCTAGATCGAGAATATAATTTCCTCCACAATACCCTATCCTTTCGAGAATATAATTTAGACGCCACACTACATCTCTAGGTCCTACAGGAGCGATAAATATGAAGGAGACATTACCGAAAACATAGGTATAAAATTTCGTTCTTTCCACGTTCAATAAGTGACCATAATAAAAACTTAGCTCTACTCATAACTCTCTCAAAATACACGTCACGATTTCACCTCCGAAAACCTTATCCTTCGCACGGCTGGTGTCCTGGCACACCCTGCCACGCGCCCATTCGGCGGCTCACAGGGTAGTGGGTAGATGTAGATCTTTGCAAACCACTCTCGCTTCTCTTGCCATAGCGTCTTGCACTCTGTCCTATTCTAGTATTTATATAGTATTTTTTCCTAGTAGAAGTAGTAGTATTTACTCCTAGTGGATAGTACTAGTATTTATCGTCTTGTCTCACGGAGGGGTGACCTTCGCAATTAATAATGTCGTATGACTTGACGCCTGCCCGACAATTGGGAGATCCGGGTTCGGATCCCAGTCTAGTGAAATGATTTTTGCCTTGCGAATTTTATTCCTTGGTGTATATGCACTCGTGCGAGTGACTTCGTAGCGTCATTTGTGCATGAAATGTTGAAAAAAAATCTCAAAATATTCACACATGACTTTCGCGGCCTATCTCTTCCTTTCGCTCAATCCGCTCCGTTATCATATCTCTGTTTCGTTATCCAAATCTTTCCCATTATCTCGACGTGGTCGATGTTCGAAGTAGCTATATCGTTTACTTGACTCAGAGTTTGGGTTATATATGTTGCAAAAGTCACATCCACATCTACGACATACCGTGCAAGCCACCTCTAGGGTGTGTGGTACGGGGTGATTCCACACCAAGCGAACAACACCCATCCCAGTTCAAATCAGAACCGCGCACATTCCCCCGGATGCCAGGCGCAAGCCAAAAGCAGTCAGGACAACTGTGCGCAGTCAGACCAGTAACTAGGAGAGTGATACGTAGAATATGCTACCATGCAGTACACTACTCAAGATTCAAGTACTGGTTAGTATTATGGATGCGACAAATAAATAGCACTACAAGGTACATACTAAAACATGCAAGAGTATATCATGCCGGAAATTACAGGCGATGTTAGTAGCTAATAATAATATTAATATATGTAACACTAATGCAAAAACCTAGTTCACCTAATAAGCATCCTAGAACTGATCTATCGCAGCTATTATGGTCCCTTATTATGCATGGAAAAAATTACATTTTTAATCTATCGGTTCTGCCGTCTATTTCCTTAATCTTATGCCTGTGATCGTTTCTACCATGATAGTTTGGCTCTAGCAAAATATGATGTCCGGCCGGCAAAAAATATTCTAAATTAAACATTCGTAAAAGATTTAATCTTTATATTTTCCCCTTCGATCGGTTAGAGGTTCTCGGATAGAGTTTTTTTATTAGTACAACTTGTTTCGGTGCTCCTGCGTTATCTTCAGGTACCTTATGATTGATATATACCAATAAATGCCAATTGAAAAACTCTGTGCATTTAAACATAATTGTTATTTTCATAATTTATCATATAATGGACTCCCACAAGGTTACGCCTGAAAGTATTGAATTCTTTGTATTTTTTGAGATTACATGATATTATATTTGGTATCCTTACGCCCCCTGCCCCTCGCCCATGTGGTGGCTCGCAGGGCAGGTCGTATGTGTAGATGTAACCGCAGGCGAGCGGCACTAACCATGATAAAAACCACAACTTTGTTTCACTCCACACAATATTTATTACATGTTTATACGACCCGGGTTTCATCAACTTGTTACTGAAAGTTGCTGTAACTCGGGTCGTATGTATAATAAATATTGTGTGGATTGGAACACAGCTGTTTTTTATCATGGATATTACTCACTTCCACAAAGTTAAGCCGGAGACGATTACTTATGAGCGGCACTAAGTTCGCTATCACTGCATTTTCTCGTGTTTTCTGAGTGAGGATATTTTCTTATTCGTTCGACGTAACAAAGTGTGCATTCCTCTACGGATGAATACGGGCCTCGTGAGTGCAACGCCCCCTTGACTTGACGGTTCTCCGTCGGGGAAGGGTCTCCGCAATCGCCTGGGCGATCGAGGAGAGCCGGAAGGGCTTGGAGAGGGAAGAAATGCTTTTGCAGTCAAGTCTCCTTCCGAGAACGGGAGGATCCTCGAGAGGAGTCCTCTAAGGGGACGTAGTCGTCTTAGCTAAGTGAGTGAGGAAGGAAGAGGAGGGAGAGAAATGGAAATGGGGAGGGGGGTTGGAGGAGAGGTAGAGAGACCAGTTTGGCGTGGGAATGTAGCATGTTCTGTGTGTGCGTTCGACTCTCAAAGAGTTTTGTGAATTCAGGATAGTTGGAATGCTGGCGGAAGAAAGTTGTATCGTTGCGTTTGTGAACGGGCGGGGGGTTATGGGGAGGAGGGTTTGAAACTGGTGGGGGAGGGCAGGCGTAGCGGTCAAACGGAGAGTGGTGGTCAGTTATGAACGGGGAGCGGCGCGCGTTTCGTCATTGTCTTTCCCCCCCCCCCCCCCCACCACAACCCTCGTTGCGGCGGGGAGGCTTGGACAGTGACGAAAGAGATTCCTTTATGGGTTGTCCATCGGCATAGCATTTGGCCGGCGCGGTCTGTGTGTTCCGTCTCGGCTCGTGCTACCGAGCGGCTGATGCCCCGTATCAACTGGCCGGAAGATTTCTCTTCGCTGCGTAATGGGTGTGATCTACCTTTAAGCTTCTGGAGTCTCATGAGGGAATGCAATGAAGTACCGGGGAATCTGTGCGCAGTTTAAATATAACAGCCCGATATACATCTACATCTACGAAATACCGTGCGAGCCACCACTAGGGTGTGTGGGACGGGCTGATTACACATTGGGCATGTAGCACTCATCCCTGTTAACATCAGAACCGCGTACGTTTCCCCGATGCCTCTCAGAACCCATTATTCTTACCCACACAGTACTGAGTAATAATAATTTCAAAAGGAACAGCATTTTTTGACAAATTTCAGTTTTTACCATGCTTTCTTCATTCGAGAATTTCTTATGGATAGAAACTTAGAAGTTTCAATTGTTTTCAAAAGAGGGCGAATTAATAAATGCTCATAGTTGTAAAGAATCAGAGTGCTGTTCTTGGTTTTTTTTCTTGGACGAATGTCAAAATGCTGTGAAACAAATGTTTTATCAACATGGTGCGTGTTCTTATTCAGGCCCGATGATACTAATTAAAATTAGTGGAATGTCGTATTCGACTTGATGACTTGTTTAATTCTCGCCTCAACTCCATAACAATAGAGATTTAAATGAAGAGGATCTTCAACATGTGGTTGGCGTTCAAATTCAGGTAATGGTTGCCCTTTCGGATGAAGTAGTGCGACCCGCGTGACCGATTTTACGCTATCCGCCAAGTGTTCTTGAATCCATCCGTGTATCTTTAAGCCCTTCTAAATACCCCTTTATCTACTACGCTCAGTGTTTCCGAATTATCCGAGAGCTCCATCTCAATCTTTTTTGTTTCCACTTCTCACCGTGGTATTACTCATGTTTTCTCTCTTGGTCACTTCACGCTTTTAATCCCACCGTCTCTCGTTTGTTTCTTTTCGCACACTTGAATTTTAGCGGGGTGGAGGGGAATTTTTTTTTATTATGGACTGGCGTTTCCGTCTGCGTCTTTTATTACATAATTGTGCGCCCTCCGAATTCTCCGACTCGGAGAGTTATGCGCGAAGAATGCGAGGCGAGTACTACAGGGGACTGTGATTGGCCTCCCCGAATCAATGGGTCACACACGTGTTGGTTTGGGCTCGCTCGATTCACCGTTGGCACGATACGGCTTAATGGAAATGTCTATTTTTTTAACTTTTTTTTTAATTCACGTGAGAGATAAGAATATTTTTTGGTCGCCATCGAGCCCGTGGGAATTTTTCAAGCGAGGTCCTGTAATAAAAGAGTAATTGACAGCTTATTCTTAAAAGTCAGTTTTATTGGGACGCTCGCTCGATCCCGCAAACCTCGTGCCTTGAGCAATTTCATGGTGACCTCGATACCTGGTGGGCCCATAACGTTTTAATAAAATCTGGGAAATTCGGTAATTTTGATTTTTCTAAATCTGTGGCATTTGGAAGTAAGGAACATGTTCAAATGAAGAAGACCATTATAACTCCATTGTACTAGTTGCACTTTAAAATAAACACAGTTGGATTTGCCATTATCTTTCGGCATATTTACCTCTATGACTGCTCAAAGTCTCATTACCTACCCACAAAATGTCGTAACTTATTTAGGCTTGCTTTTAAATTGCTTTGAATGGTGGGCGAGGAAAGGAAATATTCTGGATGACATTAGGTAGAGGCCAAGTAGGTTGTTGTGGAAGGTAATGTGGGGCAGTGGATTGTATGAGGCTGTAATAGATGGGAGTATGTCGGATAAGCGAGAAATGGCAAGGAAGGAAATAGTTTTTATGGATGGGGTGAAGAAGGATAGGACGTACGCTGATATTAATAAAGATTTATTATTGGTTGGTGGCTAGGGGTCTGCACCTGCAAAAATCTTGAGGTTTTATCTTGAATCCATTAGACCCCACATGACCCGTACATTAAAACTGTTGAGAACGAACATATAGTGTCTCATAACTTTTAGAGGGATTAAGATGGGAGCCCCTAGACACTCTCAGGCTACACGCTAGGCTAAGCTTGAGAAATTCGGAACTTGTGTGTTTCAGTGCGACACACAGAGAATATTATCATGACTCCTCTCTACACCTCTAGGTGTGACAGAAGCGACCAAATAAGGGAGATTCATTGCCGAACATATAGGTACTAAAACTCGTTTTTTCCGCCCACAATACATCTACGTCTACGTACTACCCTGCGAGCCATCACGAGGGTGTGTGGCAGGGGGTGAAGATCACCAAACATGCACTATTGACATGCAAGTAGGATATTTAAGGGAGATATGCTAGATAATAGGGCCACAAGCAGCTAGATAGTTAGTATGTACATAATAAGGAAGGGATTATAGGTTGTTACTACATGCATCATGCACTACAGACTACTCTAAATATATTTCACCTACCTAGGTATCCCTTTGCTACGCTGCCTATTGTTCTCTCTTATAGTACGAGGGAAAAATGACATTTTAAATCTATCAGCACGACAATCTATCTCTCTAATCTTGTTAATATGATCAAACCTAGCATAATACGCAGGGGTTCTTAATATATATCTAACGTCATCTGTGAACAAATCGGTTTCGAATTTACTTAAAAGGTGTAACCCAAATTTTAACCTGCGTTCTGATAGTAATTCCCATCCTAGTTCTTCTATTAAACTCGTAACACTTGTACAATTATGCAATAAGAACTGAACTGGATACTTTTACAATAAGAACTGAGCTCCGCTAAATACACTCCCATAATACTAAATACACGTCTCAATTTCACCTCCCAGAACCTAAAATTTTTACATGATTGGTGTCTATAACGCCCCCTGCCACACGCCCATGTGGCGGCTCGCAGGATAGTATGTAGATGTAGATTAACAAAGAAATAATGAAATCCGCGAATATGCATGTAAATACGAAATGGAACTCTTCGTTATCACCACTTTACTGGTTCAAAAATGGAGCTTTAAAGGTATAGGTTATTCTCTTGGTTTCTGTTTGAATTCTGTGATTTAACCCGAGTCGTATTATATAAAGGACGAAACTCTCCCGGGAGAAAAGCAACGAATTGGAATCAAAGGCATGTTGGATTGTCACGCGCCGGCCGTGGGCGTACGTAGTTTAGCATTAGTGTCGTAGTGTTTGCTGTGTTCGTGCTTCGTGTGCGTCGGCCTCACTGTTTATTTTACTCCCAAAAGGTTGAACGTAAATCGTGTCGATCCACGCCTTTGGTGTTAGTTTACATCAGTACTCGTGTTCGCTCCGTTTGCGTCGTGTGGATTCGGATGGAACAAAAATTCATGGCGGGCACTCCTCTGCGATGAGATGTGCCTTAAATTTTCGAGCCGCACGGCCCGAGTTTAAGAAGTATACCTATATATTTTCCGAGTGTTCTTGCTCCAGTTTCGTATCTTTTCCACCTCGCTTTACTCTAGTCATGTCCTCCTATCTAATAGGGGAAAAAACCCGTGGTGAGTTAAGGTCTGTTACGTGACTACCATTAGTCAGATTAAATATCAAGTTGCACATTTGTATGTATACACTTTTCAAAAAAAATCCTGCCTTCGCTGATGAAATGGGTCGCCTAATTACAACCAAAATTTGGGCGATAAATTTGCAGATTATTCCGCCGATTTGTTTTAAAAGTCCACATGTGTGGAACTACCGAATTTTGACTCCGATAACGTCAGTAGTTCGCTAATTTCTCAAGCATATACTTACTGGCTCTTACTCCTTATTCTCACGGCCATCTTTACCCAAGTTGTGGTTTTGTTCCATCACTGAAGACATGGGGGAAACACATCAGGGAAATAACTAGTGTAGCAAACCGTAGATTAGGATTCGTAAAAAGGGTTCTAGGCAAATGCGATGAGAGAGTACGAGAAAGAAGCTATTTTACACTTGTCAGGCCTCATTTAGAATATGCCGCTAGTACATGGGATCCGTACGAGGAAGGTATGATAAAAGAATTACAGCGCGTGCAAAGGAGATCCGCTAGGTTTGTTTAAGGCCGTTATGACAATTATGTAAGAGTTACGAGCTTAATAGAAGAACTAGGATGGGAATTACTATCAGAACGCAGGTTAAAATTTAGGTTAAACCTTTTAAGTAAATTCGAAACAGAGTTGTTCACAGATGACGTTAGATATATATTGAGAACCCCTGCGTATTATGCTAGGTTTGATCATATTAACAAGATTAGAGAGATAGATTGTCGTACCGATAGATTTAAAATGTCATTTTTCCCTCGTACTATAAGAGAGAACAATAGGCAGCGTAGCAAAGGGATAGGTAGGTGAAATATAGTTAGAGTAGTCTGTAGTGCATGATGCATGTAATAACAACCTATAATCCCTTCCTTATTATGTACATACTTACCATCTAGCTGCTTGTGGCCCTATTATCTAGCATATCTCCCTTAAATATCCTACTTGCATGTCAATAGTGCATGTTTGGTGATCTTCACCCCCTGCCACACACCCTCGTGGTGGCTCGCTGGGTATCACGTAGATGTAGATGTTTGTCTCGCCCACAAGTGACCTCCATCTATTTTTAGTTTATTTTACTCTGGGGTCTGCTACTGGCTATTCATTTGATCCCCTCATGTTTCTTAATCGTGATTTATATTTTATCTTTTTAGGGCAAATGGGTAGCTTGAGACTTCTCAGGCAATGTTTCAGAATCCGGAAACACATGCCCGCTATTGATATCCGCACAATAGTTTTATCTATGATATTTTGTTAAAGGCGTGTTCTATTCAAATGGGCCAAACATGACGTCTTGGGAGAGAAGGCGAGAGAAGATGAGAGTCAGAATGAGATGCGTATTTGTATGAGATGGGATGAGGCTCTATGGCGGTTGATGTTGACAAAGGGAGATGCTCTTTTGATGTGAAGGGGACGAAAGAATGTTGCTGCTGGAGATTAGGAGGTATAGCAGGTGGGCGGAATTGGTAAACATCGACGAGAGGTGTTTGAGGTCGTCTTTTGCGGGTAAACTGCTTGGAAATCTGGGTAGAGGAGAAAAGTATAGGTGTGTCGGCCCGAATGAAAAGAGATTAAAACAGTGCCTACCGAGCTGGAAGAGGAGAGAAATGGCGTGAGGATAGTGACATTGAATGGTAAATAATAAGAGTGAGATTGAATATTTAGGTGCTGTTCGTGTCGCTTAGGTAACTTTAGCACCAGTGTCATTTCACCTAGAAATCAATGAGTTTGGACTGATTTTATTGAAAAATATCTCACCATTTCAAAGATACCAATATGTCTGCCCCTCAACGAACTACTTTCCGAGATTGTTGACTAAAAATACCAGCTCTTTTATATGGAAAATTCTACGAGTATGTCTCCAGAGAGATCCAATATAACAAATAAAATATTTCTAACATTTAGATCTCGTCAAATAATTAAGAGTGAGTAATTTTTATGTTTTAGCTATTATTTATGAAAATAAATCGCATTGTCACTGCAGTATTTGTTTCAGAATCGCGAAAAGCCTTCCGTTTTGGAGGGTTTTATACGCACCGCGTTGAAAAATTGGTGAAATTAAAGACTTAGATGGATATTATTATTTAATTACTCAGAATTTCAGTCAAATTCAAGCATATTTTTAGACCATTTTTAATGATTTATGAAACTCATACTTCCTACAGCTGTAGACATTAAAACGTATGATTCGAATATGGTCTCCATTATGAATAGGGAACTATTTCGCGCAAGCTGCCTTAATTTCTCTTGGAAACAGTTTCGTCAGAGTTTCAATGGTCGTCTTCCGATCGAAATGTATTTTTGGTTAATTCTGTCACTTGCTGGCAGAAATAGCTTACGCAGTGATCAGCCGGAAAATGCTGGGATCTTTTATTCAATGCCGCAGATACCTGCGATTGAATGTAGTGGTAAAAATGTCCCGTTAATCCATGTACCCTTAACTGGCACAGTAGACTCGTTTTCAGTCGTCTGCAAGATGGCATGTTTTATGGCTGTCTCTCTCTCTATCCCAAGGTCCTCAGTTGATTTGGATAAGTTGTGGAAGGGCTTTAGAACATCAAAATATGCCGCGAAGATAAAGATTCGCCCACCCAGCAAATTTCATGCATTTTCTGCTGGTCGTAGTTCTCTTCTACATCTACATCTACACACCACCCCGCGCGCCGCCGCATGGGCGTGTGGCAGGGGGTGGTAGGTCACCAGCCGTGTAAGGATATCAAATTTTTGGAGGTGAAATTGTGACATGTACTATGGGAGTGTATTAAAGGAGCTCGGTTTTTATTGTGGTCGCTTAATCTACCTTAATTTCTCTTGGAAATAGTTTCTTCAGAGTTCCAACGGTCGTCTTCCGATCGAAATGTATTTGCGGGTAATTCTGTCTCTTGTCAGCAGAAATAGCCTTCGCAGTGATCAGCCGGAAAATGCTGGAATCTTTTATTCAATGCCGCGGAAACCGGAAAATTTCCCGTTGACCGTTTCGTCATGACACATTGATCGGCGGTAAATTTTTACAACTAACTTGACCGGAAAGATTTCATTATAGTTCTTCAGTAAGGATTAAGCTGTCCTAGCGAATCGCACGTTTGAAACATAAATTTGGCTTGCGAAGAAATGAAAAAAAACTTTTTTGTCACGATCGTACGATTTAAAAAAAAAGCCTTCATCTTAGATTCTTTGCGCGCGTGATTCCCTTCCCCAAACGGAATAATACCTGTCTACTGTTTGGCTGCATTTCTGTCGACTGCGATATTATCTCGGACGAACTCCCGAACAATCCCGTGTCGTCAATGAATCAATCAGTCAAATTCTCGTGAGGGACCTGCATTCCCCTTGTAATTCGTCTCACGACACTGAGACCAAATTTTTGACCCCATTTGATCAAATCTTTTGCGAAAATTTGGATCGTGGGACGCGGGCTTAATGCACGTCTATGTATACTATATACTTATACAACAGCGACAGTTTTTTTGTTTTATTCATCTACGCCTACGTCATACCCTGCAAGCCACCCAAAGGGTTTGTGGCAGGGGGTGCTTCCACACCAGGCATGCATCAATAATACGGCAGAACACCGAAACTACATTGGAACCAGCGTACCACACATGCAACGCGCCCATCAAATTCTACTAATCAAGAAACATTCTATCGTCAATCGTTCCAACATGCATGGGGTACAAGGACTACTACTACAGATGCAAAGTCTCATATAAATAAGAACGTAAAATATATAAAGAAAGAGATCTACAAACTATCTAATGTCACTATTTACACTCATTTTTTTCATTTCGTCTCTGAACCCCATCAAAGGGTTTCTCTTCCGCCTCCGAATGGATGAGGAGGAGGAGGAAGCATGTAAGCAGTAAGAGATGTCGTCGGATTATAATGTAAAAACAACACCTCCGCGTATCCCCTCGTCTCTTTTGTGTGTCGCCCGCGGGAGTCCCGTTAGCTTCGCGTTCTCGTGTGTTCCTTTAATCCCTACGTTTTCCACCATTCGCGGGCATTCTCTTTTCTCTCCCTCCCTCTCTGGCGCATTGGCGTTCTTTCCCACACGGATGTGGGAGTGGGGGAGACCGCGGGTGGGGGGGGAGGGAGGCGGGGAGTGGAATGAAGAGGGAGGGAGGCGATGATAGTGGGCTGAGCGGGGCAACGGCCGCGAATCCCTCCCTTTCCCCCCCCCCCCCAACTCGACTTGGCGTGGGACCCGGCGGTGGCGAAGTACACACAACGCTGGATGGGTGATTCGCTTCATGATCGAGGTCAAGTTAGACTTTTTATTTTTAAGATTTTAGCAGGTTCAGAGTAAATAAAGCAACATAAATGAAGCAAAACCTTAATTTTTTACTTACTTACTGCTTATTTTTTACTAACTGATTGGCTTAATTATTGACCGATTTATTGTTATACAGGGTGCGGTAGCGGAATTTGCTGATATGTTATAGTTATCGTTGTAAGTATATTTTCTCTGTATTCTACAACAATGGAAATTTACGAAGGACATAACGCGCGGGATGGGTGATTCGTGTCATGATCGAGGTCAAGTTAGACTTTTTATTTTTAAGATTTTAGTGGGTTCAGAGCAAAATTAGCTACATAATTGGCACAAAACCTTCATTTTTTTACTTGCCTACTACTTTTTTACTAACTGATTGGCTTGATTATTGACCGATTTATTTTTATACAGGGTGCCTCGGCGTAATTTGCTATTTTGAAGGGCCAGGAAAAAAATAAGTCATAGTTATCATTGCAATCATATTTTCTCTGGATTCTACAACAATGAAAATTTACGAAGGGCATAACGCGCGTGGTGGGTGATTCACTTATTGATCGAGGTCAAGCTAGACTCTTTATTTTGAAATTTAAGCAGGTTCCGAGTAAATTTCGCAACAAAAATGACGCAAAATCTAAAATTTTAATGACTTTGCTCCTCATCAATGAAATAAATATACGCGTATTTGGAATATTAAGTTATCTCAGGCAGTTTTACTTAACCGATTGACTTCTTTACTGACCCATTTATTATAATCAGGGAGCGACAGCGTAATTTGCTGATTCAAAAGGTCAATGAAACGAAAGAAATTATTGGTGTCGTTGTAATCATTTTTTCTCCGTATTCTACAACGTTGGAAATTTACGTCTACTCTGTTTTAAAATTTTTATCCAACGAGTGACTTCAATTTATTACTCTTAATATTATGCCGGAGTTAACAAGTTAAGGTTAAAAGTCAAATCAGTAAATTATGCTGCCGCTCACTGTATTATTGCCAACGCATTCGAGCAGAATTTTGAAAACGCGTTCGCAAGCCAAGGGTATTTCTTTTTCCTGTTTTACAAAGAGTGAGTGATAAATTCGTTTTATTTAATGGCTGAAAGGATATACAAACCACGCGCTGTTAATTTTCTGAGACAATCTGTGCTCTAGATTCCCCTTTCTTTTACAATATCTCTTTGGAGCGCAAATCCACATCATGAACGCTGGAATTTGAGGGTGAGTCTGTATATGACTTCATTTGAGGATGATTCCGTGAAGAAAATACTGTAGCTAGTCCAGGTATCCTCCAAATTTGTGCAAAGGGCTACATTTATTTTGCAAATATCTTGAAATATTGCATGATCGGAGGATGATATTTTCATTTTATTAGTAACTAGCGGAAGGTATCCGTTGAAATTCAACGGGTGTGATAAACATTGAACATATTGTATACTAACGATAGCAATCGAAATATATCGATATATATCGACCACGATGTATTTCTTATGGATTCTTCTATTTCAATTCATACGTTCACGGTCAATGTTCACCATATAGTCATATAAGGTTTGGCTTCAAGGATGCTCCAGGTCGTCAAGGGGACAGCTTGCCAAAAACGCTGAATTTTCAGCAATTTTATGATTGTTTTTTTTCAAAATTCAAAATAAATCAGTTAGAAAATAAAAATCGATCGCAAGAATGGAAATGTTTATTTATTTTTCTTTCCGATGGTCTTTGTTGCAACTTTATGCAACCATTATTTCTAATTTAAATATGCATCATAAAAAAGGTCTGTATGTCATGAAAACGTACCTTACATGTATTTCTTACGGAAACGCTTTTACTCGTCTGGAGTCGAACCGGATGCCATTAGTCACACAAAATGTAACCATAAACCTTTCGAGTGACATATTGAATCATGTTACAAAGTTTAACGTCATTCCGTGCGGTGGTTTGGTAGATATAAGTGACCGCACATTCTCACGTTCTTTTTTATGTATAAGATTGGAGATGAATTATTAGTTTTTTGTGATTTTTTCGTTGTGATTTCGTGCTCAAAATCCCGAAAACTTATTTTAATGAGAGCCTAGGACAACTCCCTTCGGTTTGGTTCAGGAAAGTTGCGAACACAGCCGCGGCAGCCTTGTGCGATTCGTGATGAGTGTGCGTACCAGAGACGGTGGTGTGAGAAGCCGGGGAGAGGGGAGTCGGAAGAAAAAGCTCTCTCCCAGACATTTTTTGTGTTTTTTTTTAGGTGGGAGGCCAGGTGTTTCCCCTTTCCCATCATTCCTCTCTTTCCTGTTCCAAATTACGTATTCCGCGGATTTTTCCCCGACCGAAAATGGGGGAGAATAAATCTCTATGTAAAAAAAATAAAACAGCCCGAGTGCACGCTGGGTGGTAGGCGAGGTTTTTTATTTTTTCTTTAATTTTACTGCGCGAACTTTCGCAACCCCCATCCCCTCCATTCCCTCTCTTCCGCCCCCCCCAACCCCCACTCCCAGAGTTCTACCCCATTTCCCTCCCCCATCACGGTTCGGCCCCCGCCTCGAAGACTGATTATGAGCCGAGAAGGGCCGCGCATTATTTCCTCGGGCAAGTGCAAGATTCGACGTTACGCCAGGATTCCCTCGAGGCATTCCGCAATGGTTGGCCACGTCCGCGCGATGCAAGCTATACATCGTCTCGCGGCAAAAACCATCCCGTCCGCGTTCAAGTGCCGATCCCTCTCCTCGTGCGTTTTCTTCGAAATCGCCTCTCTAGCCGTCCGTTTTTATGTATATAGGTATATCTTAAGGTAGTCCGAGCGAGATAGTTCCCTAATCATAATAGAGACCATATTCGAATTATTCCTTTTAATTTCACCAGCTGTAGGACACGTAAGCAGCTGTAGGACACATATTTCACCAGCTGTAAGTAAATATTGCATTATTAATGGTTGAGTTATACAGTAATATATGGCAGAAATGTTAAGTAACTAAATGAAAATATTTAAATAAACCTTTAACTTGACTCATCTTTTTCGCGCGGTGTGTTTGGAACTCCTTCAAAACGGAAGGTTTTTTGTGATCCCGACGAATTTACTGCGGTGACAATATGATTGATATTAAAAAATAGTTGAGAAAACATACAAACTACACGGTGTTAGTTTTTTTACGACATCTAACTGTAAGAAATACCTCATTTTGTAAATAATGTCTCTCTGGAGTGCATACACGTACCATTTCCCATGTAAAAGGGCTGGTATTTTTGGCAAATAACTCCGAAAGTAATGTGGTAAGGTGTTGAATATTTGGTGTCATTAGAAGGGTGAGATATTTTTCTTTAAAATGAGACCAAACTCATTGATCTCTAAGTAAAATGATATTTCGCTCGGACTACCTTAAAGGTGGGAAAAAGCGATTTCAGTATAGCGACAGATTTGCGTGAAACGTCTAGGGTTGTGTCGAGTACTTTTACAACTCCAGCCATTGCGAGCGAGATCTTTCTCTAGTCACCATTGATAACTCATTCTAATTCGACCATCCCCTTGTCCTCATAAACGTAAAAGTATTCGGTTGAGGTGGAGCTTTTCAAAACTATAAAATCCACTGCTTTTCTACAAAAAAGAATTGTTGGAGTGATCTTTTAAAAGAGTCGCTTTGAAAGTTCCTTTCCTCTCTTTTGTTGTTTTGGTTGCTCCCATTAAGGCGTTTATTTTTTATAAAGTTTGAAATCGTTTTTATTTGAGAAGGGGTGATATAGGAGTTATTGCTGTACAATCCTTCCCTACATCCTACGTAAAGCACGTATTTCCTTACCCAAGCCGAACCTGACGTTATTCAAAGGATGTCTTGTACATAGGACCTAAGGTGTATAATTTATTACCTGTTTCATAGTTTAACTCAACAATCCTATAAAAACAATGAATAATATACGATCTTGGTGGTTTACGAAAGAAAGTCTAGAGGATGTTTTCTTATAACTGTAATATTATTCGTTTCATAGTATCAAATGTTGTATTTCCTTTACATATGTGTGCATAACCCTTTCTGTAAAGGATGGTAACCATAATTCAGGTTTACTTTCATGGCTACCTGAAGTTACTCCCCTATTTAACCAAGTATAATATGTTGTACGCATTCTCTGTCGGAGTAATAATTCATAATTAATATTTACTTTGCATGCGCGTTCTCAATTGTGATATCTATGGTTAAAAGTTCATAAGATATACTTCTTAACCATTTGGTTCTTTGGAAACTAAGTGCTGTTTTAACTCGTAGCCTTGTGGCATATGAGATACAGGTCATAATGTCCATCAAATGTGTACAGATTTTTAGCATTATTTAGCGTTATTACATAGTTATTTAACTAATATCAAGGTGTTACACCTCTGAAAAAGGCGTAAAATTTAATTTGTGCCTAAATTTTGAACACATGTCGTTTGTACACTGAAGTCATACTATGGTGTAGTGGAAGGCAAAAATGTAAAATGCAATTCTTCAACCATTATCATTACTGTCAAGTAAGGTGAATTCCACCGAAAAAACAGATGTGTATGAATATGCGATCGGGGAATTTTTTTCCGACTTGCTTGAAGCATTATGAAAATTTTCTCTCAAGGACCCACGATTACAGTTCCTGCCCGCTTAAAGTTAAATCTAAGTAAATTTTTACACAGTACTTTTTACATATATTCAGACGACCGGTTTCATTGCATAGGCGACATCTCCAGTTGAACTATTAGGTGGTATAATACTTCAGGTGAAACAGTGTGAGATAGTTACTAAATCATTTTGATTTAGGTAATATTAATGGATTTTCACAAAGTGAAGCCAGATACGGACGAATTTATCTGCCAACATAGTCTCGTTTCGCGTTATTCTTGATTAAGCTCAAGGTGGAGGGTACTCTCTAGTATGATAACTTCCCAGTACCGTGTGACAAAGAACCAGCGTGCTGGTGAAAAAAAACATGATTTCTATAATGCTAGCTGATATAATTGATTTCATGGTCTGTGCGGTATTTTTCTCTAGTTATCTACTAGCTCCATGTAGAAGCCTCCCCTGATTAAGTTTACTTGTGCAGAAGCTGTTCGATCTTCGCTTTCTGTTATAAGGGTCCTCCTCTTGGCCTATTACTCCTCTTGGCTTTCAGTTATTTTCTGCCCACGTAGTTGACTAAAAGGAAATATGTCCCAACTGCTGTTTTAGTCTCATGCTATCATTTATTGGTTACCGTGTTTCACCTCATAATCGTCGCATCCAACTTTTCCAGTTCAAAAATTGGTTTAGAACTTTTCATCGCATAATCGTCGCATGTTAAATTGGTTCGTCTCGACACTTGCTGTAAATGGAAAAATTTGTCTAATTTTGCACTCTACCTGACATTAATTTCTACCTGCCATTCACAAATACAGAGTAGGGGAGACCGGGGCATAATGTGTTAACTTTTAATTTCAGGCCGGAAAAAGCACGGTAATAGTGTCGATTTGTAGTCTGAAATTTTAATGCAATGTATTTAATGTAGGCCTACCATTCATGATATCCTAGATTTGCAATAAAGGCAGTTAAGTACGAAATAAATGACATGTATAACTAATACCGGAGCAATTTTATTTTTTTTATTTCCCCTCATAATGGTCGCACCCTACTTTTTAGCGAAAAAATTGGCATAAAATCTGCGACGATTATGCGGAGAAATACGGTAATTTAATATTTTATGGCCATTTGTTAAGATATGAATGAAAATGCCGTTTCCATGCTGATACAAGGTCTGTGATCGTGTGGAACTTTCCAGGTTTGTACCAACCATTCTGCATTCCCTTCTCAGTATCTAGTGCCGGCTTATCGGATGGGGCAATCGGTCGATTGTATAACGTGTGAGCGTGTGCTACCGTGCAGATACTTACGGCATCGTTACAATACGCATGCCTCTCTCATGTTAGCGCACAACGATTTTTGTTGCCGCTAAAGTGTATTTACATATTCAATCTGGAATATATCTTAAATTTTTTACAGATTTTTTTGTGCATTCCCGCTTTCTACAGAGTTCGCGTCTTTCTCGCGAATCCTTGCCTCTTGCCTCATAGCTAACCGAGGCCGAATGAGGTCAGGGTCACTGTGCGGTCAAGTGCGGTGTTTTCTGTTTGAAGGCCAGAAATAACCTCTGCTCGGAAAGGTGTCCGCGACGACCCCTCTTTGAGCATATAGGTATGCTTTTAAAAAAAATTATACTTTTTTTGTGCACCGACGTCAAAGTGAGGCGGATCAACGTGGTTCTTGTGGTTTCTTTTATCGGTTTTGTCGAGTCGTCATTCATTAGTGGTGACGTTCTTTTCTTCTGTGTTACCAAGGTTTCCACCTGCTTATATTTACTGGTCTCCGTAAAACGTTTTTTCATCCGCATTCCGTGAATTGTTCCTTTTTTGAACGTCTCTTTCGTCTCTCTATAGGGAAAAATTCATCGTTGTAGTCGCATCTATTTGACTGCTTTGTGTAAAATTGACGACGGCGTGCCATTGCAATTGCCAGTTTAATCGGATTGTTTTTCCCCCTGATTTAAGACATGACTATCGATAAAGATGAAATATCTATGTAAACTATTGTTCTCTAGTCCTTTTTAGCCGAGTAAGGAGTAAAAACTGACTGACTGACTTTTTTGAAATAGAGGAAAAGAATGCCCTAATCAACATGCATTTGAAAGTGGAGTTGAGTTTTTGTTACTCATGTCCGAAAAGTTATATTTCGCCGTCTGACATTTGACCTCAATCCTAAGACTAACACAGTATCCTTTTCATTGACGGAATCCGAATCTGCGAACTTTTAGATGCAATGTACATCTACATCTACGTCACACCCCGCAAGCCACCCAAAGGGTGTGTGGCAGGGGGTGCTTTCGCACCAGGCATGCATGAATGATATGGTAGAACACCGACATTACATTAAAGCCCGCGTACCACACATGCAAAGCGCCAATTACAAATCTAATACCCAAGAAACATTCTATCTCCAATCGTTCTAACATGCAAGGGATACAAAGACTACTACTACAGATTCAAAATATCATGCATAAATAAGAACATCATTATTTACATCATGCATAAATAAGAAAGAGGAGAATATAATGAGAAAGATTAACTGCCTGCCTATTGTCAATACTCGAACTATTCATGACGACGATCACAGCTGTTATGGTCCCGAATGGTACGCGGAAAAAATGACATTTTATACCTATCGGTTCTACAATCTAGCTCTCTAATTTTATTGGCGCGATCTAATCTGCCGTAGTACGAAGGGGTTAATAGTATGTTTTTCACGTCGTCAGTAAAATGATTTTCCTGAAATTTATTTAGGAGGTGAAGCGTATAATTTAATCTACGCTGTGATAGCGATTCCCATCCTAATTCTTCTAACAGTCCAGACACACTAGCCAACTTATCGTAGCATCGTTTCACAAACCTAGCTCCTCTTCGCTGTACGCGATCTAACTCTGATATCAACCCCGTTTCGTATGGATCCCATACGCTAACAGCATACCTATTCCAGATGAGGCCTAACGATTGAAAAATAACAACGTTCTTTCACTTTATCATCACATTTTCCGAGTACTCTCTTGATAAAGCCTAGCTTCATGTATGCTTGACATGCACTGAACTGCATTGCACACAAATGCACTGCACACAAATGTAAGCGCTACCTACGTCGTAGAAGACTCCTCAGCTGGTTGTCGCACGAAGTTTTCAGAAAACCTTCCTTTTATATAATTATCGAGGATAATTGCATACCTTATCTGTGAAATTTTGAGTTGAATGATAATTGATAGTGATTGTAAGTATGCGTATTTTCCTCTGTGTGACACTGTATCACGCGTTACTCCGTAGAAATCTTTGATATTCTTCGTATTGAATAAAGTTTCCGAGTTGGATTCTGCAATTAATCATATGAATCATGGAATTTATCATTTATGATACAACATGTGGAAACATACTCTGTTAATTATTTAAATATGAAGAGTAATTTTACCTTGACATCATTTGCTTTTTCCTGAAATCGAATTCACAGACTCGAGTCTTGAACGAGAAAATTCTCGCCCTGACCTTCGAAATCGCGGATTTTCAGCGACAGTTAACCTTCCGGTAACTTTCCGACGTTTACCGTGGAAATCCGAACTCTTCGTGTCTTTCAAATCACCTCCACTTTCATTCGACGCGGTCGTCGGAGCCGGGCGCCGTTTGTTTTTCATTTTCGCATCTGCCTCTCTGCACTGTCCCTTTCACCCCCTGCGGCTTAATGAGAGTGTGTGTGTGTGTGTGGTCAGGTGGATTTTTGACCCTCATAATCCCCTTCCGGGGGAATTCTTGTTGCTCCCCTCCGACATTAGACTACGTTTTTGAGGTGCTTGGGAGCGATACCGCTTAACGTAGTTTGAGCGAAACCTATTTTACCTATAGTGTATAGTATCATATTACTAAACCTATTTTACCTATAAATCAATGAATTTGGTCTCATGTTAAAGGAAAATATCTCACCCTACTAATGACACCAAAAATTTAACCCCTTACCACATTACTTTCGGAGTTATTTGCCAAAAAATACCAGCCCTTTTACATGGGAAATGGTACGTGAATGCACTCCAGAGAGACATTATTTACAAAATGAGGTATTTTTTACACTTAGATGTCGTAAACAAACTAACAGCGTGTAGTTTGTATGTTTTCTCAACTATTTTTTAATATCAATCATATGGTCACCGCAGTAAATTCTTCGGGATTACAATAAACCTTCCATTTTGATGGATCTTCAAACGCACCGCACGAAAAAAATGAGTCAAGTTAAAGGTTTATTTAAATATTTTCATTTAGTTACTTACCATTTCTGCCATATAAAACTGTATAACTACACCATTAATAATGCAATATTCAATTCATGTATCCTACAGCTGGTGAAATTAAAACGTTTAATTCGAATATGGTCTCCATTATGACTAGGAAACTATCTCGCTCGGACTACATTAAACTGTTTGAAATATAAACAACGTCGCTTGTATCACCTCACTTGCCTTACTTTTAAAATACTATCCTCTGGTAACCCACCTTATCTGTTGCAAAGATTCACTTGGAAAAGAAATATTCACTCAATATCTACCAGAAATCACGATGTTGACTTTCATATCCCCCAGCACAGTACTCCTCACCTCAATAAATCTTTAGTGTCAGCTGCTAGAATATGGAACTCACTGCCATTAGAAATAAGATACAATCAAGGCGTGTTCAAATCATAAGTGTAATAGTTACTTATAAATGATGCTTGGCAGTTCCCTGCAAAACTGATAACGCTGCTCTATGAGCTTCGTGAAGTGGGAAAGAATGTATTCATATTTAATTTTGTTCTTTGCTACATTTTCGAACTGTGATCTCTATTATGGTTATAAGTTTAATAACATGTACAGAAAAAGGATGTTTTTAACATTCCAGAAATTTATATGCATTGTGAAACTGAAAACCGGCGATTTAGCATTTAATGGGATTGAAATGTATATTTGTTTTTTTTTGTTGTAATTATTACTTCATTTATTCTTTTTTTCTTTATTTATATTTATACTTTCCTTACTTTTGTATTGGCCATGTAAAATACCTCATGGGCCGGAAAGGCCCACGATAATAAATTAATTGAATTGAATTTGCGTTTGTGCAAAAATTGCGTGTACGCGTACTTATTACAGGTAAGGTACATCATCAGCAGAAGATGACACGAAGTGTCGAAACCCTGGTCTTGTTAATAAACCTCCAGTGGCGTTAGCAAAGTCATTTCATTTGTCCGTAATGGATAACTTCTACAAAGTAATGTTTTCAACCATATCCTTTGTATTAGAAAATTCGTTTCGTAACATAATAATGGTTGCTAACAAGTATCATAGCATCATGCAGAGCAAAAAACATATTTATGTATATTTATGCGTAAATTTGATTTGGTTTTTTCCCGGCGTATGACACCAATGAAGTCTTCTCGGGTTTTCCACCAGGTTAGATGATTGTTGGCCGACGTTTCGATAGCTAGCCAAAAGTAGTCAGGTTCCCGAAACCGATAGATATATTAGGAGGCACCAATCTAGGATCCGACATGCCCTGAGGGCGATGGCGGAGGTAGCTTTCGAAACGTCGGCCAACAATTATCTAACCTGGTGGAAAACCCGAGAAGACTTTATTATTTATGCGTAAATTTCGAATTCCGCCCTGTAAATTCAAGTCATGCTAATGCATTTAGATGGAGATTCAGAAATACAATTCTTGTGACATTTATATTGCTACATGAATGCTGAATTCCACCGTATAAACTGACATACCTGAGCGAAGTGTGGTTCAAGTATTTCCTCCAATTGCGTGGAAAGTTATTTAACTCTGCATTCCCGATTATCGTCGAGGCTACCTTTTTTGAGATCCTGGTCATTAAGATTTAACCAAAAAAATTAACAAACTACAAAGAAAAGTAGCACGCTTCGTTGAAAAATGCTACGAACGAACATATAGTGTTACACAACTGTTAGAGGGATTAAGGTGGGAGCCCCTAGAGACTCGGAGGCTGCACGCTAGGCTTAGGCTGCTAGAGATATTAAGAACTGGTGTGTTTCAGATCGACACAGAGAATACTATCATGACGCCTCACTACATTTCTAGGTCTGACAGATGCGATAAAATGAAAAAGATACTCTGCTGGGCAGATAGGTACAAAAACTCGTTCTTTCCGCGCACAAGAAGCGACCACAGTAAAAACTGAGCTCTTCTAAATACACTCCCATAGTACATGTCACCATTTCACCTCCAAAAATTTTACATCTTTACACGGCTGGTGTCCTACCACTCACTGCCACAAGCCCATGCGGCGGCTCGCGGGAAGAAGGTATGTAGATGTACCTTAAAAACGCTCTCGACTGAAGGTCCACATCTCCGGGGGCCCGCAAGCGTTCTACCCCGTGAATGAAGGGGGGAAAATGAAGAATGTGGACCAATTTATATTTGCCCAATCTCTCCCCTCTCTCCTCTGACTCACACTTTTACATTCGGGATTGTTATTTTTTTTCGACGCTTCTCCCGTTTCCCGGGGCTGTTTTTACCCGACTGCCCCACCCCTTTCGATGTCCTCCCCCTCCTCACCCTCCCACTTCTCTCCGTTTATTGTTTTTCCCACCGTTGTCGTGTGTTGGTAGCATTGATCCGAGAGCGGGGGCGTGGAGAATCTACAGCGCGCGCTGCTCTCCCCGTTCCGAGCGGTTGAGCGAGTCTCGAGACTGGCGGAGGGAAGGACGAGAGCGGACGGTTTTAAATGACGGCGACCTAGAACCCACACCCGAGTCTCTCCCCGTCTCTCGTTATGACGCTGCGGATATCCCTCTTCTCTTATTTTTTTAAATTCGTTCCCCGAGATCCTTCCTCCCCACCACGGATACACCTTGTCATACGCAATGCCGTTCGCAATTAGAGGAGGAAATTACTTGCGTCTCTTTCCGTTCCGGGGGGTAGCTATCCCCCCATCATCCCCCTCTAGAACACCTTCGGGCAAAAATTATGTCCTCTCTCTCTCACTTACGAGGTGAATGAGTGAATGAAAGAATGAGATATGAATTGGGGAGATTCAACACTCATCTAAGGACTGAAAGTTGCAATTTAAGGTAGTCTGAGCGAAATATCATTTTACCTAGAAATCGATTAATTTTGTCTCATTTTAAAGAAAAATATATCACCCTTCCATTGACACAAAAAATTAAACCCCGTACCACATTACTTTCCGAGATATTTGCCAGAAAGCACCTGCCCTTTTACATGGGAAATGGTACGTGTATGCACTCCAAAAAAAATTTTTTTTTTCAAAATGAGGCATTCCCTACACTTAGATCTCGTGAAAAAATCAACAGTGTGTAGTTTGTGTGTTTTTTCAACTCTTTTTGAAAATTAATCTTATTTTCACTGCAATAAATTCTTCCGGATCACAATAAACCTTCCGTTTTGATGGAGTTTCAAACGTACCGCGTGAAAAAAATGAGTCAAGTGAAAGACTTATTCAGATATTTTCATTTGATTACTTACAATTGCCGTCGTGTAAAACTATATTATTTCCCCATTAATAATGCAATATTTAATTCGTTTGTCTCTCAGCTGGTGAAATCAAAACATATAATTCGAATATGATTAGGGAACACCCTCGCACTACCTCAAGGGTAATGGCATTCTGGAGAGAGTGGTCAGAGGGCGTAATGTTGTATAAACATGGAATGAGGAGGAGACTAGGTTATCAGGGGTGTGGGATCGTAGTAAATTTTTTCCTGCTATCGTTATCCAAATCGCAGACTACTCTATTGAAGGATAATGCCTATAGATACTGTTCTTTGAATTCACCGCTTAATTTAAAACGAGTGATTTGAAAACATTTGAAAAATTGGAAGAAATACCATCTGTTTTCGCTCTCATGAGTGTAGTTGAAAAATATCGGAAACGCATAACAGAAGCCATTATCGGTGTATATTTGAGGAGGTAACCGAGTGCTGAGGTCAATCGCGCTATTGAAGATTGGTGAGTTGGGCGGGAATGGGAGGATTATAAAAGGAATATATGAGGAAACCTGACGTCGACATTAGCCTGCTGTCAGAGATTGGCGTCTAAGTGTTCCGCGTCCTTTTCGACAAATGTAGGTCTTTAGTCGAAGGGCTGAAGTGAAGAGCCCCGTCTCTACACGCTAGCAATGGAAGGAACCTCTGAATTCGCGGCTAAGATTAATACCCGGTCCGTCGGGATAGGAGAACCATATAATAATCACCTCACCAACCGAATTACTTACAAATGAACTTGAGTCTTCGGCGGTGTGAAAGGTAGGTTATAAGGTATATGATGTAAAGAGTATGAGGGGACATTTTGTTATTTTTTTTAGCAAGGGCTCCTAGATATCTTCTATAAAGAGGATAAATTCGACATAGACCGAAGTAGTTGTGGTCGGTGGGAAGGGTAGTAAAAGTGGTTGAACGGGGAGGATAATTGATGAAGTACCCGATGTAATAGACGATTTTGGGTAGCGGGGCCAGATGCATGTGAAATATAGAAGGTTTGCAGATTAGGCTACAAGGCTTGCGAATTCTGGTAGTAAGTTGTGGGCAGTATGTGAAATGTATCCAGGAATGAGTGTTTTTATGAGAAAGTGATAATCGTTGGCCTTACATCCGTTTGCTGGGGCCGCAGAAAATTTTACCTGCACTCGATGCCCCGTGGAAGCGTCACCTTTATTTAGCTGGATAGTCCGTTGAATCCGAGACTCGGCGTCGACCCCTCACCGCGGGTGGGTACTGGCCCCTACTGACCAGCCACACTATAGTTTATAACTTTTAAAAGTCCACAGTAATCGTTGTGTACGTAACCTTTCCTCCGACGCTCTCGTATGGCATCAAAACCTCCGTATGTCGGGATAGGTATAAGAATAGGCACAGTACAGTGAGAATGGCGTACCTTGCTGGTAAAGTAGGATGGATAGTGTTAGAAATGAGTGAGTGCTGAAAGGAAATAGGCTCCATCCTCCACTAATGGACATATTTGAAAAAAGTGTTTTTCTTTGATTTGGCAATACCCAGAGAATGGGAGATAGTCGAGTAAGGAAACAGACATGTGGTATTGGATTGGATATGGAGAAAGGAAGAGGTAAACCACGAAAGCCGTGGGTGAACGTTTTTTCAGAAGACATTCTAAGAAAAGAGGAGCGTGAATAGGTGTACGGATAAGAGAGATTGCCTGAAGAACTGTTGGCGTAAGAGAGGCGGAAGTGGTTTACAAGGTTAGGGAACCATCGAGGAAATCGTTAAAGAGGGAACCAGGAATGTTTGTTTTTTATGAGAAAGCAAAAATCGTTGCGTGCGTAAGTTTTTTAAATGTTTTGTGGGACTGCATTAACCAAATTATTTGACCTACCCCGAAAGGGAAGGGAAAAAGAAGGGAATGACATGACAGGTTGTACGCTATTGTATGGCATCAGAACATTCGTAAGTCGGGTAAAGTATAAGAACAGGCACAGTGCAATGGGAATGGCGTAACTTGCTGGAAAAGTAGGATGGATAGGGTTACAAATGAGTGAGTGATGACAGAAAGTAGGTTCTATCCTCCAGTAACGGCCATATTTGACAAGAGATCGGCTGTTTTTCAAAATGGAGTAGCGAGAGGCAAAAAGGAGTAGCAGTACTGGGTTGCCACGGACCAAATTCCTGGGATTACCTTGGTTTTCCAGTTCAAAATTTTCATTTTTCAAGAATAAATATAATTTATTCATTATCTATATTCAGGAATGTATGTATTTACTTATTTGACGGTAACGTAAGATAAAGCCTCTTTCAGTTTGTGTTATCATGCCCAGGACTCATATGGGCCTTCCATTTATATTGTAGTACACGAATGATAACGATGATGATGAATAATTATTTTAGACATCCGTGTAACTTCCTGCCTGTGCTCCTCTTAATAACTCCTCCGTACATTGCATCCCGGCAGCTGTGTAGATTTTTATTTTGTTTTTGTATGCTTTCTGCTCTTCGTAGGGGAAAAGTTAACGAATCGACGAAAAAAAATACACAAATGCCTAGATGCCTTTTCACGGATCCGTCATTTGGGGACGCGACGTCAATGAAAGCCGGAGACTGTCAAGGAATGCTCGTCGTCGGTGTGTGTGTAAGAGAGAGAGAGAGGTTGATGGCGGATACGGGTGCCCGTCGCGTTTTTGACGAGTGAATATGTGGGTTGGGCCGCGTACGTCATCCCTAATTGGATTTCCAACGCGAGCAGATCTTCTCCGGAGGTGAACTTTTTAAAGCTTTGGCGGAGATTAATGAGGAAATTGATTTATTTTTTTACTCCTCCCACCCCCCCTCCAGTCCCCCATTTAAACCGTCGCTTTTCCTCTGTCCGTAACGAGTCTTAATCACATCCTCAAAAGGTTTGTCACGTGCGAACCGATTTATATAAAGCGCCAGAAGGTTTTGGACGTGAACGTATCAACAATGATCATTGCCAGAGTTGTGCGCGGTTCCTTGACGTGAGGAACTGAACATTATACTCCGATACGAAGCGTACTGTAGCTTAATGTGCTTCAAAGGGTAAGAGGAATGTTGGTAAGGAATAAGCAGAGGATGGGAAGGGTGGAGAACTGCAGTCATCCAATATCTGAAGTGAATAACTATAGGTGATAATGACTGAGTAAAATGCATCATCAAGTTCTTAAGAAATTCAGAACTGGCGTGTTTCTGAGCGACTAAGAAAATATTATCATGACGCCTCACTTCATCTCTAGGTCTGACAGAAGCGATAAAATAAGATTGATACATTGCCGAACATATAGGCACAAAAGCTCGTTCTTTCCGCGCACGATAAGCGATCACAATAAAAAAATGATCTCCATTCAATACACTCCCAGAATACACGTCACCATTTCACCTCCGAAAACCTTACATCTTTACACGGCTGGTGTCCTAACACCCCTTGCTACACGTTCATACAGCGGCTCGCAGAGTAGTATGTAGCTATGGATGTAGAAGTTAAGATATTTGGCCTTTCATTAAGGGACATAAGATCAACTCCTTTATTAACCGCATCTTTTATTCAGTCTGAGAATTTACGGAGAAAGGCCAGCCTCAGGCAGGTGGCGGTATGTGCAGCCTGGTGGTTGAGTGCTTCTCAAGTAGGCAGGTCAAAGTAATAGGGTTCGAATCTATATTTTGGCTAGAATATTGTGTTTGACCAAAGATTTGCTAGGTCAGGCGAGAGGCAGCGATGTTTGTTCCTTTTTTCGGGATTCATTCCGCGATGTATGTTTTTTTAAACAACAATATTTCGCTGGTCCTCCTGCCAGCTTCATCAGGTTAACTGAACTGCTTTAACCTGATGAAGCTGGCAGGAGGACCAGCGAAATATTGTTGTTTAAAAAAACATACATCGCGGAATGAATCCCGAAAAAAGGAACAAACAACACTGCATCCGCGGAAGCCTACGAGCTGAGAGGCAGCGATGCTTAAAGAGTTTGAGCTCATAGAAGCTCCAAGTGTACCTATTTCTATCATGGCATGTTCATGGACGCTTGGCCAGGCTCCTTGATGAATTCAACGGGAATCCATATCGTCCTTCTGACTGGCGTTAGTCCCAGCAGTCTTCGAAGAGATGAGGCCATGATGGCAACGTCTCTTAAAACTGCGTTTACCTCGGCAAATCTTTATCGCTAGTTATACTTCTGCTTGTTACCCTGCAAGCCACCACAAGGGTGTTTTGCTGAGGCTCTTCTTTATCATTATTGCTGCGGATTTCCCTGTACACAATAGCATCGTCTGCCAATAGTCGAAATTTACTTTCTGCAATTTCACCAATATCGTTAATATACAGCAGGAATAGAAGTGGACCCATGAAACTCCTCTGCGGGACACCGGAAGTAACTGAAACCTCATTGGAGATGGCACCGTGTAATACTACTCTCTGCACGCGATTGGTTAGGAATTCTCTATTCCAGGGAATTACATCGTCGTTTAAGCCGTAAGACTGTAGTTTAATTGATAATTTTCTGTGGGACACTTTATCAAATGCTTTCTTAAAGTCAAGAAAAATCGCGTCTACAGAACCGTTATCTTCACCGGAAACTAAAATATCGTTGACAAAGAGTGCTTATTGAGTTTCGCAGGATCTTCCTTTCCTGAATCCGTGTTGTGCTTTCATTAGCAAATTTTGCGTATCCAGGTATTTTATGACTGAGCTTCCAATTATATGTCCAAAGACCAGACCAGAGAGGGAATATTTAAACCCGCGAGGAAGCCGGATATTTACTTCTTGGTACCTGTCGAATCATCTTGTATGTTTGACCAGGTTGCAGTAAATCTCCAGAACTCGAGTTAGGCTGTAGCTGGTGGTTTCTCGTCGGCGCTAAGTGGCCTGGTATTAGGTATGTTGCTGTTGGAACCGTGTTCGGTGGAAGCGATCGTCTCTGCCATTGCTCTCCCCCTTCGTGCCTTCCATTCCCCCGCACCGGTTTGCTCTCGCCGCGGGAGCCCACCGGACTTGCTCGAACGATCGGTTCGGCGAACGACGAATAGAGGAAAGAAGAAGCAACGGAGACAGCACACATCTGGTGGTACGCTTCCCTATTTCTCCCCGTTTGCGTAAAAGGTCAAGCGGCCTCCGCGGCTGTGTGTGTGTTTCCTGGTAATCTTGGTAAACTGGATGCGCGCCTCGCGACGGGGCCGCGCCGAGCGCCGCAAGTTTGCCGCTTGAGCGGACTGGAAATTAAAGTTTCCGGTCTTCCTCGGAGGCAGAGATGAATGGGGAGGGTGTGGGATGGGGGAGGCGGGGGGCATCCCAGTGGTTAGCGGCTTGTTCCGTGCGAGGCAAAACGCAATACCGGCGATACCGATATGTTACCGGTCTAATGGCCGGTTGCAAGAACATTTAGCTATGGAATCTCTAGACTAGAGCGACGCTAAGCAACAGTTCCACGAGTAACCAGAAATATTTGTCATTCCCAGGCTGACTCGTGTAAATCCAGGAAGTCTTCTCCCCTAATGACTGGTTACAAGAACATTTAATTATGGAATTAATAGTTATGAGATCCATAAAGTTATAGATGTCATAAATATATTCGGGTTGCAGGAACACATCAACTAGTTACATAACCTATTTATCAATAGTCAATTGCTTCGAATATTTGATACTATCTTCCACCGCCGGATAAAATTTACGCAAGCTTACCGTATGATTAATTGCTAATTAAAATAATAAACGGTCAGTAAGGGTAAACAAACTGGTCATCTGTCTCAAAACAACTCTTTTATCAAGAAATTAACTCCCCAGCGGTTCATTGCGCATCCATCTGGGCTACTTATGGAACTCGTAGTCCAAACCTTAAGTTATGAAACCATTGTAATAACGTGAACCAAATTGTCAGTCGGGGTCAAAAAGAATTAGTCATACAGTCCAAAAATGTTTGTACTGGTCTGTTTGGCATTGTATCTCTCTTAGTTTATCGCTTCTGTCGGATCTAGCGATGTAGTGTGGCGTCAAAGTGATATTCTCTGTGTCGATCTGAATTCGCCTGTTATGAATGTCTCAAGTAAACTGAGCCTAGGGTGTAGCGTCCGAGTTCCTAGAGGTTCCTAGCCTAGTTCCCCAACCTAATCCCCATAAGAGCTGAGAAACGCTATCTGTTCGCTTGTGGCAGTTTTTGACAAAGCGCGCTGCTTTCCTTTGTATTTTCATTACTTTTTTGGTCAAATCTTTCTGTCCATGGTCCAAAAATTTTGTTTTTGTAGATGTAAGCAGCTATAATTCCTTGAAGAACTTCCATGCGCAGAGGCCTCGTAAGGCGTATTGTAGTTTTTGTTGCTTGACTTCGATAAATCTTGCTTTGATGGTGCCGCACCGCGAGAGGATCAACCTTGGTGTTCTTCTGGGCGGTGGCAGGGTGTGCTTCGGTGGGCGACTTTTTGGCGGTCCCCAATGACTGCGAGGAAAGGAGAGTGAAGTGGGGGGATAATCCTTAGCATCCGCCTCGTCTTATGTGTGCGTTAATTACCGCAACCGCCCATCTCTTGTGTTACAGGTGGCTTTTAAGAGCGCGAGACAGAACGGGCTTGGGTCCAACGACCGGAACTCTTCATTTCTTCGATGGAGGATGGTATGCGAGGAAGGTTACGTTAAGAATTCCTTGAACGCCTCCTCAAATCAAACGAGCAGTGATCTCTTAAATATTTTGTGGCACTACACCATTGGCCCGAAATAGTGGGCATTAAGTTTGGGTTTTTAATATAAACTTATACTTGTGAATTACGATTTTTGTCAGCCGTTTGTTTGAACGAAGATAACACTACCCTGTCCTAGGTGTTGGGTTAATTTTTCAAGAGGGGTTTCGAAACTGCGTTCTCTGGTTAGCGGGCGATGGCTTTTCACTCTGATGCCACGGACCCTAGAATTTCCTTTCCGAGAAGTTATCTTTTGCAAGTATTTCTAGGAAAAATTTGAAAACTGATGATTTAGGGTAGACATGTTTTTCGCGTGTCTAGGCTGCAGTTTCACGACTTAGAGGCAATAGAGACTGGCATGTTTAATCATTGTCAGCATATAAATTCACATCACACTCATATCACGGTTTCTGAGGGCGACCATACTTATAATTGAAGGAAGAAGCTAAATACGCAGCTTCCAAAACTTGATCTCACCTTGTTCAGGAGATCCTTTGTGTATTTGGGCCCTAAAGTTTTTAACGCCCTGCCTGAATACATTCAAAGTTTGAAAAACGGGAAAAATTTTTTGAAATGATCAAAGGAATTGATATTTCCACAAAACAAAATTGATGCTTTGTACATACTAGAACTGCAATATACGTGCATGTTCCCTGTGTTGTCACTTGAAGTAATTAGTGGTACGGAGGCTTTCGCGGTGATTTATTGAGGTCAGTTTATTCGTGTTTTCCCCGCGTTGATTCATATTATCGGACAATTAACGGACGTTACACTTAGCATCGTCAGGTCCTGAAATATCCAATATTTAATTTAGGACCTATCCAATGACGACGCTAGCTGTAACGTTAGCTAAACTGTTGTCCGTTAATGTGAATCAACGCGGGAAGAACCCGAATAAACTGACCTTTAAGTACTTAGTGTTTTATTGCTGTTGCAAGCTGAATTGTTATTAATGTCTCTACTTCCCTCGTTCAGAATTGGGATAGAATTAAATCTTCTCTTTATTATTTAACATACTTTTGTTTAATTGATATACGTTTAATGTAATATTTGTTTAATGCCAGCAATGAATTCATTTATAGAAGGCAGTCTCCATACACGTCTGTGACCTTTGAGGCTGTGTAAAGCTCATTGATATTTGCACATATTATTGTTATAAAACTGTGGAGGATAAATTATTCTTATTATATAAGTAAGTGGTACGATGCGTGTTACTTTACCTCCGCACAGTAATTTCTGGTCTAATAGAAGCGACATAATGAAGAGAGAAGCAGTTGAGTCAAACATGCACAATCCTCTTTCTCACGCGCCGTTCACGACCGCTGGAGAAAAATATAGTGAGAAGTACTAATGCATTTGGTAGCATCTTTCCTTGCGTTCCTTCTCTTCTGATATTCACATTCGTTTCTCCATCTTCTTCGCGACTGATGACCTAGCACTCCCTTGTTACATGCCCTAGCGGCGGTTTTCAGGGCAACTTGCAGTTTTTTTATACTTTTTTTCTTTTAGTTTGTCGCCGTGTGTTAGTTACTCGAGGACCCCTCCCACCTCTCAGCGTTTTTCTTTCGTGGTGGCAGGGGGCGTGGGGTGGAACACGGAGAATGGCGTCTGCGGGATTATAAACAGAATGGGTGGGGGTATGGCTCCGTGTTTTTTTATTGCACTCGCGGGTAATGGAATAGCGGTGTGCTAATTAAGAGTGTTTTCCAGTGGGGCGCTCACGCAAGCCGTGCGTCTTACAGGCTCGGGCCTAGTCCTCGTGATAAAGGATCGTGTTGGCATTTCGGTCCCACTATATTTCCCCTGGAAACGAAATACACGCAGAAGGAAGCCTTGCCTAGTATTAAGCTTGCCTGTTTTAGCCGTGATCCTTTCTGCCGGAAAACCAAATGTTGTAGAGCAGGCCGAGGACTCAACAAATCCCTTGTGTTGCATCATTTCAGACGGATACCGGCGTCGTAGTTAATGAGTTTTTGTGGCATTCATTCGTATAAAAACTCGTCCGAGTGGTGGGTTTAGAAAACCAGGAACAAGTAGCTTTGTTCATCTGAATGTTACACAAGAATATCTGCCGGTGTAAGTAAAAACTATGCATGCATTAGATGTGGGAGATACGGAATCAAGAATGTAGGGAAATCAGCATTTAAAGGGCTAGAAAGGCGAACTCTATATATTCAATGATGTAATTGATGAATGCCATTTAAATTAATTGAGGTAGTGGAATGTACCATGTGTGAAAAAAATCCATCACCCTATTTTTTATATGGGATTGAATCATTGTCAAATCGTTTTTGGTGCGATGATGTATCATAGACATTGGTCTTGTAGTCTCGGGGTGGATCTACTGCAGACATTCATTCTTTCCTATACCGTTCTACCTACACCGTCCTTTTGTTCATCTTACCAACATTTGTATTCTTCTGCTGCTGGTATGCCAAAGAGGGCATCTCTTAGACTTTAACTTTTTTTCCTTTTCAATATGTTTCTAAAGAACCCACAGACTCGGTGGCTACACGTCAGGCTTCGTTTGCTTGGGAAATTCATGACTGGTGTGTTTCAGAGCGGCGCAGAGAATGTTGTCATGACGCCACACTACATCTACAGGTCTGACGGAAGCGATAAAATAAGAAAGAGGGACATTGCCTTACAGATAGGTACAAAAACTTGTTCTTCCCGCGCACAATAAGTGACCATAATACAAAATGAGCTCCACACTATACTTTACCGTAATACATGTCACCATTTCATCTCCATATACCTTACATCTTCACACGACTGGTGTTCTAACACCCCCTGACATACACCCATGCAGTGTCTCTTTGGGTAGTAATTAGATGTCGATGTAAATAATTCATTGTGCTTTAGGGTTACCAGTTCTCCCGTGTTATCCCTTTGCGAATCTCATCACTTCCTACGCTCTGTCACGTGCCTCCATGTTCCTCACTTTGTCTCTCTGTTTTATCTTTATCATTTTAAACCAGCACTAGTTGTCAAAAGACACTTCAATTTCTTTCCTGGCCCGCTTTCACATTGGGCTAAACCTCTGATATAAAGAGTATTGCTGCCCACAAAAATGACTGTGTTCCCTCACTGCTTATTCCTATCAAGTCATCCTATTTTCGAGAGTACTGGATGTCATATCATCATGAACACCTTCTTTGCTCGAGTTATCACTAATACCACATTGTTATTGAAGTAACTCTGTAACCACGTTCGGTAACTGGCGAAACAGCTCGGCGGTTGTTGAATATAATCTCGTGTGGTATATTTTCGAACTCTCTGATATAGTTTCTTGAAAATGTAAGCTGCAAGACCGTTTAATCAAGAATCAGATTGGAACATTGGCATAATTTTTATGTTTTCTTATTTAGTTTCATTGAAGGCTCAGGATTTAGCAGTGCAGAAAAAATAACTAAACGCTATAAAACTTACCATTCATCCCGTGTCACGCGTTTCAGTCTCTCATTTTGGGTCCATTTTGTCTTTCTTTCTCTCCGCCGTGAAGGGAGGTTGCTGTATGGGCCGAGAGAATGGTTATTGGTTATGGGTGTGACCCCGCCCCCTCCCCCTGTTTATCTTCAATTGACCATGTTCGCGGATGAATAGCCGAGGCGAGGGACATAACAGGGGAAGTCACGAGGGCAAGAGGCGGCCATTGTTCGCCCGATGATATTGCCAGGTTACCCGAGGTTGATTGCCCGGAGCTTATCTATATGTGGGATGCCATTGATGGACCCATGATTGGTACGTTTCGCATATTGGCGGCCTATCCGATCCCATGTCATCCGGTTGTGCGTTCGCCAATTATCGTCGACGGAAGTTATCCGGAGCACTGGATCTGGCCCCTCGTCGTATGGGAGCTGGGGGATGTGAACTGTGTTTCAGAAGATCAGAGGGCGTGGGAATTTGTTTTAAACGGATCGGTGACCGCCATGTCTCCTGAATGGTGCCACAGTCGTTTGAATATGACCTCGAAGCAGATATTCATGCTGCTATCAAAGGTTTTACAATGCTTTTGGAGATAACTTGCCAACGAGTTCAAAATACGAACAAGGAGATTCACTTTATTGTAGAAGAATTGTGCGATTTTTAACTTCAGTGACATATAATATCTGGTTTCTCACTGTGTTGAAAGTTATGCACCGGAATGCTTTTTAGTATGTACTCTACCGGTAAAGGTATGTTAGGCTGAAAGTCAGAGAATCTCCTCCCGGTTATCTACACTTACGGGGGCATAACTACCTCTAGTATTAACTTTTTCGCCTCAGCGTAGATACGATCTACCCTTCTTCATCCCGTCCATGAAACCTTATCTCTTCCTTCCCCTTCCCCGCTTGCCCAACACCCTTCCCTCAATCAGTTTCTTGAGCAACCCATCGCCCCTTGCTACATCCTCCAGCCTCCTACACTGCCTATCCCGGATTTCATTCGGTAGTTTTCTTCCCTCGCCAACCATACTTAGCACTTCCTCGTTCGTCTTCCTTTTCGTCCACCTCAACTTCTAGCTGGTATTGAAGTTTCTTGTATGTCAGTGTTTTCACCTGCCTACGAATCGGAGAAAACATCATCTCTATGATATTGCCTGCAACATTTTATAACAGTTAATCTTTATGGCGCTGCGCCATTTTAGCTGTAAAATTAAAAAAAAAAATATTCAACGCCAACATGAATTTAAGGGCGAAATTGCGAAACTGGACGTGACATCAAGGTATTAAGAGAGTGAATAGATTAGCGAATTCATGTTTCAAAGCCACTGTCGATTGCCTTTTTTGTCTGTTTCTACTGAAATTTACGAAAGCCGTAGACTGGTGACTGTTTCGTGTAATCATTTTATGAAGAGCAGCAGTAAGAAACCTTGTCCTCTTAGTGTAAGCCCCGAGTTAAGCAACCTCCATGTCTTATGATTTTAAACCGAAGGCACTTAAAAATCTCCCAGGCTCCAGCAGATCTTTCGAACTGTCTGAGCTTCGGGCGTATTGATCATACAAGTAAAAGAATATTCTTGTTCGAGATAATGGTAGATAATTCCGAACTCCCTTTCAAAGTGCAGAGTGGTATTTAAAGGCGATGTTTCTGAGATAAGAAGCATCATATCTTACCCATTTCTGTTTGTCACCGCTGAAGAGATGTCAGAAAACTGTGTGTGCCTCAGATAAGATTTCCCCCCCCCCCAGTACTTGAAACGTCATTTGGAAATGCCACGACTTATCCCATTTGATTTTCGCATATCTTTGGAAATGAGATCTGTGAAAGGAGTCCAGGCCATCTCCGTGTGATGCCAGTCACTTTCATTATGAAACCCGCCCCTGGCCAAAACATTTTTATCCATATCGCCTCAGCATGCGGTGTTAGGGGCTCGTTCATGGGTGATAGTTTTCAGTAGGGAAGGGGTCACGCCGTATTTTAGTGACA